>JAWWEW010000112.1:34036573-34092027 GCA_035583185.1 Anabacerthia variegaticeps | reverse complement strand
CCGGCCCCGCCCTCCGGGCGCCGCCGCTGCGGGAGCGCGCAGCGCAGGGTCGGGAGCGCGCGCGGCGCGTCCCCGTGGGCGGCGGCGGCGGCGATGGCGGCGGCGGCCTCGCAGCGGGACCCGGGGGCCTGGCAGGACTTCTCGGGGTTCCCGCCCTCGGCGGGCAGCGGCCCCGAGGCCGCCCGCGACAAGGGCGGCTGGGGCGCCGGGGACCTCGGGGCGAGGCTGTCGCTGTGCTTCGAGCCCCCGCAGGCCCGGGCTGGCGGCGGCGAGAGCCGCGTCCCGCTGCGGCCGCTGTCGGAGCAGAACGCGCTGCAGGACGACGAGTGAGTGCGGGCGGGCCGGGCGGCGGGGCGGCACGGCCCGGGGGGACAGCGCCAGGCACGGCACGGCCCGGCCCGGCCCGGGGGGACAGCGCCAGGCACGGCACGGCCCGGGGGACAGCGCCAGGCACGGCACGGCATGGCCCGCCCGAGGGGGCAGCGCCCGGCCCGGCCCAGCCCGGCCCGGCCCTGGCAAAGCGCTGCCCCCGGGCCCTGGCGAGCCCCGGCCGGGCTTGCGGGCTGCGGGAGCGGAGGCGCTGCCCGCCCCGGGGGAGGGAGGGCACGGCACGATCGGCCTCCCCGGCGAGGGTGCGACACGGAGCCCGGCGGCCTCAGCCCGCTGAGCGCAGGGAGGGCTCCGGGGGGGAGCATCAAGGGGGAGCATCACCGGGGGAGCATCGCGGAGCCGCCCGCCCCGCCGGAGCAGCGAGAAGTACCTGCGCTGGAAGTGCAAGGTGACCGGGGGTAGTGCTGGTTTAGCTTCTTGCAGAGTGCCCACTGTCTCGGTCTTAGTGCAGAAAGGAGGCGGAGAACAAAATCTCTGCTGCAACCATGATAACTGTTTGGGTTTTTGGGTTTTTTTTCCCCTGAGCAATAGAGCCTTTCTGATTCATGCTACTTTCCAGTTTATAGCATTATTTTGCAAGTGTGTATTTATACTAAAGTATAGTTTATACTAAGTGTGAATTTTTACTAAGTATGAGTTTATACTAGATTCAGACAGCTTATCTTCACTAAAAATAATGAAGTTTTACTTTGAGGTAACAGAATTGTATATTTTGCTCTAAGAGAAGGGGGAAAAAAAATCCTGTTAACGGGAGACTATGGAATAAACAGTGAGGTAAGTTCAGAGGACCATGAATCACGTTGGGCAGTGATGAAGCTCTGTCTGCCCTTCTGTGTCTGGCTCGGCCATGCCTCTGACCTGCCGGGAGCCTCAGCTAGGCAACCGCTCCAAACATCCACCCACAGCACAGCGCCTGGAGCTCGGGCTTCTTGGGTGATGAGCCTGCTCGCAGGGCTGCTCTGTTTATAAAGTCTGAGCTTGTGTACCATGCAGAATGTGCAAGCAAGCCTCTGGTACTGCCACTGCAGAAACAGTTAAGGCTGACAGAGTGGTGGGCTGAGCTCAGTGCTTCTGGATAAAACTAAATCCTTTCAAAATTTTAGTGTAATTTGTGCCTGTTCACTGTTCTGTGATAAATGGAAAGGAAAAGAAAAAAAACTGGCTCAGATTTTGCTACTCGGCCTCTGCTAATTCCTTGTGCTAATGTGCAGAAAGAAAACAGGAACAGCATTAGGAATGGAATTTATAACTGTGTTCAAATTTCATTAAAGGAAGGGCTCATCCACCCCCAAAAAAATTTTGAGTAAGGTTATATAATTAGTATGGAAAGCTGTCTCTTAATTTATTCTTTTTTTTTCACTTCTGTGCATACATTGTTGTTTAAAAAGGGAAATAAACAGTCAAAGAACATCTTCAAAACTAAAAATATTGTCAGTAACTTGAGGATCAATATTTAGGGAGGAAAATATAGTTACTGATAAAGATATATGATCGTAGGAATATGTTTATTGCTGATCAGTTGCTGGTTGGTTTTAGGTCTGTGTGTTTGTTCCTTTATTCCTCTCTCTAGGATTTGGAATGCTTTGACTGATAATTATGGTAACGTGATGCCAGTTGACTGGAAATCTTCCCACACCAGAGCTTTGCACTTGCCAACACTGAATCTTTCAGAAAAAGGGGTAAGTTCTGATCAGCAGAAATACGTTCTTTGGATCTTTTGTACTCAGCAGGGAAATGAAACTATTTGCATTTGTATAAAAGAGTGTTGTTATTAAATGGCTGAAAATATTTTTAGTACTTGCCATTATACATGAGAAGTTTTTAAAATTCAAAAATATCTAACAACTGTTGATGTATGTTTTCATCTCCTTGGGTTGGAATAATTCAGGGTTAGTTTTAGATGAAAGTTTGTTAGAGCCAGAGCATGACAGAAAAAACTGTGAAATGAGAAAGTGCTGCACAGAAAATCTTTCTGCTGTGTGATTCATTTTGAACACTGATCTTGGCGAGGGAGCAAAAGAGTCAGGGGTACTGTGATTTAGTAAATCCAGCAGGGACTTTTTTTAAGTTCGTCTCAGTCTGCAGTCAGGTGGCTTCTTTAACAGCAAAGGTGGTCCAGGAGACACTGAAGTGCGAGAATTTGTTTTGTTTTCCACATTTAACTGTTAGAATGGTTGTTTGGGGAGGAAACGGGGAATTAAGAGCTTCAGAGAGGTTTATGGAAAGGGTTGTCCTCTGATCTTCTTAAAAGTGGATTAAAACGTGTCAGGAAGAAAAGCTAGGAGGAATTCCCATCTCACAGGTCTTCTGAGGGAACGAGTACCTTATCTTTTAAACATAGTGATGTTGAGTTACATCGTAAAAATATCTCTGTGTGTAACCTGAGAATAGGGTAGTGCTTTGACTTCAGCCATCATTAGATAATCCACAGATGCTTTTTGCTGTAACAGGAGCAAAGATTGTTCTGCTGAAGAGGATACATTTGGGATTCAGCAAGGGAAGGTGCCAATTTGGAACTCACTTTATTGATTTGAACCTGATAATTACCCCTTGAATATGACTTGTGTTTATTCTAATTTTAATTAGAGTGCTTGTTCAGATTTTCTAAGTGGTTTTACAGTAATTAAATCCTTACATTTTAAGTAAAAATACAACCTGCCCTGCTGTGCCCTTGTGTCACTGAAGAATGAACTGGAAGATTAATGGATTTCTTGATAAGGAATTAAGTATAATAGTAAAAAAAAAGTTTCATATAGCTTTTTTAAATTATTTGCAGGAAGTTATGAAGCAAGTACATGAAAAAGTGTAAAGTGGTGTTGCTGGATTAGAAAGAATCTTAGATATGCTGCCAGGAGAGAGAAAACCAGTTTATGGATTAAATACATCTCAAGTTCTTTCAGCTGTCACCCCACCTGGCATGCCTTCTGATGTGTAAAGCCTGTCTGTTTGGGAGTGTTTGACATACTTTTTTTCTGCTTCTTTGTGTTCAGCAGTATTTTTGGATATATGACAGCGCATATGGACCAGCTAACAGCTTGTTTTAGCTTTCTTACAGTGAATACTAACAGCTAAGCAACACTTCCGTGATGCATTTGAAGCTAATAATATGCTGCGGAAATTGTGCTTAAAGCATTTTTCTTCTGTTTTAGTAGGAAAAAATGTAAGGTGCATAAGGCTGATTCATCTGATCTGAATTGCTTCACATCACAGATCTGTGCACGCTTTTGTACGTCTCTGACAGTGAAAGAAGTAGTTGGGTGAAAGTGTTGTACACAGTGGTACAAGAAGCAGGGCTGCGCAACTGCTTGTTTGTTTTATTTTTTGCTAGATTGCTTTTAAACGGGTCATTCCCTGGTAGAGTGAGGTCAGAAAGAGGCATGGATTGTGGCTGTGTGGAAAGCCAGGTGTTCTTTTAGCCCAGGCTACAGCTGATGCCATTTTAGGTGGTTTATTGGCCTAAATTATCAGAATATATCCTGATAGTCTCTCAAATATTTCTGGAGATGTTGGAAGGTGAAGGTGATCTGCTTCATAAACTTACCCTTGCTTACTGTCTCATCATTGTTGTCGTAATCCTACATACATGGAAAAATATTTGAGGACTGCAGATGTTAAAAAATGTCAAATTGCGGTGTATCTGTGTAGTAGCTGAAGAGATATTCTTATTGGATCCTTGTCACTGCACGGTTGTTGCAAGTCAGATTCTGGGAAAAAAGTGAAATTTGACTTCATTCTGAGGGCTGAAGAAATGTAAATTGTATGTTTTCCCCAATAGATGAGCTATCTGGGGATATTGGTTGCAGCTTCAAAATGAATCTGAAAACTGTTAAGTTTTCTGAAGAAACTGAGAAAATTGGAGAAATTACAACAAAAATTAAAAACTGATACCATGAGTCCAAGGACTTTGTACAGCCAGTCATAATGCTTGTAAATTAGCCCAAAGACCAGTTAAAGCGATTGAGCTCAAAATGTCAAAGGCTAAGGATTTCAGCTATGGGAGGCTTTTCTAGGTTGGTTTGGCTGTAATCTAGTAAGAGATGAAGTGCAGAAAAAAACCTAACAACTTTGAAATAAACCAGGATATATCTCCGTGTGAGAGTGAAATATACCTGACTAATTAAGGAGGGGACTTACTTATTTTCATTTACTATATGTATGCCTTTGGTTTAGAAGGATGAGTATAATGTGATGGTATATGTATGGGAGCAGTGTTACTTCTCTTTCTTCTTGAAAAGACCTTGAGATATTCAACAGTATATTTCTTAAATAATCTGGAGTGATATTCTGATATCAACTTTCAGTATCAACTCTTCACTTTTGTCCATGTCTCTTCTTATGTTGCAAAGTAGAACTGTAAAAGCATGTAAAGTAACAGGTTTGTGTGATGTTAGATATTATAGGCAGGTTTTTCACCCCACACTGACAAGTGTGCATCTTCAGCTAAGATTTAAATATCTGTGTTGGATTGACAGCCTTCCATGTAAATATCCACACGTCAGTGCGTATATGGTCTTTATATGCTGAGATTATTTAAGGACTTTAAAGACTGACAGCTGTTGTATTGTAACTTTTTCCAGTTGCAGTTTTGATTTCATTTTCCAGGTTATTTGACAACAAGAATTATTGATACCACTGTTATGGGCAAGAAGTCTGTTTGATTTTTCAAATTCAATATTAGTTTTGGGTTTTATATATGTACATGTCTTGTATACACTCATATTTGTGTGTGTATATATATTTATATAAATACACCTTTTCATGCTTCCCTAGGTAAATGATAACTTGAACCTTGACCTGTCAGATGATGAAGAGCTGAGAGAACAGTTGGATATGCATTCTATCATTGTTTCTTGCATCAATGAAGAACCACTTTTCACAGCAGAGCAGGTAAAGTGTTCAGCAAACACAGTGTTGCTTGTGTTGTGTGTTCTTTTAGTCTGTTATTATTTTTTGTTCTTCTTTCTCTTCACTGTAGCTAAGCTTCTTGGTTGTTCTTTATTTAGGGTTGCAATAATGTGTGAGATACTACATAACTCAGATCTGGAAAGTATTCCAGTACTTCAGGGGAAGTTGATAGTCCAGGGTCTTTGAAATCTTTATGCATTTCTTACCATGAACCAGTTAAAAATGGTATTAAATTAAATATATATGTTAAAAGGCAAAAAATATTTTCAGAATCGTAATGGTACAGTAGAGTTTGTAGTTTTCCAGCATGCCTGTGTGGCAATTCATAGATTCCTGTGGCTTTGTTGTTAGCAAGAATTCTTTGACGTTTTTGCCTAACATGAGAGCACATCAATGTTTCTGCTACTAAGCTTTCAGATTACTTAGTGTCTAAAGGCTTCAGTTTCAAACCCATGGATTTACTTCAGCTATCTTGAAAATTGCCCTTCTGAGTAAGGATAATGACTGCCTGTCTATTAAGATCCTGCTTTAGTAAGCAAATGCAATAATATATTTTCTCATTATTTAATGGTTACCTGTGAGCTCTGATGAATATGATTATTAGTATGAGAGATAGAATGGCTTGAACTGCCTCAGCTCTTTTTTACTCTGAGGTGGATCTCAGCACTGATTACAGCATTTAAATGTGTAAAAGTCAATGTGTTATTTATTCAGATGTCTAGTTAATAATTTATCCTGTAGAAATATGGTCAGTTATGTAATGAAAAGTAAGCGCTCTATGCACAGAAGTTCTGTTCTCATGCTTTCTGTCTGACTCAGGTCTTATGTCCAGGGGTGCAAACCAGCTTCAGGTTATGGTGGATCAGTTCTTAAAACTTCTCCTAAGCATAGTAGATTTTCAAGCTGTTCCAGGGGCTTTTTTAAGTTTTTGAAGTGGTTTGGTTTTGATTTTTTTTGTTGTTGTTTTTGCTTGGTTTGGTTTTTATTGTTTGGTGTGGGGTTTTTTGTTTAGGTGGGTGGGGTTTTGGTTTGTTTAGTTGGGTTTTTTGGGTTTGGTTTTGTTTTTTGGTTGGTTTTGTTGGCATTTTTTTATGTAGAAAAGTGTAATGAAGTAGGAGTGGAGGGAAGTAACTGGTTTTTGTTGCTGTGTTTTCCTTCAACTGAATACTCAGGAAAAATGCTCCAGCTCTCTCTTTAGCTCAGTTCTCTTAAGCAGAATCATATGTACCTTCATATAGGAATAACCAGTTTCAACACAGTGCTTGTTATGTGACAACCACTTTACTGTGACAAGATATGGTTATTCTCAGGAAGCCAGGCTGGGGAGGAAATGTCAGTATGATTTTGTTGGTTCTCTTCCATGCAACCTTAGTGTTAGTTTCATCAAATTGCAGGCTGTTTCTCTTCATGAAGGAAGGTTTTCATAAGGGTTTTCATTTTTCAAAGGTGATTGAAGAAATAGAGGAAATGATGCAGGAATCACCTGATCCAGAAGATGACGAAACGCCCAGCCAATCGGATCGTCTCTCCATACTTTCCCAGGAAATTCAGACACTCAAGAGATCCAGTACAAACAACAGCTATGAAGAGAGTAAGTGATATTTATTTAGTATTTTGCTCTTATGCTTATTGAAAATAATTTAAAGGGTAAGTTTGCCATGTGTTTAATTCATGGTAAGTCCTTATGATATATGTGCATTTAAAAATATTTTCAAAATGCTTTGAAAAAATAGCCTAGATTTAGAACATAAATAGAGGGTTTATCTTTGTCAGCTTTCATAACTGAGAACAAAAACAAAACTTTATAGAATGCAATTTAAAGTGAATACTCTGAAGGTTGATGGTGTTTCTTTGTTACTGTTTCAGTCATTGCAACATATCTTGATAGCCAGTAAGACAAGAATAAGACGACCATTGCTTTCCCCCTATAAGGGCCATGCATATTCTTGTCATCCCCTTCCATTCCTCTTCAATAAGCTTAAAAGTTAAAAAAAATCCTTTGTATCTTCTTCTACTCAAATGAAATCGTCTGCAAAGGAGAAATTGCATGTCTAGTTTAATTGTAGTAGGTTGAATTGTATGTAAAAGAAACCTGTAACTAACCAGTTTTACAGTGGAAAATTTTGTTTAATCTGTGCATTTGTCAAAATCAATTCTAAAAGGTGATAGGTGCACAAAGAATATAGCCAATCGTTATACTTTTATCCCTCTTAAAAAGTTTGGTGCTTTCTTTCCTGTAGTTTGGGTCATAAATATAAGCTGTAGAAGATTCAGAAAACTGGCTGACCTCTTGTGGCATCACTTACAGTTTCTGCTACATTTCAGATTTATGGAGGAGATACCATTTTCATGGTTGGACTCTTAACTGTCTCAACACATAAATTTAAGGAATGTGAAAGCAAAATGTATTGTGTTCAGCAGGCCTTTCTGCTTTCCTGACAGTTCCATATGTCTTTAGGTTTGGAGCTAATCAAGCTTGCTTGGTATTTCATATTGTATTTATTTTGCTTTGTCTCAGGAGTCCATCTTCTCTGTTGCATGTTTATGGTTTAAAGGTCAGTCTCAACCAAACTGTGCCTTGAGTTACTTAGGCAGGTAATTTCATTTTGCTTCACCAGTTTCTCAGAATCTGCTTTCGTGTCTTTCAGGTCACTATTTTATTGAAAGCTCTTGCTACTGTTTTTCAGTGTGGAAAGGTGCTTCAGTATTGGTCTGCATCTCTCTTACATTCTTACAGGTTTTTCCTAGAAAGTGTCTGGCATTTATGGGTTAGACCAGAGGTGTTCATGTTTAGGATTCAGAGCAGGATATCAAAGCTTGCTTGTATTTAGTTTTTTCTTGGGTAGGAAAAGACATGTATTGAGGCAGTCCAAAAATAAAGCTCTGGTTACACAAGTGAGTTTTTTAGGCTACATATCTAAGTTTCAGTCAATGTAGTCTTCTGTATGTGAATTCCTCTGTCTTCACTCATTTGCGTTAGCTGATTATTTCCTATGTAGCCCTTTGTAAACTTTGATAATGAAAACTGACCTTTCATAAACAAGTCAGGACTGCAGGTGGGTAGCCTGCCCCTATGTTTTTGGAACAATTGTTTCTTAGGCTGTGAAGCTGGTTCTTAAGTGTTGGGACTCATATGTGCTCCCTCTCAGTACTGTGTTAGTGTTTCAACAGAGTTTGAGGCCTAAGCACCTCTGCAAAACTGTGTCTCCTTCACAGAGAATTGTCTGTAATGGGTTTCATTGCTTTTTCTTGAGTTAAATAAGTGAAAACGAGCTTTCTCCAGTCAATTTCCCCTGCTGTAGTTTGAGAAAATTCACATTTCACTTATTGCCTTTGATGCTTCTAAGAGCTAAGCTTTTTTGTAGTTTGTGTCCTTATTTGTATTTTTCAATACTTGTCTGTAGGTGCTTTCCCTTGCGAGAATTTTTTAAACATAATATTTAGTAGGCCAATTTTATGAAACTAAATAATTTAAAATATCTATGCAGCGTCCTTAAATAGATTGTACCTGTCAGTGTAGTTTAAATTATGTTCTTTGACATAGCAACTGCTGGGACTTCCTGGGTGTGTCAGACTTAAATTGGAACAGTAAGCAGTCCTCAAAGAATGTGCTCAATTTTAACCCAAAGAAGCCTCAGAACATTTTCTTGGTCATAGTTTCACTCTCTTAACGTATGACCCAATAGTACCTTTAAAATGCAAACCTGGACATTTGTTTTTAATTTAAAAACTGACATTTTACAAGCTTCTGATTTAGCTTTGACCAATTCAGTCTCATACTTTCTCAAAACTATTAATGCTTATTTTTGATTGAAATGATCTCTCAGCTAAGATTGATCTAGGTTTCTGTTTCAGGCAGTGCTTTTGACTATATGGAAAATTTGGAAGATTTTGGTAGTTTTTCTGCTAATATTATCATAAAACTTTGGCACAAACTCTTTTTGATATGCATGCATACCTTAGCGGTATCCCCAGGATTTCCTTGCTCATACAATATAGTTTCTGTATTACTACAGGTGAAAAAATCCAGGGATTCCAGAAATGCCGAAGTTCTGATTGCCATGTCAGAAAATATGAAGGCCTTTTACTGTGAGCACTGAGTGCACGTGGAAAGCAATAGTTAACAGTGGTGTCAGAAGTTTAGCACTTACTTCAGCTTCCTTAACTACACTCTTCATATTTGCAGATTATCTCAGATTTCTCAGAAGAAGTTTAACTGCCTGCTTGTTGCTAATCGTATTGCCTCTGGGATGCGTTTATTCCTTTAGGAAAATTGTTTTGTTCTGTGTTGTCTTAGAATTGAATTTTTTGTTCTGAGAAATTTCAGACTACTTTTTTTATTGTAATTCCCACAAGTTTTCTCATGCTTAAAATCTTGACAGATTACTTTTTGTATTAAATATTTGTAGGAGTAAAAAGATTGTCTGTTGCTGAACTAAATGAACTGCTAGAAGAAATTGAAACTGCTATTAAGGATTATTCTGAGGAACTGGTACAGCAGCTGGCTCTGCGAGATGAGTTGGAGTTTGAGAAGGAAGTGAAAAACAGCTTCATTTCTATCCTCATTGAAGTACAAAACAAACAGCGAGAACACAAAGAAACTGCAAAGAAGAAAAAGAAGCTGAAAAATGGTAGTCCTCAGAATGGCAAACAAGAAAGAGGTCATATGCCTGGAACAGTAAGAAATTTTTTATAGTTCTTAATACATTTAAAATATTTTTGGTTTTTTCCGTATGGGAAGTAGTAGTCCTAGATTATATCAGGATACCTGGTAAACCTTCTGTGCCTTCACTCTCAGAAAAGGCTTAGGCACTTCCTATTGAGAATTTTTTTTTTTTTTTTTTTTTTTTCACAAAGTTATATAACATTTTCCTCTTCCCATAAAAAAAAAAATACTTTTTCTTTAACTGTTTGCAAGTTAGCCTGGAACCAGCATAGCTTTCTTGCAGAAAATACTGTATTTGGATGTACTGCTCTGTCTTCTATTGTCAGTAGGCAAACTCATGTATCTGTTTGGTTTCACTGTGGGAATTTTAGTATGTGTGTACCACTGGTAGTCTTGCAGGAAATTCAGTATTATTGTTGGTGTAGTACAGATATTTATTGATTTTGTTGCTTTTTAGGTAAGAAAAAAGTGGAAGTCTTACCCCAGGTTTCTTAGTCTGCGGCAGAGTTACTACATCCAACAAGAGACAGGGATGAGGGCAAAGTGTAGGGCAGGTGTACAGGGTGGGGATAATTTGTTTTATTCTGCACAGAATGTAGCTGCAAAAGGAAAAATGTCTTTCAGGCACAGTTCAATAAGAGGAGTTAAAGAACAAATGAAATTAAGTTATTCGCTTCTCAATGCAATTTTTTCTTTCTTATCTGACTAGTATAATTTTAAATTACTGAAGTGAGATATTAACATTTGAATTTTTTAGTGCCTCTTATAGGATGCAAAAAATGTGCTTATGTGGATCTTGGCTAAGTTCCAGAAAAAACGCTTCGGTTTGACATCAGAAGGTTTTGGAGTTTGCTTTTCAGATATAAGTAATGAACATTTATAATGAGATATTAATACTTCAGAATCTATTTCTAAACTTACAAGAATAAGACAGCTGTGATATAACCTAAATGGGGTTTTCATCTCGTCTGTATAATGAAAAATTTATGTGTGTAGCTAAATGTTAATGAAACTCTCTAAGAAAGTATGTGCCTGGAAAACCATACAAAATTGTCATCCCTTTAGAAGAGCACAGTGAAATTTCCTTCTTGGTTTTCAGTCATAGAAAACCAAAAAGGGGGTATTCTGTCTAGAAAGAAGAATAATTGTTTTGTTTTGAAACTTTAGTCAAGTGATTCATAAGCTGTTCTGGTTGGTTTCAAGTTTAGAAATGTGAATGATGCTTACAAGTATAACTGTATGTGAGCCTAGTAAAAGACATTTTCATATTTAGTTACTTCAAGATTCCAATGTGTCAGGTTGCTTTTGAAGAGAGAGTGAACAGACTTAACTCACCAGTAGAATTGTAGGCTGCATATGTGTGATTCCTTTGAAAACAGCTTTCACTGTCACCAAATACAGATTTGAGAACCCTCTCCCAGAAAGTGGTGCAAGCTTCCTTCATTCAGCACTCCTTTTCTTATTCTTTTTTTTTAAGAAAGTGCTGAGAATGTGTGTACGGATAGTATGTTCAAGAGTGAGTTTCTATTAATAAGTTATAAATTATTAACTTTATTAACTATAACGAAGTCTCACTTAAATGCAAAGTTTGAAAGTAGAGTGAAATTTTCATACTCTAAGACAAAAAAATCTCCTGTAGATAATGTAATTGAACTTAAAAGAAATGAGATATTTTAATTTTTTGTCCTTGATGCATTCTTGGGGTAAGTGACTTCCTTACACTTCTAAAACTTTTGCCTCTCTCACAAGGACAAACAGGGGAGCAATTAAAAATAGTCCAGGCTTGAAGATACCAGTTCTCTTAAGTGGGATTTCTTAAAAGGGTTAAGATGGCTTTAGTAACATTTATGTCCTTACTGACCTCATTATGCTTTAGAAAGCAAATGAATACTGTATTCCAGCACATTTTATTCCCCCTCCCATAAATACATACGTTCAGATAAACTTGCTGAGTTGTGCTCATCTTCATTCCCTGTGTCAGCAGCTTGACAGTTTCTTCTTTCTATGTTCTTGCTGATTTTTATATTGCATCCTAAACATCAAAATTATTTTGATTTTTTTTTCTTTTTAATTTTATTTTGCTCATCTTCTCCAGCAAGCAAAAAAGATTACAAAGCTCAAGGGAAAAAAACTGTGGTGGGATTATATACTATTTTTTCTGTACTTGGATTCCACAATTCCATGTAATGGATCTTGAAGTGGAAAAGGAAGCATGAAAGCATAAAACATTTTAAAGAGACAGAGCTGAAAATTACTACCTCTGAACAGTGTTTCTAGTAGGTGCTTACAATCTGAAAAATTGGTATCAACACTGTCTTTAAATGTATATTGTTTCAACACAAGTTAGAGGAGATTTTACTGTGAACTAAACTTCCAGAAATGCTATTTTTCACATTTCAAAATGAAACAGCCTTAAAAGGCTAGACTTAATTATAAAGTCTGGAGCATGAAGATTTTATTTGAATAATTTTTTATGTAGAAATACTGTTTAATTGCCATTATAAGGTTTGTGTTTTAATTATAAAAATTGAGTAGAAGAATGAAGAAATAGAAATGTGCTGAAATACATCTTAGAGCTTGTCTTTGTCATTTGTCTTTCATAGTCTTGATAAATGCTGATTAATAGTCCTCTGAACTTTTCTCTGTCCTTTTTTTCTTTCTGCTATGTTTTCACTACTTTTAGCGCTTCAGCATGGAAGGGATCTCAAATGTCATACAGAATGGCTTCCGCCACACGTTTGGAAACTCAAGTGGAGAGAAACAGGTGCTGGGCTATCTTCTCTCTTTTTTCTCATTCTTTGCCTGCACTTTCGGGAGCTGAGATCTTGAAACTTGACAGTAGTTGAAGATAAATCCTAAGACAGGAAAAAACAGGATAGAATGTTGGAATCTCTGCTCCTTCCCTACCTCAGGACTCTGATCAGCCTACAGTCTCTTTCTCTCCTCAACAGCTCGAGAGAGTCAGGACTTGATAGATACCCTGATGCACTGAGCTAATAACCTGTATTTCTTACCCCAGACTAAAAGTGTTTTGTCATAATGTGTTCTTCAGATACATTGCATGTCTGTAGAAATCTAATATCCAGCCCAAGAATATGTATCAGGTTAGAGGTTCAGCATTCAGCATTAAGGTCTTTGATACTACCTCCAAGTGAAAAAAAGTTTTTTTTTTCTTTTTTCTTCAAATATTCAGAGCTGGTGTATCTAAGAACAGAGTAACACCTGGAAAATGCATATGCTGTATTGTATGTCTCTTGCCTTTGAAAACTGCATGATTTTAAAAGTAGCCAAATGTGTGCAATGCAGATTATTGATATAAAAGACATGAGCCATAGACAAGTTTGTGTTTTTTCCTAGGCTATTTAAATGTTGAAATGTGGAGCACAGAGACCCAGCTTCAGTGCGTATTGTGTAGATGCTGTATGTCCCTCAGAAGCAAGATTCTTATGCTTTATTTCAGAGTAATACTTACCTGTTTCATAACTGCAGTATGTATTTTATTAAATGCATTTTGTATTTTAGTAAACTGTTAATGCTTAAGCTGTTGTTTAGTCTTTTGGCACATATTACAAAATAATGGTATTTCACAATGTTTAAGGCCATTATAGTTTATGCAGTTGTGCCAAAGGAGTGCATTAGAGTTATTTATTTTTTTTCCCTGATGAGAAGTCCATTGAGGCAATAAATTGCCTGGTAGTTTAGAAGTCAAGGCTGATTAGGCTTTTGTCTGGAAGATGAGTGTTGTATCCTGCAGAGGAGTTTGGGAGGTAAAACAACTCTCAAGTCGTTCCAGAAGCATGAGGTTAGAAATCATGGACTTACTTTCTCAGGCAAGGCATGTGTCTGAGAGTTTATGACTGCATTGATCCAGATATTTGTCCCCAGCTTTGGAAATCTCAAGCACATGTGCAGAACTTACCTAACAGTGTTTACCACCCTACATTTTCTCAGTACTAGTAAAGCTATAGCTGTGCTTGTTGTTTTTTTTCCTATGGTATCTTTAGCACTTAATAATAAATTACAGCTGTTTGCTTGTATCTTTAGGTATTTTATATATCATGTATTTTCTTAAAGTGACCATATTTAGCTATGCCACCCCATCATACGTTTGGTTAAAAGACTTCGACTGCTTTCTTCTAGACATAAGTAGCATAATCATAGGTTAACAATAACTCTTCTAGTAGTTTTTTTTGTTAATTTACTAATGTTATTCTTCACATTCATCATACTTTTCCTCTGATTTATCTTATATATATATGTTATATCCTTGTTAGCAGGGTTATGGTTTCTTTTTTACCCTCCTGTGTCCTAAAGGATCATGGAAATAACATGAACTTAAATTGAAAAAAAGGGGAGAATGGTAGCAAAGATAACCAAATCTGTTCTTATTTAGTCCTGGAAATCCATTTTTTTGTGGCATTGGTTTTCTGCTTGGGAAGTTTTTGTTTGATTGGGCTTTTTTGTCACATTACCAAGCCTTGGCCTTGCTTCTGAAATACTGGTGTCATCTTTGTATTGTAGCAAGTTGCAAAGTAAAAGTATCAGATCTTCAATTTCTCAGTTCTACTCTCAAAATATTAATTTGAGTGGTTTTTTTCAGGGTGTATTGTCATTGTAAACTCACAGTCATGTGTTTTCTGCTAGCAGGGAAGATTTAGTTAACAATCTGGAATGGTGATACACAAAAAATTGTCCTTGCATTTTTTATTTTTTTTTTTATCTTGGAAGGTGGAAATTCTTACGCATAATGTCACAACATCAAGTTTACAATAAGTTCAAACAGTTATTTCAGAACTCTTTTCAATCTCTAAGTTTAATGCTATTTAGCACCTTCTACTACCCTCTGATTGTGGATACTTCTCTTTTTTAAATTTTAGTCCTTTTTCCTGTGTGTGTGTGTTTGGGACATGAGTAAAAATTACTTGGAGTTTTTAAACATTGAAAGATAAACTTTCAGTGGGCGTTTCCTGTTCCCTTCTGATAATGCAGTTGGGAAAAAAAAACCCCGACACCCGACTGCATAAAAGCCATTGAAATGTTGGTAGCTCTTTCTGTGATTGTATTTCCAGAAGAAAATTCAAGATAGTCATCTTAATTTTGATTTTCAGGCATATCAGACACTTTTATGGGTGATTACAAATTACAATGGGAATTGCTGCTTATCATATCATCAAATCTGCTTCAAAAATTTAGAGGTCACAGTAGATTTAATACTTGGTCATGTCAGTCAGCTACTCTTCAGTCCCTTTTTCATCCTTTTCATATTATGTTATCCTTCATACAGCAATTTGTGGAATGAGTTTTTTATAGTGCTATTATAGAAGCTGATTGTTTCAGCTGCAAAGTATTGATGAGAGAAAAAAAACCCCTGAAAACTAAGAAAGAAATTACTTTTTTTTTTTTTAATTATTACTATTAGAGAGGAAAAATGTTAGGTGGAGTTTACAGGAGAAGGAAAACAGGGATAATTGGTATTTGGTCCAGTGAAACATGTCCTAGTAGTTATTATCTAGGTAAAGGGTAGAATGCCTCTTAGTTCTGAAGGCTGGAAAAGACAGAGATCTGATTTCTGAGTTAGTAGATCCACTTTCATCTCTGACATTTGCAGATTCAGCAGCCTTATATCTAGCTATCGATACTGCTCATGTCCTTAAGTGGGCTGTTCTCTGCTGATACTTGTTGGTTACATGTTCTGGAAAAGGAATTGTAAATTGACTGCTTCCTAAGAAGCATTGCGTAGTTTGCTGTGCTGAGTGGGTGTAAAAAAATGCCTTCTTCCTTCAGAAAGGGAGGGAGAAAAGCACCCTGCGTTTGCAGAAGGTCTTGGTGAGATGTCAGTACGTCCTGTACAATTGGTTCCCTTAAGTGACACTGAACTGAGTCTGTTTGGCTTTTAGGCAGATGATGTGGTTGAGCCCAAGGTGCATGATCCTGCTGAAAACATGGCAATGATTATAGCTGTGTTTGGCAACACTCAGTGTCCTTCTGCTAAGTGAACCTCTTCACCAGAGTCTGAGTTACACCTGATTCTCACTGAAATGCTGTTGCTGGGGGAGGAGACCTTTACCTTGTATATAATGTGTTTTCTGCATGTTGCATGGAGAACTACATAGATCTCAAGTTGAATGAGAGAGATAGGGGGCTATTTTACCTACTGTCTTGTAGGTGTTAACCCAGAATAAAGTTCCTTTTAAATTCTTGAAAATTGAATTGAGATAGGTTTTGGGAAGCTTTTCCATTGGAGAAAATTCCAGTGATTTCAATACTTTCAAAATGCTGACCTCTTTAAGAAGGATATGCATTCATGTAGGCTGCACAGTGAGATGTCGCCTAAAATGTATTTAGTTAGAGAGAACAGGATTGCTTCAGGAATTTGAAAATTAGGCTTGTTTGCCCTGCGAGTATGAAAATCTTGAAAGATTTAAATCGAATTCCAAATGGTGGGGCTTTATGTTTCATTAGGCTTGCCTTGTTCTTTTTGGTTGGAATTACACAGCAGCAGCAGATGAAAACTGTCTCTTTTCATTTTCACTCAACTGTGGGGCAGCCTAATTTTCTTCAGAGTCCTTTCACAGAGGACTAGATCAGCTTTGGACATGGGACTGGGCAATGCTCTTTGATCTGTCAAAGTCCTTGGAATGTTTCATGTTCTCACTAAGAATTAACCAGTCACTGAGAAAATCTCATAGCTGTTTTTAGGCTGTTGAAACAAAGCATATGCTGAGTTTGAAGATTTGTTTAGGTTTTTTTTCCCCAAATACTTCTTACCACACTTTTACAAACGTGAATGCCTTACTTAAGGCACCCCAACAGCCTGTATCCATTGTGCTGTGGAATTCTTTAAACAGGTGATTGTTCTCAGTTTCCCAAGTTGCTGGAAGACAACATCCATATTTACCTGGAAAAGGCGGTTTTGTACGTACTTTCTGGAAAGAATTACTTTCTGATTTTAGATATGACTCATGATGCCCTCTTGATATTTATACTCTTGTTTTTTAAGAGCAGGTTTGAAATAGTTCATCTGCATTTATAGTGTTGTTTGAGGGAAAGTTGTTCTTTGAGCTTTTATTTGACTGTAAGGAATACTTTAAATATATAAAGGACTTCTGGAGGGAGAAGAGGAAATATTTCGCTACTGGTGTGCGCAGGCTCTGAGGAAGAAGCCTAGCAGAGACACTTTGGACTGTAAACAGCTCCAATTTTTTAAATACTTTTTTTTAGTGTATAGCTGCGTGGCTTCTAAAGTGGCCACATAATTTGGAAAAAAAAAATATAAGTTGGTTTCTGCAATAAAAACCTTGGGATAGGAAAGGTAGAATGTTAAAATATGATTATATCTTGTAAAATATGATTATTTCTGGCTATTAATTTCAGTTGCTACAATTTTTGCAAAATAAAATGCAAGAAACAAGGTTGCATGAAAGGACTTTCAAGTAATTCTGTTTTTCATTTGACAGTACTTAACAACCGTTATTCCTTATGAGAAGAAAAATGGACCCCCATCAGTTGAAGATCTTCAAACATTAACCAAAAGTGAGCACATGAAGTTCTCCCACTGATCCTTTCCTCTTTGTATTTCCAATTGTGATTGCTCAGAACCAATGAATCCATAGTTACTTCTTCCCCCTTACCCTATGCCATGTATGTAAAGTTGAGCGATATACATGAAGGCTAGAAACTTGCATGTATCAGAAAGTAAAATTGCTCTTATTATTTTGACAGCTGGGCCTTATGGAAAATACTGCATGTCATGTAATTTGGCAATACTGTCTTGTAGTGTCTGATATACCCTTTTGTTTAAACTTGCTCTGCTTTATTGAGGTTATTGTAATGACTTTGAAAAATTGGAGTGGATGTCATGACACTGATCAGTAGCTGCATAATAACAGTGCTTGATTGCCTTTAAAATAGCCTTCTCCCTGTGGTTTTGGTGGGGTGTTTTTTTGTTGTTAGTAAATTTTGATAACTAGGAATTCCAAACCAAACAAGAGTTTTGACAACGCTTTGAATTCCCCATTCTTCACATCTTTTTGGACCAGATCCTCAAAATTAGTTATAAGTTCTCTGGTTGGGGTTTTTTTTTTAATTCCAATTTGCAAGAAAAAACAAAGTTGTGTTTTTAAAAATTACTTATTAAGGTGATTTAATACAGCAGAGCATCTCTAGGAGTCAGTGGCATCTCCTTTGTTTGAGGTTTATAGGAACAGTTTAAAAATAGGTAGAGTACGTCAATGTACTTGATCAGATCTCAGTGCACGGCTTTGGATCTGTGTCTTAAGGTGATTTTCAGCAGCACAGTTCTTTGATTCCACAGATGGCTGAGATGGTAAAAGACTCATTCATTGTTTCCTCAAAAGAGAAAATAAATAATGTATAAATTCTGGAGTAAATGAAATATTTAAGCAGGAACTAAATTCCCATTATTTTTCCACGGTAGGCACCCTTAGCTATTAATTCATATTTATTTTGTGACAAACGGATTTCTCATTTTGTGTCTGTTCCTGCAGCGAAATTTTACTCTCTTGCCCTATTTAAATTTCACTTGAAGATACTAAGCAGAGAGGGCTTAAAGCCTCCTGAAAACATTTTGTATTGTTTGACAGTTTATTAACAAAATATCTTGTACAAATGCATTGTAGAGTATTAAGAGTGTTGGACTTCTGTGGGCTCGATGTGGCTGGAACTTGATTCTGTGACTCCATTGCCGGTTTCTGGCTCACTCTGTGCTGTGCTAAGGCAGACAGTAAAGCAAGAGGTTAGGGTTGTTCAGTTGGTTTTTCTTTCAAAGCTGTGTGTTCCTCCATATTTATGAACATTAATGTCTGTTTTCAACACAAAAATTGATATTAAATGCTTATTATAATTAGAGCTTAGAGACTCATATGAGGAATATGAAGTTTATTAAATATTGCAATTTGGTATAATTCTGTATTTTTGATCCTTTCAGTCATTTCCAGAGCACTTTATAAAAGATCGTCATTGTTTTTCTCTATGGAGTAACAAAGACAGGTTTATAAATGTCAAGTTGAGCTAGTCCGTGTGTTTTTCCTTCTTTAAAAATAGGCAAGATGGACAAGATTGACTTCATATGTGTCACAAAAATGACATTTTGACATTATTAATGTGAAATTCAGTCATGTATCTAAGATTTTTCTAAGCTACAGCATCTAACACTCACCATTTCAGGGAGGAAAAAACCCACCGCTAATATTACCATAGAATACTTCACATCAGTGTTTCTTCTGAAAAGTGTCATTGGTCCATGATTTGAGGTGAAGTTCAAAGATACTAAGTAATGCAGCATACTTTTTGGCCTCAGATTTCTAGCCCATTGGTAATTGTTAGCACATTTTAGTTTTGGGTGTGATGACTTTATTTTGGTGAGATTTTTTTGTAGGGAAGAGGTGCTTTTTGTTGTTGTTATGTCTGATGGCATCTTACTGTAATAAACACATGAAATGGGACTCTTGCATCCATGTACTGTGGAGCTCAGTGAGAATTACACAAGTGAAAGGTGGAGGTGTGATGTCTCATTGTATCTTCTCATATTTCAGTTAAGAGTTTTCTTACTAATCTTCTATTAATATCCCTGTGAGTAGTTGAAACAGCTCTGTTGTATTTCAAGTGTTATGTTTAATTTATGACTAAATGTCTGATTTACTTATTTCATATTTTAGTTCTGCATGCCATGAAAGAGGATAGTGAGAAAGTGCCAAGCTTGTTAACGGACTACATTTTAAAGGGTGAGTATGTTTCTTAGCCGGGAATTTATTTTATTCTAAATTAACTTAACGTACATGTAAGGTGTATTTGAAAAGAATGTTCCTACAGCATTCATGAATTATGTTGCCCTTCTGTCAGACACAGCTCTCATTTATATTTTATTTTGTTCAGGGTTTCTGAGCGTATAGTTCATAAATAAAACATGTTTATTTTGTTTGTGATCGTATAATATAGCAAAGTGTACTATATTGAAACAGCTGAATGACATCAACAGGAGCAAAGAAGTCTGGCTTATGAAGTTAAATGGGTACAGTTAAAAACTTCTGTTGTACAAGTTTTTCAGAATGAGAACTGAAACTGCCCATGGTATTAACATATTTGCTGTATGAAGTGCTTATAGCTTCACTTTAAGTGTTGCCTTCTGATCAATAGTAGAAATTACTTAATTTACTTGTCATAGCTTTTTAATGTTTTAAGTTTCTGTATGAGTCATTTATTTTCCGGTCTTATATTGATTCTATTAATAGAATGTTAGATATTCAAAGTCACTGCTTGCTTTAGCTTTAAGGAGTTGTTTCAGGTAGTTTCCAGGTTCTTTAATTATTTTTAAATGTTTTTCTTCTGACTTCATTTTTGCCTAAATCTTACTAATGCTTATGTTCTTACTTAATTTTTGGCATATAAATGATACAATTTTTTTAATATTTAAAACTTAGCATATGCATCAAACTCCCGAGATCTGAACAAACAGCTGTACAGAAGGAGGATGGGTGCCTTTTATTTGCCACTCAATTGTATATTATGTTCTGCTTTTCATATGCTGCAAAAGTTTTTCTCCTCGTATTGTGTTTTCCAAGTCTCACTATATTTTTCCACTATACAATCATTTGACTTAACTCACTCCATATGATTTTTAAAGGTTTTTATATTTCTTACACAGGCAGTCTCATCCCACAGATGAGTGCTTTCAGGTTTAAGCTATGGATGACATACAGTGTACTGTTACTTCAGAAAGTCTGAAAACAGCCTTTCAGTATTCTAGAAGCTCTGAAAGACTTGCATTTGGAACAGTTCATTTCCAAGTTTTGTGTAGGGTTGCTACCACATACAATAAGCACGCAGAGATCTTTTCAGTTGATTCCTTTGATTTCTCCTTTACTTGCCCTTTCTAAAAATTCTTCTTAAATGAGACAGATGTATTTACTTGTGAGCTGAGAGCCATGTGGAATCAAGGTCAAGGTTTTTTTGATGGTGATGGCACTTTAGTTTTGTGAAGCACAATCTTTTACCCAATAGGATGAACTGTTGTCAGAAATGGAAGCTGTTTGCTCTTCCTAATACATCTGGTAGAAAGTGGTTGGATTTAATAGTGCTCTTTACAGTGTCTGCTCTTACTTTTTTAGATGTAGCTGTCCAGAAAAGCTTTCAGATTACTAGGGTGCTGAGAAGAAACTGGCTGCCTAGGGAAATGGAGCAGTCTTCTGCAAAGAAGCCTTATAGAAGTAGATTACCTGAACATATGATAGGATGGTCTGTGAAACCTGAGCTGAAGTTCCCTCATGCCTCTGCATGCTTCTGACTTAAAAATCACCAGGAATGTTCTATTAGCTAGATATGACAATTACAGTAATAAAACCACACATACGCAAGCACTCTTCTCTCTAAATTATAAAACACAAATGATGGGAGTATCAAAAGTAATCACTCACATCACTCATACTGAAAGGAAAAGGCAGTTTCCCCTCAGTTACCATTTCCATAGTGAACAGAAGCCTTTCTTCATCCTGTGTGGGTCTGTGTACACAGTGGCGAGTGGCTGTACAAGCTAGTGAGCGCAGGATTTTACTCTTCCTTTCAGTGTAACCTTAACTGTGCTTCACGTGCTATATTGACATTATGTTAAATATTTATAACTCAGCTAACAGTGTTACATTGGAATGTAGACTTTTCCTGTGGAACAGGCGAAGTCTTCTAGTTGTTTCTGAAGTTGTAACCTTTTTTCCTGCCACTAAAACTGGCCTCAGTCCTCAGTGAGGCTTTCATGGCACAAAATACTCCCAGCCACCTGTCTATGGTCTGGAAATTACTTTTAAAACTTGTTAAAGGGAGATTAGGTGAATTCTTTACAATCACTTAGATCAACTTTCTGCTTTTATTCCTGAAATTTCAACCTATTCCTTAAATTACAAAATAAAAGTAGTGAGTTACTTTTTGAAGATTCTGCTGCCTTCACTGTAAAGATTAAAAATCCTTATGAAGATTTAGGGGTTTGAATTTATATTCCAAAAGAAGTTCTGTATCCAGTGGTAATAATCCATATGGTATAGTGGTAATTGTATTCATTTTACATTTTTTTTACTCTCTGATCCAGCTGTTGTTTTACACTGAATGGATTTTATTGCTTTGTCTTAAGCTTTAATCAAGAAATGAAATTTTGAAATGTGTGAATTATATCACCAAAGATACTTTGTTCTGTTAAAATCTGTTAACTGCTTGTTCCTCTGAGGATCATTTTTTCCAATCTTACAACAAAAAAACAGACAGTGTATTACATGTCACAGTAGGATATGTGTAGCTTTATGGAAAATCTGGTTATTTTGTCATTTGTCTGCACAGGTAAAACCTTTCTGGCTTTATATTCTATTTTACAGTGCTAAGGGAAAAAAAGTAAGCCCTTAATGATTTTTTAAAGCAGCACTATCTTGTTATTCTGTGGTATGTAAAAAATTAGAGCATGCAGTCTTATGCGGGTGCTGTGGCTGTCCACAGAATTGTTAATAAAGTTGCCCAGATATTGCTGCTCACTATTGAAAGGTTACTTAGATTGTTTAGAAACAAGAGCTGAAGAACCAATATCAGGAAAAAGGTTATTTTAACAATTGTCATAGTGTTGTTGGCACAATGTTAGGGGAAAAAAAATAAAAAATAAAAAGAATGCTGTGAGCTTGGAAAGGTAAATGGAACTGTAAGACTGAGCAATAAGTGTTGATGGAAAAGGAATCTTACCACATTACTGGTGTTCTGATAAAAAAAACCCATACAAAAGTAATGAATGTATTTTCTTTGAAATTTAAAATATTTTGTAGAATTCACTATTTTGAATAACTTGAAGTAAATGCCAGAATAATTCTGAAATTTGGATCATGTAGGAAGACATGCACGGTTCCCTTCCATCTGCATCGTCTAATGCTCACTGTCTTGATTTAAGAATAATTGAATAGATTTGTTTTGGCAAGACATGGTGGGCAAGAGCCGGAGCATAGAATTGGAACTTGGAGGAGAATTCTGCAGTCAGACCTGCTATTGACTTTGAATGGATCATTCTTGTACCATTTTTTCTTTTCATAAGCTGCTATAATGCTTCTGAAATGCTGCAAATGTTCTTCAGAACATGAGATGTGCAAATCCAGTATAATAAAAAAATAACAAAGAACAGTGAAACTTACTGCATTTCATGTTAGGGAAGAAAACACGTGCATTTCTCAATAGCTTCTTAGGTTTGAAGTTATTTCTGATGTTGCATTTCTTAAAGCATCCTCTTTTCCCAATTTCTACTGCCCCCTTGTGTCCCCTAAAATGTTAAAAGTATCATTTTTGTCCTCATGCTTAAGTCCCTCCTTCCAGGGGTCAGTTAACTCTCCCCTGGATCTTTTCCATAGGAAATGTCTCCTCACAGGTAAGTGCCCCAAAGCCAGACTAAGTACATATTCTGTGTGAAGTCAGGTCCAATGTTGTAACTTACCTTCTCTGTTCCTGTTGTTCTTATTGCAGCCTAAATTATTTTCAGGGGGATTTTTTTCTTTTGTTTGGTTCTGTTTGTTTTTACTTTTCAGCGAACATTTCTGTCCTGAACTTAATAATGAGAGGGACTTGGTCGCTTGTTTTGCAAATAAATTGTAGTTCTTCTCCCACCAGCATATGATTCATATAATATTTCAATATTTTATAGATGTAGAATTAAAATAGATGGTAACATGACATTTATCAGCATTTGCAATTGTGCTTGTTTCTGAATATATTTTAATATATCGATATTGTTACTGTATTTTATCACTAGGGGTCATGAAATAGAAATTGAGATTTGAAAGAGGGTGGGGGAATGAATTTGCTGACAGGGAAAGAAATAGCAAATCAACACTGAAATTCTTTATCTTAGAAAGTACACTTCTGGACTGAGGCTGGCAGCTTAGTAAGGTCACAGTATTTAAATGCTATTTGTGCTCATCTTTTTACTGACCTTTTTTGATTGCTTAAATACAAAGTGCTTTGAAAATACTGTGTTCATTTCCATTGAAAGACCTGCATAAGCAACTGAGCAGCAAAGTTTCTTGTGCCCAAGTTAAGCTGTAAAGCAGATGGAGACATTTTTGTCATATCTTTTAGCTGCGTTGTTTTTAGGTGTTGCAACATTAATAGGTAACCATATCCTTAGATGAAAGTGTGTTTGTATGGACTATGCACATGGAATTTTAATTTCTCTTTAAAGAAACTTCCAGTCTTTCTTCCATGCATAATGTAATGACTTTCAGCATTATGGTTTATTTGCCAAGCACAATAATGCAACAAGTAGTAGCATCTGTAATCTTTGCAGTATGCAAGTTTAGATTGCTTTCTGAAGAAAATGCCTCTGTGCAGTTGTCTTATCCTTCAGTGTCACAAATAATAATTTCCAGTTTCAACTCCACAAGACAGAAGTGTTGCAGGAGTAGCTCTGTTTCACGAATACTGTAAGGAACAGTGTCTAGGTAGGAAAAGGGCTGAAACTGCTGTCTGTATTAAGCTGATGGCTATTGCTTTGAAATGCCAGAACCCACTGGGCCAGGTTGGTCTTACATGTTCACCTACTTGAATGCACATACAGTGCCTCCTGTCAGTTTGGGGGCGTGAGAACAGGGGAACAATGTGGGGAGGGCCTGCTGGGGTGGAGCTCATAGCACATTTAAAGTAGAAGCTGAGGATGGCATTACTGGAAGGGGATTTACCTTCTTTTATTGCTATGTGAGTAATGAAGAATATCTGCTAAGACTGGCAGTAAGCAAGAGTTCCTTAATTTAGCTACTTCCAGAATAAATCAATAGTATATATGACATGTTAGCCTGGAGGTATGCACAGAATTAAGGTATTAGGGATAGGTTGTCTGGTACCACATCTAGACATGTTTCAAGACGATTAGTATTTACTTTCAGTTTCTATAAAATGTGAAGATTTAACTTGATGTACAAGGATAATTTTTGCATATAGTATGCTGCCAATATAATACACAAAATTAATAAATCATTCTCTGTACCTTTTCAAGATTAATATTTTCCTTAATTAAAAAAAAACAGAAATGAGTGTAAATAATTGGGACATTCTTGAAGCATAACTATTATATAACAATATATATATGTATTTATAGCTGAAATGAATACCTTTGAAATCAGATGTGTCATTACAGTAAACTAAGATGTATTTATTGCTAAGCTTTGTGTTCTTAAGTCTTGTCCTTAAACAGTAATTTTGACATAAAAATACAGTGCTAAAATAACATGCTGTACATTACTACTTAGTAAAATGCATGAAATGTTTAGTATTGTTTTATTTTTCTCTGAATGTAAATGTTGTGAAAGCAGAATAATTTTCCATTCTTACTCTTTCATATCTGCTCTTTCAAGTGAAAACTTTAAAAAAATATTTTTTATTTTCAGAATTTAGGCCTTGTTCTATTTTTAAATTTTGCAAGTATTTCAAATAATGAGAACGTTTATTTTCTTGACTTTGAAGTTTTTGTTTAATTGTTACACCTGACTTCTTTATTTGCTTTTGTGTTGTGCTAGCATTGGTTTGAAAGCTGGATTGCTCTGAGGTTTGTGTCTTATATTGAAACAGGAATGAGAAACACATGAAGGACATGTCTTGTCTTCCCACTGTGTGATTCTAGTACACGCACCAGAATTAGAAAGTAGAGTTAGAATCTCAAATTGTCAGTGCATATATTTAAAATATAACTGCATGCGTCACCTGTTATTTAATGTTCTGTTTTCTGATATAACACTTCAAAAAGCACTGCTTAAGACATGACCTTTAGTTAACTCATTTCTGGATAGTTAGTTAAGATAGTGGGTTGTGTCACTTAATTACCTTTTGAGAGAGGCTGATAATTGCCAGTTTCAAACTATTTCTATATTTTACTGTCTTACTAATAGGGTAGAATCCAACATTTAAATATTTTAGTATATACATTACATTTTTATGCAGACCAACTTCACTGATGTTTATCAAGGTGTATTTGTGATTCTTTTGCAGTTCTGTGTCCTACATGAAGAGGGCTGCCTTTCAGAATTAGCCATGCTCCTTTCTGTGATGGGAAGCTTTCTGTGGATATAACCCATAGTATTTTTTCATTTGGCACTATACCTAAAACAGTATGCATTTACCTCCTCTGTGTGTGCGTGGATTTTCTGATCCTACAGTAAGTCTTCTGGGCATGACAACTCATCCATTAATAGTGCAATGAACTGGAGCAGGGAACAAACATTGTACAGTTTTACTTGCATTCTTCAGACTTTTTAAAGTCTATTTTTACATTGTATAGCATGTAGTAAATCCTCCTGCACATTTTGTTGTTGGAAGGAAAAGTAAACTTTGAATAGTGTAAATAAAATAAGCCACATTTTAAGGAATCCATATTTAAAAGCAACCTTAGTTTCCATAGCAGAGGTGAAAAAAGGATCATAGTCAGACTTGGAATTAAGGATTCAAGTGAGTTCTCCCAGACACACTCCAGAATGGTATTGGTGAAAGTCAGCAATCTACACTTCTTTGAAAACAATGATGCTGAACTATACAACAGTATTGTTCATAGATTAACAAATCCAGATGCTTTGGTTTGACATAAATAATTGTGTGTTACCTATTCTTTAGCACAAACATCTGAGTAATGTAATATTTCATATATGGTTTTATTTTAATTATTAATGTTCACGTGGCTTAGATATGCTCCCATGTTGCTGCTATAAGTTTACAGGTTTTAATAGGTGTTTGATCTTAATGAAATTGCTTCAATATATAAACATTTTAAAAGGCAGTATCTTTTTAAAAATACATGTACAGTTTGAATAACTTGCACCTGGCTTCCGAGTTAGTATTATATTGAGATGTTTGTTGCTGTGTATCTAAATTTTACTACAAACCTCTCTTGTAAATTGTATTCATTGTCTTCTCTGTGCTGGTGTATCTGCATTCAAACAGATGAGAATGTATTTTACAAATCCTGTAAAAGAAATGTACCACATAATCTGAATTATAAATACTTGTCACGAGTAATGTTGCCAATATTAAAGCTTAGATTGAAATGTAAGAAGTACTAATTTAACAAAAAAAAAAAAAGGAACTATTTTATAGGTTGAATTCCTATTGATTCTACACTCAGATTTATATACTGACTATCTAAAAGCACTGGAACATAAGGTTCTAAAGAGATAAACATGCGTTCTCCTTAAGCATTTTTTTCCATTTAAAGGTCTTCAGGTTTTTTTGTTAGTTAAAGAGAAATTTGCTTCTGAGTACCTTGAATCACTTTAATGCTCGATTTTATCATCATGGCCAAGTACTATTTTGATCAGTGAAACATACTCAGTTTAAAAATAGTTTTCATAATGCCTTTTTTTTTTTTTCTGAAGGCCACAGAATTTTTGTCTTTTGTGCCTTTTTCAGACCATAAATTTTTCAGTTTAAATATTTTTTTTTTCCCTCTCCCCCACTTGACCACTAATGCATACTTACCAGCCTGCTCAGGAATAAATAGATCCTCTGCATAAGTGTGTCATACGTGAAGAAGTTTTTTTGTTACATAATTTTAATTCATTTGTAGTTTCTCTAAAAAGAAAGATACCATTTATTTCTGCAGCTGATGTGAACTCATTATGGCATGCTTTTTCTGTAGAAATTCTTGATCTTGACCTTGACTGTTGATGCCTAGAGATTGGCAAAGGGCATGACCCTGCTTTATTTTTAAAAAGGGGCACATGTGAAACCCACCATGTCTCCACAGGTGATCTGTTCAGAGGTGCTTCCATCTCCTGTTGAGACTTGAAGTGACAAGATGGAACAAAAAACCCAAAAACAAAACCAAACAAACAAACAAAGAAAAAAAAACACACCACAACAATTAAGGGAAGAATTAAAAAAAAAAAAAAAAAAAAACACAAAAGCTTTTGACAAAGTTTGTGTTACTTGTAGCAAATCTTGGATGACTTAAAGTCATGAAATAATGAAAATAAAGAAACTGGAAAGAAAACTTGATACTAAGGACTAAACAGCTTTCATGAGCTAAGCATCTGCTTGGGTATTTCACGCCCCTCATCAAACTGAACAAGATTTCATTATGAAAAGTACCTGTTTACCTTGTATGCATTAAACAACAGCTGCCAAAGGTGGCAAGTATTATATGTATACCTATGTATGTACATAAGAAACTAGATCTCAAAACATTTGAATAAAAAGAACCATGCAAATCTGCTTTTCTGCTGAGTTCTTTGTACTTTGTATTCTCTATTACGCATCTTTTTTCCAGATCCATTACTGAATCTTGCATTCTTTCAGGGAGATGGATTTCATTGTTCTTCTTAGTTTTAGCATGTGACAGCTGTAAATGGCCACCCAAAACTAGTAGCTGACAGATACTTTATCAGAAATTTGATAAAAATACATTTTTTACCAAAATCCATTCCATGTTTGATATGAAGAGTCCTGGAAGCAAAGTTCCCCTAAAGTCATTGAATTTTAAGGTACTTAAGTTATTTTTATCTCTTGCTTTGATTGTCTTTTTTTTCTTTTTTTTTTTTTTTCCTTTTTTTTTTATGTTCTGTTTGGGTTTTTAACCTGACCCTTTTTCCATTTTTCAGCTATTTCATTTGAAGTTTATTCATTTGCTGGACAGAGTTAAATTTTGAGTCAGGGACTGTTGTCAGAGGTAAAGAGTACTAGAATTATGTTTTCTTGGTTAAGGAAAGAAACTGCAAAACAATGTCATTTCCCTTCTGGTGAAAGATAATGATTTAGCTGGACTCTCAGCTGGTGTAGGAAATTGGTGATAACATCTGCTGCTGACTGTGCCAGGTAATTGTAGCCTTTAACTTGGAGTGGTTATTTACTGTAGCTGTTCACATCATTTTTGCTTCCAGAGTTGTTACCTGGGGATTCTTTCTGCGTGCTTGTCACTTGGAAGCTGTAGCTGGACCAGAAATGGTATTCTGTGTGCTTGGCGACAGTGTTGATAATCAAGCATGTGTCTGCACAGCATCTTTCACAGCAGCTGCCTCCTCGTTTCCAAGGGGACAATTTAAGATGCAGGTTTGAACTCCTGAAGCTGTAGATGGGGCAGAGTCTGTGCAGCAGGAAGCCTGCTTCTCCAGCTCTGGCAGCCAGAGGCAGTGGAGAGCAGCAGCTTCGCTTGAAACAGCATCTCCCCCATGAAGTTGGGAAGGGCCTACTGGCAAAGCTTTCTAGTAGAGCAACTCCTGGCTCTGACTCACCCAAACCAGAACCTGCTGACTCCTCCTGTCATTCTGCAGTGTTTCTTTTGGCCAATGGTGGAACTATTTTTTGATTCAGATATCAATCCTCCTTTCTAAAACTTGACATTAACCTCCAAGTTACCCCTGGTTATAAAGACACTTAAAAAATTCTAAAACTGTCGTCCAGTAAAAAATGAAATATCAGAACAGAATGGATCTTAGGTTAATAATAATAATTCTCAAAGAAACTACATGAACTGGGAGATTTAGTTACTGAATTTTGTTGCTGCAGGGTTTTTTTTCCTTTTTTATAATTTGCAAAAGTTGGATAGAAGCCTCTCTTTACACTTAATGCTAATTTAAACAGAACACACAATTTTCTTGTTCATTTTCCAACCCATCTTTGGGTTTTATGTTAACTTTGTGTAATAAATATTCATTTTAATTTTCTGCAGCTTTGCATGCAAATTTATGAATTCAAGTTCATATTTCTAGGAAACAGTGTGTTGTAACTTAGGCTGAATACAATGGGGATGAAAAACTCAGCAAAGAAGGCAAAGAGTTTGGATTTTCTTGATCAGGAAAATGTTTGGCAAGACCCCTAATTTCTTCAAAACTATGGAAAGCAAATTCACATCCTACATCTGTTTCTGTCGATATGCAATTCTGCACAGTTCTGTGGTCCCCTGACAATACTCAGTGGACTGATCAATTCAGATAAAACAACCCAGATTTTCCCACTGACTGTATTTTTGGCCTTCAGAAATATTTCATTCCCCAGCTCAAGCAGGTTGGTCTACTGGAAGTCTTTGGAGTGCAATGGCAGTATTGCTGCTAAAATATCAGTTCATTTTTATCTGCAGACAAATCTTTGACTGCTCCCAGGAATATTTCTTCTGCTTGTATTGCCTTCACAAGAAAACTAGTCATGCAAAGTAAGTCTCATATAGATCTTGCTTGCTGCTTATCTTTATATTTTGAAATGTGGGTTTGGAAGATTCCTAAATTAGTGTGAAAATCCCTCAAAACACCTTACAGTTGCTTATTTCATCCTGAATAAACATGACAGTATTACATGCATTCACCTCTTTCCAAGCTGAGAGATAGAAATTGTCCTTGAGATAAATTTGAAAAATGCAGGACCTCTGGCACTTCCATTTCCAGAAACACTGAGCTTTTGCCTAAAATTGAACAATTGCTCCTTTTAAATGCATATCTGAGATAATAAAATATTGAGTGAACTATGCTGCATAAGCACTTGGTATTGAAGGAGGGTCTCACAGTACTGCTGCACTGTCCAGTGGTGACAGGTTCAGTAGGACAGGGCCCTTACCATCCTTAAGATCTCTGTAGGGCATTTCAGCCATGAAGTGTGGACAGAGAAGACTGTTTTCCTGATTCTATTGCCTTTCCAATGTCCCTTTGCATTTTATACTGCTCTGAACTGACTTGAGAAGTTGTAGTGAAGTATAACTTTGCTGGCATAGAAGAGTAATGAAAATTAGGGTAAAAATGAAGTAAGATCCTGTAGTCTTCAGGGTAATTTTAAGAGCCCTGTATGTAGCCATGCATACTTGTGTTAGCAAACTATTAATGATCATTCCTTGTCATATACCCTTTGACATAGACTCGTAGTGACATTTTCTTTTTAAAAGTTGATCAACGGCTCTGCTGGCTGTCTACAGGCAATTCTGCACTCCTAAAAATGGCTCCCAGAACAAAGTTGACCAACAAGCAGATTTATTTTTAAAGAAAAGCTTACAGTTTTGAAGAAAATATGAACACAGAATAGATTTCAATAGACTTTCTATTAGTATTATCCCTAAACAATTCACAAACATGTTTCAGTAGCTAGAACAGTACAGGGAACATGAGATGAGAATATACCATGCAGACCATACTGTTAGCAATTTTTTGTAGAAACTTTGTTTCCTGGAACTGAGAAGCAGTCCTCACAGCTGAAAGCAATAATAGAGTTATTACAAGGTGTTAGAAGCCCAGGAGACAGCTGCGTTCTTTGCCACTATGGAAGAGCTCAGGAGCAAGTGGAGATCTGCGGGTGGATCAACCGGAGAAGATGAGACTGGATACTCAATGTTGCCAACAGCAGTGACTTACTGATTCAGGAGATGAAACAGCAGTACCAACTCGAAGGTTCCTTCTGGCCTGTGTTTCCTGAGCAGGACTGGGTCCCACAGTGACCAACTTTCCCTGCCTCTGCCTGTGTTCCTCTCCAGGTGGACCTTTCTTCCCCTTCTTTTGTTTTCAGTCCTTCATGTGCCTGCTTCTCCCCATTTGCCTGAGACTACTTTTGTTGTAACCCTTGCTCCATGCCTCAGCAATGGGAACATGACGGGCCCGTTGTCTTCCCGCTGCTAATCCAGTGTTTTTTCTTTCCCCCCTTCCCCAGAATGGAGGCTCTTCATTTGTGTTACCATTTGTGGAAGCCTCTTCTCCTTTTTAAATAGCTCTTGTAACATACGTAGTTGAGACTCTCATCTTTGAAGAGGGGAAGTTGTGTCTGAGTAAGCAGAGAAGCATCTCAGAAACCTAACAAGTGTATCTTTGGTCGTGCTGGCAAAACTGGCAGAAAACAAGGAGTTGCAGGGCTGTCTGTACTGGGCACTGTCAGAGGCAGAAGCAGCAGTGGGGGTGAGGCTGATGGGCAGAAACTCTGCCTGGCTTCTGCAAGCTGTTGCATCCCATTTGGTCTTAGCTGGTCTAGGTTGGTTGGTTTGTGGAGACTGTTCCAGTCTAGTTCCCAGTTAGCAGGGTGTGAAAGGGACTCTGTGGTTTTTTTGCCTGCTCTGTCATCATGTGCTAAGGGGAAAACAAGGCTGAGCTGCACATGCATCTGTGGGGCACAGTCCTATATGCTCTGTAAATGGCTTCTCATCACCTTTGTACAGACCTCAGCTCAGAGATGATGCACATCATACCAACCTTCCTGGTGCCTACCTGTCCTGTAGGTTTAACAATCCAGCTGAATGCCTTTTCTCCTGAGGTCTTATGTAGCACAGGTGAAGTTAACAGGAGAGAGGTGATATTCACTCTGCTGTGAATTGAACTTGGATTCCCGCAGGAACCTGGTACTGCAGAGTGAAAGAGTATCTAACTGCCCTCACTCTTGGGAATCGGAGCATTCACAATCTGGCATCAAAAAGCAGGACTCATGCTGGTACCATTAGTGCTTGTGAATTGTTTCTGGTGGTGTCTAAAGGTTTGTGTTATGAAATAGTGGGAGCCTATCTAGTTGCAGAGTGTATAGGAGTCCTGCAAAGGTTGCTAAATAGTGTTGTGAATCCTTCAGTCTGTTGCTTTATGGCTTCTTAAAAAAGTGAGTAGGATTTTGCCTGCAAGGGACATGGGTGTGGAGAGTGCCTTTCTAGAGGAGACTGGGGGTGCCTAGGTGCAAAGTCTCTGGGGTTCCACTCTATCTCAGGGCCCATTCCAAGAATGCACCACAGTCTGATAAAGGACACAGCAGCCTTGCATAGGATGCCAGTAGTTTTCAGTCACGGTGAAGTCTTTGGTTGTCTAATAAGAAGAGAGTTCTAGAAATCTTGGTCTCAGTTATGGCCATGTTTGTCAAGGCCTGCAGATTCTCAGGCCCGTTGAAGACTCTGTGCTTCATTCTGTTTTGGTCAGCTTGGGTGCCTCAGTCCCACATCATGTTTAGTCCTGGCCAAAGGTGATATTTAAGTGCCGCACCTCAACCACAATGCCACAGCTGGTCTTTTCTGCAAAGTGTAGCTTCTCCAGGATTGCATGATCACCATACTGTTTCACAGAGTTCAAGTTTTCATAGAACCACAGAATATGCTGAGCTGGAAGGGACCCACAAAGGTCATCGAACTCCAACTCTTGGCCCTGCACAGGACAGCCCCAAGAATCACACCATGTACCTGAAAGCATTGTCCAAACACTTCTTGAACTCTGGAATGGTACTATGGCTTGGTACTATGGCTGTTTCCCTGAGGGGTCTGTTCCAGAGCCCAAACACACTCTGGGTGAAGAGCCTTTTCCTAATATCCAGCCTAAACCTCCCCAAAACAGCTTCATGCTATTTCTTCAGGTCCTGTTACTGGTCACCAGAGAAGAGATCAGTGCCCATCCCTCCTCTTATGCTCACAAGGAAATTGTAGCCTGTGATGAGGTCTCCCCTCAATCTCCTCTTCCCCAGGCTGAACAGACTGAGTGACGTCATCCACTTCTTTAGGCTTTAAGGCTTCTTCTTTAGACCCTTTGCCATCTTTGTGGCCCTTCTCTGAATGGTCTCTAATAGCTTTATATTTTTCTTATATTGTGACACCCAAAACTGCACACAGAATTCAAGATGAGGCCACACCAGCACAGAGTAGAGTGGAACAGTCATCTGCCTTGACTGGCCGACAATGCTTTTCCTGATGCCCCCCAAGTCATGGTTGGCCCTCCTGGCTGCCAGGGCACTGCTGACTCATATTCAACTTTCCATTCACCAAGACCCTTTCTGTGGGGCTGCTCTTCAACCTCTTGTTCCCCAGTCTGTATGTACATCCAGGGTTGCCATGTCCCATGTGCAGAATCGGGCACTTGTCTTTGTTAAACTTCGTATGGTTGATGATTGTCCAGCCCTCTGATTTGTCTAGGATTCCCTGCAGGACCTCTCTGCCTTTGGGGAGCTCAATAGCTCCTCCCAATAGTATCAAACTTACATTTGTTCAGGCTGAGCTCTCTTACGTCTTCAGCTTGTTTTTGAAGATTCCAGCTTATCTAGAGCTGAAAAGCATGTTGCTGTGGCACAGTCAGAGTCCCAGAATGGGTTGGAAGGGACCACAATGGGTAATTTGATCCAACCTGCCTGCTCAAGCAGGCCCGTCCCAGAGCACGTGGCCCAGGATTGCATCCAGATGGTTCTTGAACAGCTTCAGTGAGGGAGACTCCACAGCCTCTCGGGGCAATCTCTTTCACCTGCACAGTAAAGAAGTCCCTCCTCAAGGTCAGGTGGAACTTCCTGGGCATCAGTTTTGGCCCATTGCTTCTTGTCCTATTGCTCAGCACTACTGAGAAGAATCTGGATTGATCCTATGGGTACCCTCCCTTCAAATACTTACAGGTATTGATGTGATCCCCTCACAGTTGTCTCTTCTGGAGGCTGAACAGGCCCAGCTCTCTCAGCCTCTCTTAGTCTCTCATAAGAGAGATGCTTCATTTCCTAAATCATATTTGTTGCCCTCCACTGGACGCACTCCAGGAGCTCCATGTCTCTCGTACTGAGGAGCCCAGAACAGGACACAGCACTGCAGATGTGTCTCACAAGGACTGAGCAGAGGGGCAGGATCACCTCCCTTGACCTACTGGCAATGCTCTTCCTAATGCAGCCCAGAATACCATTGGTCTTGCCCACCAGGACGCACTGCTGGCTCATGGACAGCTTGTTGTCCACCAGGACCCCCACATCCTTCTCTGCAGAGCTGCTTTCCAGTAGGTCAGTCCCCAGCCTGTACTGGTGCAGGGGATTATTCCTCCTGAGCTGCAGGACTCTGCATTTCTCTTTGTGGAATTTCATAAGGTTCCTCTCTGCCCATCTCTCCTACCTGTTGAAGTTCTTCTGAAAGGTTGCACAGCACTCTGAGGTATCAGCCACTCCTCCCAGCTTTGTGTTATCAATGAACTTGCTGAGGAAGCATCTGCCCCTTCATCCCAGTCATTGATGAACAAGTTAAACAATATTGGACCCAGTGTTGTCAACCTGCAAGTTCTCACATATGTTGTAGAAAACTGTATGTTGCTCACCAATGACTAGAACTTGGGACAAGATATGAAAAATAGAATCTCAGAAAGTGACAGCCCGTTGGTCATTCACTGATCAACTTATATCACAAACGCCCAGAAGCACACATCATTAGATTCAATTTTAGGAATGATGCTATTGTGTTGAGTTTGGATACAGTCTTAGCAGAGGGCTCACCTTATCTGAGCCACCTGATGGCTTTTCCAGTTGAGGACACCAGCACAGTTACCATCAGAAAGAGAGATATCCTTTTATTTATGTGCATCCTGAAACTGACAGTCTGATATGGTTAGGGTTAGAACTGGCTTAAGGTTGCCATCCTTTCTGCAGTTGGACTATTCAATACTGCAATACATCTCCAAGTAAAAAGGTGACACAAGTCCATTCTCACCTGGTCCTTATTTTCTGCTTAGGACAGTCATTTCGAGTAGAATCGCTGTAATGGCCCATGGCTCTCTAAGATGTGAAAATTGTCCTTTACGGATGACCAGCTTTTGTTCTGTGGCATTTAAGAATAATAAGAGTTAGGATGAGTTCTTTCTAAAACGACACCTCCAAAGGAATGTTTTCTCTCAGGCAAGCGTGGGTCTGAACTACATGTGCCTGCCACAGGATGGCAGCAATCCGTCACTGCTGATGCATCCACTTTCCCTTGGAGTGTTGCATTTCAAGATGAAGTCCAAAGATAAACCAATCACAGGAGATCGCTGTGTGAAGGTGATATGACAAGCACAGGAAAGCCTTTATGTATACTTATTCATTATTGATTAAAACCGTGTTTTACAACGTTTACTACAAAATGATAACTTACTTAGCTACGAAAGCTGGCCCCGGGCGTGAGCTCTGAATACCTTATTATATAGTGGTTGTATGAGAGTTCATTCTGTGGAAGGCTAAATATTGAAGGTAAGGTATGGAATTTCTTTTTAATGCTCCCCAGTGAGTACGTATTTCTTACCAAAATCCGAAGGGTTCCCACCATTAGGCCTACATTTCCACTGCCTACAGTCATCCGAACAATCCGTCACTGCAGTGTGATACCCATCTGCAATATACCTTCTGTTTCCCTGGAATTCAGTGCCTGTTTGAAGACATTCAGTGCCTGGAGCCACTCATTACCATATTCATTTTTATATACATTTACTTACAACCAGTTTGCTGTCATCTCATCTGAAACAATAATTTTTACATCCAGGTTTCTTCGAGTAATTTGTAGTGATCCCTGGTTGGTCTGTGGTCAGTGGCCTGACCCAGCACTGACTGGTAAAAGCTCTGCATTCAGCAAGACTATGTGAAAGCTGAAGGGGATTTATGGCCTTTACCTTGTAAAGGATTTTGTGAAATTAAATTATTATTTGAAGGTCTTAATGGTGAAAGGTGAGCCTTTTTGTTAGAGAATGCAGTTTTTAAAACAAAAAGGTGCAGGAATAATGCAGGTTTTGTAGCGAGTGAGTTTTCTGGCAGGCAGTAAGTCATGCTGCCTCCAGCCAGGAATCTGCATCTCCCTCTCCAGCACTGCAGGTGCACACCACAGTGCTGAAGTGCAGAGCCAGTCTCTCTCACCCCCAAGACTAATAATGTCTGCAAACATGAGTCATGCTAATCATAATGGTGCTTCCCCAGAGGTGTGTTGGCTGCTCACAAAACCAGAGGGGAAAAGAGCCAGAACTACAGTCTCTCTTCTTACCAGCTTGGGTATCTCCATCTCTTCTGCCTTTTGGTTGGGTTGTGTGTTCGTAAGTGTCCCTCTTTCACTTTTTTTTTTCTCTTTGACCTGGAACATTTGACAGGTGCCTCAGGTGCAGTCTCTCAACCTGGAGTCAGAAAGGCAGGGTGTATTTCAGTGTGGCAGCATGGCTGGTGGGAACCACAGAACAGTGGGAAGGAGGCTGCCTAGGGAGCACTAGAGACTAGAGACTCTTCCAAGGGGGCATAAAGATTTGGGGAAGGCAGTCAGCATATTGTGGCTGATGTGAAAGGGTGCGTGAGGAAGGCAAGTGACAGAGAGAAAGCCCTGGACTTCAGGGAAACAGACTTGTGTTCCTTCAGATGGCTTGTAGATGGGACGTTCAGCTTCACAATGACAGAGGTAGCAATGTAGAAGAGTAAGATGAAGGAAAATCTCAGCTTCTCAATTGCAACAAAAGATTGCTATAAATTTTTACTCTCCTGCTAAAATAATCTTATATGACTCAGTATGGAGAGCCCAGTATCAGGTAAGACATGAGACTCTCTCAAAGCTATTAAGCACTCTGAGAGGGAGGCTTTCCTGGCTGATTTTGCTAGCCCCATAGCAATGTATTAATTGCTGTTTTGAAGCAGTCCAACAACAATTTGCTTGGTTTTGTCCATTATTTTCTCTGCACAGGTGATGGAAACTGTCCTGAGCGTCTTTGCCAAGCTGTTTGACATGTTGCTTTGGAGTCTGAGAAGTCATATTCAGTAATTTGAATGAAAACATCCTGAAACAGTATAATACTAGGATGACATTTTTATATCACCAAAGTGGATAATGTGAGGCTGTGCCAGGAACAGTACTGAGAGAAGGTGGTCTTCTGCTTCTCTTAACTGCAGAACCCTTTTTCCCATGGTGTGGGAGACATACTCCTTCCAGTGCTGGGGGTAGATTGAGGAACATCCACATCTAAAGGGAGAGAAGTCATGCTCTCTGGTGATGGGTGTGAAGGTGATTGGCATCAGAAAACAAAAACACATGTGAAAAGTTCTGAGGGAGGTTGAAAGGACAAAGCTCAGATTTACCATCATTGAAGGTATCAGACAAGAGGTGGGATCAAGAACATATTTAGCAAAAAATATCTCCTCCTTTTCCCTGAGATTCTAGCAAACAGGTGAGCTATTGGCAAGATCTGTATGATTTCATATGGCACACAGACTGAGTTTATAGATTTAAAGATTTAGGATGATAATTCTTAAATAGGTGTGTTCAATCAGAGCTCTCCACTAGCCACTCCTGCAGTGCTCCTGAGCTCTATTGTCTGCCATGAGGACAGCATCGAGAAAGCATCTGAAAGATGAGATTTCTTTGTGGTTCCCTTTGCTGCTCACACAAGTCAGAAGGTTTTCCTTCTAGACTAACAGCTGGATGCACTCTTTGTAGTCATAGATCCTCAGTCTCCTGCTGCCAAAAATCTTTCTTCCCAGAAGTCCCAAACAGGGTGAAAAATCTAGCCATTTCTGCAGAGAACCGACCTGGTTGCCAAGTTGTGAATGTCTTGCCTGTCTGTTTTGCTGCGGGGAGATAAGGAGCCTCATAGAGAATGAAGGCACAGCCTTCTGTCTGTGACTGATTGCTTAACATTTTTATGAGTTTGTCTCTGTCACTTGGAATTACCTAGATATCTTTCAGTCTGACTTTATCTTGCTCCAAGTGGAAGTGAATGTTCAGTAGTAGTACTGCCACAGTATGGATAATGCTACTGGCTCCCTTTTTCAGCCAGGATGCTATACAATCATTCTTTGTAGCGTTTTAAAGAAAACTCTCAATAGCCTTGAGCTTTACATTCTTCCTTCTCAATAGACACAATGTAATTGTAAGCATGATGAGAAAGCAAATACATTTTATCTCTGACCTACTATAAGAACCCTAAAACTCACCACAGGTGCAAAGAAAGTTCAGATCACTCAGCTGGTATGTGGCCAAGCCCTCAGGGATTTGACAGCGATTTGTTGGGTTTGCCTGGGCAAATGAAATGTCCTTTGTGAAAAGCCTTGGCACCCTGATAGTGAAAAATGCTGTTCAAATATTAGGCTTTATTTTTCCAGTTTGCATTGGTGAAATGACCTGAGGACTGTCTGACAGCATTTTGAAGGCTAACTTCTTGTGTGTCTGTGAACTGTGATGGTCTCTGTTTTCTTCTCAGCAGATGCAGCCTTGGCTGACTTGCTTGAAGGATTATGAGCAAAAGTGGGCAATGTGGTTGCAGTGCCCAGCTCCTTGGCCATGTTTTCAAGCTCCACAGTTTTTATGTAACTCCTCACCTCCTTTGACCTTGCTTGGTAACATGTGCTCTTGCCCAAGTAAGCACACCATTTATTTATACACCAAGTATACAGCCCAGAAAAGCTGATGTCTTCCTTTTGAAGTGCTGAAGAACTTTGCCATTCATTTACAAGATCAGAGAGACTGTAATTCTCAGGCAAGCCACTCATAAATCCCTACTGGAGTTTTTTATTCCTGTTTCTTCTCTGAGAATTCATCTGCTTCCATCCTTTCCCTAAACTCATGTCAGACCAGAGTCCCTGCAAAGAGCACTGATGTTTTAAAACTTTCCAGGGAAAGAAGAGAAAATATTTTCCCTTCTTTAGGTTTTATGTTGTGCTGAGTCTTTTCCTCTTGTAGAAATGCTGCCTTCATTCACAGGGAAAAGCTGCTTGCAGCCCTGTATCGTTCCTCAGTGGAAGCTACTGATACTTATCCATTGTTGTCAGCCCTTTGATTTGAAGTTGCAGTGTCAATACCATTTTGTTAAGGAGATCAACCTGGAAATGTGAAATCCTTGAAAGTCTAGCAAAAGAAAAAAAACTCGGTCTTCAGATACATCTTGATATGTCTTACATCAATGTTTACCATGAAGAAGGCTGGCATCTACAGCCTTTCTGTGTGCCACCATGGCATCTTGAAGACTGCTGAGGTGGTGAACTCTGTCTTCTGTAAAACTGTTGATCCCAACCTTGTGATGAAGACACAGACAATCCCTATTGCCCTTTCTTAACATCCTTTTAAGAGGAGAGGTTAGGAAAGTATGTTAGTAGTTCTCACTTGGTACCATTATAGTCTGAGAAAGCTTTACCTGAGTTTTACCTGATATTTAACTCTTTGTAAGCCTTACATCTGAAACTACTTCTCACTTGCAGGTGGTTGGGACTGGCACATAGCTTCAAATTTGCAGGGAGGAGCAGGCTGATAGAGTGATGGCCACGTGATTTTTCTTCAGGAAATGCTGCTGGAAAGCAGTCAACTTCAAAAAACAACAACAAAACAGTGAAGTGAGACAATCTACCTTCTGATTTTGTACAAATCCTGGGTTTTGGATGGTATAGAAAATAAATGAGCACTTCCATGCCATGAAACCCTCATAGACGAGACTAAAGAGAATCAGCCTTTTCCTACACATAAAAAGCTCAGGAAGAGAGAGCGAAGGAGACAGTGGTGATGAGGGGAGAGACAGCCTGAAGTGCTGCAACAGACACAGGCATCTGCCTCTGTGCCCTCGTCATCCCAACATCACCCCATTCTTTAGCAAATGTGTACAATAAAGGATGCATGCTTTATCCACCTCTAAGGTTAAATCTGGACCTCTTGTACTGTAACTTCAAGAGACACGAGCTGCTCATCAGAGGTGCTGGGGGTGAAGCATGGCTGGTGGTGGTGATGGGGCTCAGGTGTTAGGAAGTCAGTGGAGCAGCAGTGCTGCCTCTCCTCCTCTGCCCCTGAGGTGCACTGTTTTGAAATCATCAGCTAGTTGTGTTTTACCTATAGGGTAACCTATAATGTATTTATAGTGTTTCCGGAATATTCATAGGCAGTGTTAGAGAAGGCTAAGCCCTAACATTTGACAGAGATCTCTGGCATTACAAAATATACAGAGATTGTGACATTTTTCACTTCCTTTCAACTGTTTTGTTGCAAATGAACACAAATCTTGCCTTTATTAAATAAAAGCTTAATGGAGTTAAGTTTCAAAGTTTCTTCTGTAAAATCCCACTGCTTGCATGCATCTGCAGTTCTTTCTTCCCTAATAGAGTGGGTATGCTTTAATTTGGTTGTAAATTGTTGTCTGTACACATTATATTGGCAGAAAGCTGTCTGCTATAAAATGCCAAATTAAATTCTGAGTCGGAATGGAGTGCCTACACACAACACTTGTCTTCTGTGGCATAATGATGGTTTTGTTAAAAGTTTTCATCTGAGGAAATAATGTCTGTGATAAAACTCGAGGGTTTTACTACATGGGCCAGATACCTGGGATTTATACAGACTTCCTTTGGCAGTCACACAGAAGAGTCAGTAGGTATCCAGTGATAATCCAAACTCAGTTTGCTTCTCCAGAAATTGCACTCCTGACTTCTTCCCTAAGTTTGAAGGAGAAACTTGTGGCTTGTCAAAAAATGGTGGTCCCACTAACTTTCCAGAATGTGGATATTAATCTTAGAATTATATCTCCTGTTCTGCAATGGAACAAGGGATGTGCAGGAGCATGAACTAGGTATCAGAACAAAAAACATTTTTCCTTTTCATCATTCTTTTTGGTTTTTAACAGAAAAAAAAAAATAAGTAAAAACAGTGTACTTATATGAAGTCCATAAAGGGGAAGAGCAGAAGAAACTAGCATGTCTATGACTCCTCTGCTACAGCACTTTCCTAGACTGGACATTGTTATGAGACATGACCTGCTCCCACACCTGCTGCAATGCTGGTATTAAAGTCTTCACAGGAGTCTACAGCATAAAGTTTATAATAGCAACTGGCACCAGGAAACATTTAAGTGCATTCAGCAGACAGAAGCATAACACCAGGTTAAGACTATTTATATTTTCAGTTATTTATTTCCTCCTTATGTGGTATGTTCTCTTAATCCAGGATTAAATTCTAATTGTGGTTAAGTGCTGGGAAAGCTCATCACTTTGAATGGAAGTTGTAGGAAGTCAACATATCTGAGGTTTGAATGAGAAGTTGCAGGGTGTGAATCTTAACTACCCTGTAATTTCTGGATGTTTTGTGCAAGGCAAACACAGATTAAATAAAAGGAATGAAGAGAGAATACTCACAGGCTCTGTTCTCAGACATGAAAGGGAAAGGTAATGGAATGAAGGCACAGTGCCTTAGGTTTTGCTCTATTTTGTGCTACCTGCACATGATCTTTTATCAATACATTAAAATAAAAATCTGTATTGTTTTGCTAGTTTGGATGTTGGAGCTGAGCACATAAAGCAAAAACATTGTCAAAAAGGAGATTCATACTTTTTTCAAAGTGGTCAGAATCAATCTGTGCATAATTTGACACAGGACAAGAACAGATAGAGTTAAGCAGATGACTTGCTTTGTTCTATAATTTTTTTTATATGAACGAACAAAACTTTTCTGAAGCAAATGCAGCTCTGTCCAGCTACTGGCTGATCTGTGTAACCTGTAGCCTCAGAAATAAAGTTATTACTATTTCTAGTTATATGCCACAGGCTATGTACTGAAATTGCAGTATTAAGGCATGTCAGGCATGCTTTGCCTCAAATTGCCTTGGCCTGCCTGGAACTTCTTTTTAACTGTCTCAGCTGTGACAGCAATTTATTTTAATTATCAGGTGATTATATCCTGGTTTGTTTTACTTGGTTTTTTAATAATCTTGGGATATAATACAATTTTTGTACAGACAAGAGTCGTGAGTAGTTATTCTGTGTAGAATGAAATATTTATTACAGCATCTTAATGTTGCAGTGTAAAAGAATATAGACCTGGCCTAGTAGTCAAGGTTTTGCTTGTGGCAACCCAGGATGCAGGGGAGAGGAGTGCAGACATGGAGGGTATAAAAGACAGAGGGCATGGGAATGTCAGTTCAGGTCTATGAACAGCTCAGCAGCAAACAGTTAAGTGTAAACCTTGGAAGAGAACAAAACTTTTTTGTAGGTAGCAGAGAAAACAGAAGTATACAATGTATGTAAAATACTTTTATACAGGCCATTCAGACCAAAAAAAAAAAAAAAAAAAAGAACAAGGTGCAAAGCATGAAAGAAAATGTACCAAAAGAAGGCCCACGTGGAATTTAGAAAGAGAAGGAGGAAATCAACAGCTTCAACACCTTGCTCCTTGGGCATCACCATTGTATTCCACCCAGAAAAAAGAAATAGGAAAAAGGATAACTCCCTGGAACTATTCCTCCCCCCTTCACTGCAGCCAACAGCCTGAAGACCTTCAAGAGAAAGAATGGAAGGGTAAGTTTAAGGCCAGGGACAAGGGTACATGCTAGGAAGAATGTGCTTTATTGAATAGTTATTAGGACTTTTTCCCATGTTAGTGTTCTTTATTTATTTTCTGTTGTCATAAGGTATTTCGAAAAGTATTTCAGGTATGTTTCCCTTTTTTTCCCCCAATTCCAAATTTGCTGAATTTGCAATGGCTTGCTTAGTCCCTAGGATGCAACTTTAAGTTTCTCCTGACATTAAAGTCCTGCTGATACATGAAATGCTAGGGGTTTTTTCTTCCTTTTTCTGCAAGGAGTGATTTCTTCACATGAGTCAAAGTGACAGGTCATTCAGTCCACCTGCCTCTGTTAGTGTACTTCAAAGTCTGGTAAGCAGAAAAAAAACCCAGTACATTCTGCCTTTTTGAACTAACACCTAAGCAATTAAGGATCGGTTTTCATGGTTCAAAACATGTATGATATCCAAAAATTCTGCAAGAGATTGCAGGCATATGATATGAAGCAATCCCATATTTGGGGAAAATTGATGCTCTAGCTGGGGTCCCCTCTAAACTGAAGCACAGAAGTGCTGCAGCAACACAGACAGTAAAAGCTCCACAGCATCAGAACACCCAGTCAGACACTCTTGTGGTGTAGGTTTGTCTAAACCTGCTGCTGCAATGAGCTCACCAAGGATGACTGGAAGGCTTTTAAAGCCAAAAAGCCAAGTTTTGCTAGAGCAGGAGATACCATAACAGTCTTTTAATACAAAAAAATAAGTCAATGCAACTCATGAGGACAGGTTGGAAATAAGAGTTCAAATCTTGTACTCCCCTGTGCCACAGAGAGGCTCCTGCCTTTCAGCCTCATTTTATCACTGGTTGCCAAGAGTTGTCCCCCTCTCTTCCTTATGAAAATCTCTATCTCAGAAGCAGGACTTCCCACACTTCATTGAGATGTCTCACAAACTGATTCAGTTGCTCAGAAGGTTTTAGTTCCTTTACCATCACCTAAGCCACTCAGTGAAGGTTCATGTCAGAGCAGGGAGCTTAAATCATACAATCTCAGTCACCCAATTTACACAAAGTAGTTTCCATTTTCTTGAATTATCTTTTGGCATTAAAGTAGCATATATTTGAAGCTGCAATGCAGCCTGTCTTCATATTACCATCAATCTAAACAGTGTTCCTTGAGAAATTGTGAGTTTCAAACTGTATTGCAGTAATAAGTGCTGACCAAGCTTTTCTTTTTCCTGTCAGGTAGTTTTCTAGACCTGTCACAAACTACAAAACAGAACTCCTCAGAGAAACATTAGCTCTCAGGATTGATGAGAATAAGAATAAAGTATGAAGCAGAGTAGGCTAAGGTCCATTGAGATCATGGCAGAAGTATGGCTTTTACCATATATTCATTATACGATGCAACCATTTCTTAACTGAATTTGTCAAGTAACCCAACACAGGAGACAAAATGTGGTTTGGACATTTGATTAGGAAATGCATTCAGGTGCTGTTGTTTTTATGCTAAAGTGTCATAGCAAGGGAATTGTCTAGGGTTAAACAGGCACGTTTTGAAATATAAATGGTCAAGGCAGATCATATTATGATCACTATTCCGTTTAAATATTTCACATGTGGGTTTCTGCTGTAAAATGTAACATCAGCAACAAAAGAACATATTCAGGTCTGCTTTCTTGCAAGTAAACTATTCCAAGTGGCATGCAGCTAGCAGTCATTCCCATTCATCCATCAACTTGTTTTAAGCATTCCTGACCTGATCTGTTTATAAAATTTAATTTTTTTTCATTCAGTGGGTGTTAGAAAAGACTCTGTGTAAATCATTTTAAGAATTGTGTTTTACTGGAAACAGGGAACAAATACCTGATCTGATTTTGGAAAATTCATCTGCTACTGATATGAAATACATTTTCTGGCTACCTCAATGAAACCTATAGGCATAACTATCATTGCATGATTATTTATTGCAAGACTAAGTGATGTCTTGTTGGATATTGACAGGTTGGTCTTTTTAATTATTATTTTATTTTATAGTATTTTATATTCTATGAAAAAAATATGAAGTAAAAATGAAAATAATTTATTAAAAAGAATCTATGTAGAAATGCTCCTACTAATATACCATTGGATTTGCCTTTTAATCACCAAATTATATTTCTGTAAAATTTCAGAAAAAATGTATGCCTTAGAGAACAAAATTTTTATTCCATACAACCACTTCCTATCTGCTTATGGTTTATTTTAACCCATCCCTTCTGCATATTTTTCCTTTTGCCTCCTCCATCTAACATATTTTTCTTTAATCCATGTGTAGCAGGTACCATGCAAAAATAATGCTGTGAGAACTTACACTAGCTTTCCGACAAAATCATTCCCTTGGCAACTCCCCAGTTCTTGGTGCTTCTCAGGGAAAACAGGTGCTTGTTAGAAACATTCATCATATGTTTTCTGTCATACCCAAATTTTAGTTTTTAGAATTTTTCTATTACTATGTTTGTAGACAGTACACTAATTCTAACGTAGCTAGCCTGAGTATCTCACAACAGTTAATGCTGTTGTGATACTTGCCTTTTCGTGCTGGTGTATATGTCACTTTGAAAGGGTTTAGAGAGGTGAATAGAGATTAAAAGGCTGTTGCACATTTTTAGCAGCCCAAATAGGACATACCTGCTGGTTTACATCCACTCTTAATTGGCTTTGTCACCTCAGAGACCACTGGTTGGTTTGGGGTACTTATAAAATGGGCTTTATTGAACTGTTGTGTCGTAACCTGGTCATTTCATCACTTGCTTTAGTCAGGTATCCTGAGGTATCAGTGGTTTCAGGGGTTTCTTCATTCATTAACATTCCAGTAGCAGCTGCCCTAAACCCTCAGGTGCAGCTACCTGAAAAATACTGAGCCAGCAGTAATTTTAGTAAGGTCATTAGATGTCTGCTGGCAGGGGTGTGTGCAGGGTTGACCGCACTCTGACTGTGCTGGTTGTGCAGTCCCTTCCAGAAGGTCTGTGGAGAACGCTTTGCAGGACAGCTGAAATGTCCATCTCACACAGGTGTTGCTGTGCACGGACAGGGCTCGCTGCTCTGCTCCCAGACCTGCGTCTCAGCCACACGGCGGGTGTGTGCTGCCTCTCACCTTGGCAGGGCTTGGGTAAGGTCACCTGCCACCTCCTGAGAGATCGCCTTTGCAGCCAGCTCTCTGGCACCGCCACAGCTTCTCTTCCTGCAGGAGGGGCGTGGTGTGGCCTTGCCGTATCTGGCAAGCAGGTCACAGTGGGGGAAAATGGAGGCATGAGGTTTGGACAAGCAGAGGGAGTGTATAGGAGAAGCCATGGCACCAGTCTCCCAAGGCACATTTGCACTGCTCGTGTCCTTTCTGCGGACCCAGCCTGCAGTTCCTATGTATATAGGACAGGGGTGCTTTAAGGTCCTTTCATGTCCAAATCAGCTTTTTCACATGCCTTCCCACAGTCATAGCTATGTCGTACACCATAATTTCTCTGTACCACCACAGCATTTCAGTTTTCTTCTCCTTTTATAGAATTGCCCACAGCATATGCTGCTCTAATCCTTTCAAAGCACTTTGTGAAGATAGTGAAGGCACTTGGGGATAATCTCTGTGAGGCCAGTAAATTGGTCACCACTAAAGCACTGAGAGACATGAAACTAGGTGCCTGTAATTTGCAGAGGGAGCCTTTCTCTCATTTGTAAGCACAGTGACCTGTAGACACATGAAACAAACCACAGGGGTTTGCAAAGCCTCTGTCCTTCATTGGAGTATGCCACTGGAGGGAGGAAGGAGGAAACTGCAAGCAGACCAAGGTATTAATCAGTGTAGTGTGTGAACACCAAGGAGGAAAACAATCATCAAAAAGGGTGCTTGACCTTGGAAAACAGTTTACCCAGATTTATTTTTTTCCCCCTTAAATACCAAAATATTTTTTTTCTTTTTTTTCCCCTTTCTCAATATTATTGCAAGGGACAAGGCTTGGCAGAAGGCTTTCTCACTGAAATGGAAAGTTGAAGTGTCCACAGAGTTGTGGTACTTCTATGAAGCCAAAAGAAACTCACAACTGGGAAAAACCAAAATTCAAACTCAGGATATCAAGGCAAATAAAACCATTTGCCTTTTATTATAGCAAAAGGGAAATAATTATCATCATGACTTATTACTATTTAAAGTGTTAGTGCCTAAAGAGGTCACATTTATGTAAATCATGCAGTTTCCTTGACAGCTTGCATGAAAAATACTCTCTGCTGGTTGTCCCTCTTCCTGTTTAATCGAAGTAACAGTCACTGGCACTAGTGTGACAACAGATGCCAAACTCAGACTTGGAAGTCCAGGCCTCTGTCAAATGCCATGGAAAAACTGCTTGTGCATAAAGGGAAGTGGTTAGCAAGCACACTGTGCCACCTCAGCACTCTCTGTGCTCAACTCACCCTATGCTTTCTGTGAGTACGAATCCCTGTGAGGTGGGAAACAACATCCAGTTCCAGGATACCAGGTCCTGGCTGCACAGCAGGAGTGATCTGCATGGGGTGAGATGTGCCTCATTGCAGAAGGAAACTCCTTGGAGAGATGTTACGTTTCTTCTCACAAAGCTGAGGAATCTTTCCCAGAGGCATCAAGTGGGCTGTTTCTTTCGTTCAATGAGAGGCAGCATGGCCCAGGTATACAGTTTTTGCCCAGCGTAAAATGTCATCCTTCTGCACATCTTTCTCTTGCTAGGTGATAAAGCACACTCCAGTGAAGACATGAGCATCCATGGATTGAGACTTTGTGATGAGTTGCTTGCTGAGGATCCCCTCTTTTACCCAAACTCCTTGTTCCAAAGAATAAGGTGGTATTGCCGGGCTTTGTTGTGGACTTTCTTGAGCCCTTGTGAATGTCCCTGGGCACTGCCTTCAGCCATAGCTTTATCCCAACCTTCCATCTGAACAGCATCACAACACAGGTGGATAACTAGCTAGAAAAAGCTGCTGCAGCTCAGTGTTGAAAATGTGTGGCTGCAGATATTCCCTGTGAAAGCTGGTGCACTCCCAGGGCTTTGCTGTGGACCACAGGTACTTACATGTCAACCTCAGAGAGCAGCAACACAGTAGAGAAAAGTCCACATGTACTCAGCATGCCAGACAGCCTTGTGAGGGATGTGTGCAAGGTCGAGATGCCTGAAACTGGAGTGAGAATGTTGGGGCAGCCTGGGACTCTTGAAGGAGCACAGCAATGAAGGGCTTTGGCCTCAAGAGCACTGCCAGGGCCATTTTTGATCACTGAGCTGGTTAGTCCTTGGCCACTGTCACAGTCTCCTAAGCAGTGAGCTTTAGAGGTTTGACAGGGTTCAAATCAAGCTGTCTACACACAATCATAGGAAGAGGTCTCTCAGAGAGTCAGCAGGAGACGGCAGGCTGTGGCTAGTGGTTGGAAAATTGGGCCACTTGGCTGCTGAAATGTGATCTGCCAGGCCCATCCTGCAGACTTAAGGTTGGAGAAAGCAAGAGCAGCACTCTAGTGACTGGTACAGGAGCGAGATGGCTGGGGACAAGTCAAGCCTACCACCCTTGTAAGGAACTTGCAGTGAAGTGAGTGTGTGGGTCCTCACCATTAGAAGGAAGGTGAGAGGTTTCTGTCTTTCATCACAACACGGCTATGTCTCCTTTCTTGCTGTAAAGGATTGCTCTCTCCTTTCATTCTCATCATGCTGCCATTATTGCCCTCTTGTGGAGTGATGCTTCAATAACATGGGTAAAGCTTGACCGAATCAATCAATCCACCTCAGGAGGGCCAAAACCAGCCTGTGGGCAGTGGATGTTCACAGTGAGGTGCTTTGCTTCCTTCAGCTGGGTCCCACCACTGGGGCAAATTTTCTGCCCCAGGGGAGAAGGGACAAGTTGGTCCAAGACAAGCACAAGAATTTCAGTGTAGTAGTAGTGTTGCTCTCTAAGAACACTTTGCTGCTCCAGATGAATTAATTCAGACCCAAAGCTTTTAGTTATGAGTGCAACTTGATTGGTAAGAGTGGCCATATCTGAAATACAATCATTGATACCCCAGAAAAGACTGAAAATACTCCAAACTTACTCCAATCACGTATAGCCTCAACAACACAAGATCTCATTTTTCAACAGTGTAGGAAAATCCCACACTGTACTTGCAGCTTACTCCAAGATTGGAGGATGCTTCGCAGTCTAAAAGTATGATTCAAAGTACTTAAATTTTTTTCAACCTGTACTGGAAATTATCTTCCCTTCTTTTCAAATTAACAACTATCTTGCTGGTAAAGTAACTTCATACCTGACTTCTGCTATGTTAAAGCCACATTCTCTGGTGGTGAAACCTCCCCATTGTTTTTTACTATGCCTTTTTTTTTTTTTTTTTTAATTTGTGAGAGAGTTTTCCTGAATTTCATTTGAACTAAAACTCCACTCATCTTCAATGAAGGAAAAAAAAAGACAAAAGTACAGCTATTTTTGCAACATATCAGTATGATGTGGGTGTGCCTGTGAGCCTGCAGGTTATGTGGTATCACCTTATTTTAAAGTCTTTTTGTCAGAGAAATGCTCTTCATTAAATACTTCTGCACATAGCAGTAATAAGGATACAAGAAAATCTGCTGTCTTGTGCTGGCCACAGGTTCACAGGCTGTATTAATAGATAGGATTAGTGAAGAAGAATAGGTCAGAAGGCTGCAAAGCTCCTGTCCCTTGAGATTTCCTTCTTTAGATCCTTAGTCTTACTGGAGAGCTCCCTTGAATACAGGGAGCAGAAACTAAGGAAAAAGCTGGACCCATTTTATTCTCCAAGAAATACTGAGGAAGGGGTAATTTCTGGGTCATAAGCTCCACTGAAAATGTCTGTCCAGTTTTCTGCACAGGCACCCTGGAGGAACAACAACATCAGTTTTCTGACCAGAGAGGCAGCTGTAACAGAGCAAGGAGAGACTATCATAGGTTTCTACCTGTTGGCTTTAGGTATGTATTTGGCTTGGATGTGAAAGGAAGCTCTTAAGAAGAGTTCTTTATCAAGTTCAAAGTGGTTCATTTGGGTTTCATCCCTAATGGAACAGGATGTTAGAAAATGCAACCTTTTTTCTTCATCTGTTTCAAGATTAGAGTGGTACAGCTTGTTTTTGTTAAAAAGAGATTCATAATGCAGAAATCTTGAGGAAAAATAGTCAAGCCTGTAAAATGCCAACTAATGTTCACTGAACTTAGTATGTGGGAAGATAAAGTATCTTACCAGACGTACATGATAATTCTGTGTCTTCTTTTGTCTCAGTAGCACTGAATTAATGTTCTCTGATTTCAGAGTTGTGCCTGTTGATGGTCAGGTGGCATCCTAAAATTGCCTGCTGCAGAGACAAAAATATGGTTCTGTAGTTTTTAACTTTTTTAAACTGTACTGTTCTTGCTTTAAATGTTTGATGCATGTAGAAATTGACTTCTTCAAACAGGACCTATGAAAGGTCTAAGTACTAGAACATTACCCTGTGCTAGCAGTCACAATACTGAGTCTTCATTTTAATTCTGTTGAAAGACAGCATTAAAATGGTATAATAAGGATTTGAAAATGGCACTCAGTATGAACTCTCTCTGATCCCAGTGCAATTTTGTTTTGTTTGTTTAAATATTATCTATTTCAGGCAGATTTATTGCCAAATACAAGGAAATTATATATTTCAGAGTGCAGGCTTGCTAGGTAATAAAAAATTACAACGATAAAACCTCAGAGAAAAATAAAATAAAACCTAACTTTTATTAAATGTGTTCTTCTAAACAGCATATACAAAAATGTTTGTGTTTTTAAATGATTGGTCTAAACAGATTTTTTTCTTATTCTAAGCTTATTACATATTTCAATAAGCTTATTAGCCCTCAGCATATGCTTCACAAAGGTCTATGGAAGTTAGAATGTAAAATGCTAAATATTTTAATATGTTTGCATGAGACTTTCTTTTTTTATCTATAGGAAAAAGTTGTGCTTAGAACACAAAGAGATATTCTAGTAGAAATATGTATGGTTTCTACTTTAGGATACTTAATTTGAAAAGTGGTAGTAAGGTAAATCAGATGTATTCCAATTTATCCCCGATCTGTTCACATCTGTGTATTCCTTCATGAATGGCTGGGAAATGTCTGCACCATCAGCTAATGAATTAATCGTTGCACTTAAGACTAGAAAGAACATCTTAGGTCAGCAAGGCCAGTCCCCTGCTGTGACAATATATAATCTAATTTACAAAGCTATCATGCTCCCTCGCTGGCTAGAGTTTTTTTGATGTCGTTACTCTTCCAATTGAAAGCCTGTTCTCTAGATTTGATTTTGTTTCTCTGTTGGATAGAAGCCTTTCCCCGAATTCTTAGCTAAAGTGATCACACCAACTTTATACCCTTTTTTGTCACTCCTTTTAATTGAAATAATTTTTTTGCCTGCAACTAATGTCCTATGGCCAGTCTGTGCTCCTGAAGGAAAAATCATAGCTTGAGGTCAACCTTTGTATTCTTATTTTAAGCAATTGGCTGAGTTTTCTGGGGGACCTTGGGATTTATTTTTTTTTTTTGTTTTTTGGTTGGTTGATTGATTTTAAGGGCAGGGGTGGGAGGTTTAACTGTAATTCATTTTTCTCCTGTGGTTGTTTAGATTTCTCGGTTTTGGTTTAGGCCTTCCCTGGTAACAGGGTTATAACTAAGGAAGTATTCCACACCATTCCTTTGCATAATCATGTGTATATAAGATGAGGATGAAGGTTTCCTCCCTCTCTCTTCCTTTCGGGTGCTTAGAAGACAGCAGGTCTCGGCGTGTTGACCTCTCTCTTATCTGTATGAGCCGAGGCCTATCTGAGAAACTGTTGTCTGAAGGTGCACGGAGGTGAAGGAACTGATTTATTGAGGGGAGTTTGGTGAGAATTTATTGTGTCAGTTACTTTATTGAGTTTTCCCTGAGTTTATGAGTGTGAGTGTATCAGTTTTGTTTTGGTTTTACCCATTTTTGTCCCTCTTCCCTTTCCTTTTCCCTTCTTTTCCCTTTTGGGGTTGTTTGGAGTTCTCCTTCTGTATATTCATAGTGTTTAATTGTATATAACTGTAATATATGTGAATATATATATACTTTTACTACAATTTTCTTTTGGTACTTTTTTTTCTCTTTTGGGAGGGGGTGAAAATCTATGTGGTCAACAGCTGGGTTTGGCAGAGAACTAATCCAGACCTCCACATCTCCTGTCATTATATTCTTTCTTCCTATCATCCCAGCATATCATCCTAGCAGCCTTATAGCCAGGACTGAGTGTGGCATCCAGACAAGGTCTTTCTGTCACTATTTACATTAATGTTTACCTTTTCCCAGCTGTACTGATCCTTCCTGGTGTTGCCTCTGCATCACACTGGTAGTTCAAACTTCTTCGATCCATTAACCAACACAGATGTTTTCCTCTGCTGCTTTATAATGGTGATCTTATGTGTGCCTGAGCCTTTGGGTTGTAAGTCTATTGGGGTTTGATTGCTCCAGATTCTTCTGCCAAGCTTAGAAGTGCTTGGTACATCATAGCTGCTGTTCTTGAAACTTACCTCCAGATTCAAGTCACTTTTCTAGCACAGTATATACAACCAACAGAAGCACTGCTCCACATTAATTGTGGTGTGGATCTGATTAAATTGATGGATGTAGATATACCTTTTTGTAATAAGAACTTACGGAAAAAAATCTGTTAGTAATACATAAATCAGAAAAGTCCACATGTCTTTTGTCCTCAAAGATTTATGCAACACCAGCCACAGCAATTTACAGCCATTATTTTGATGTACACCAACAACTCAGTCTATCCAGGGAGTGGTGAACAAACTACTCTGTCATGCAGATACCCTCTTGCCCTTCTGGCAGCAGAGTAAAAAGGCCAGACCATGTGTTACCTTCCTGTACCTTCCTTTAGGGATCTGGCAAGACAATCTGCATTTGCAGGAGTCTATGGATACTTCCTTATGTAAAGCCCCAAAGACACTCATATTTGATACTCCTGTTTTTTTCATGCCTTGGAAAACGGCTTAGTAGTATCACATGCTAACACCATAAGCAAACCTTCCTCAAAGTGCATGAGGTGATTTTGCAAATGCTGATGGATTTTGAGATCACTGCACTGCTTCATGGCATCCAAGTCACTGTTCCATCACTCTCCTTGCTAATGCTTTGGCCAGGCGGAGAGCAAAGCAGGGGGAAAATGCAATGCCAATTGGATAGCAGTGATCCATTCTTAGAGGGACTATCTGCAAGTGATAGCAGCCACTGAGTTACCCTTTGTTAGGTCATCTGCGTCAGCATTCTCTTTCTCAGGGCAGCACTCTCTTTCCCTCCTTCCCTTCAGTGAACTCAGAATTGTCTTTGACAGCCAGGTGAAAGCTTGTCTTCCTGCTAGGATTATATCTGACCCCTTTTTGCCTATGCCCTAAGTGGTGTAGTACTGAGAAAAATCCTTGTATAGTTAAAATTATGAGGTGCAATTTAAAAGTGCTGTCCACTGCTGCTAGATCTGGGGGCAAAATGTAAAGAATACTTTTCTTCATAATTGTTAGTTGGAGATCTTACACTGTTTTTTTTCCCCCTGCATTTATACACAATTTGTTCTGTGCACGGTTTTCCTAGTTTCACAGTTAACTGGGACTGTTAGAAGGAATACTTGGCATGAAAGGAAATTTGAAGTCAGTAGGAGAGTATTTCTTCGAAAACAAATTCTGACTTTTTGTGAATGCTTATTTCAGAAAGGCATGCTGAGAGCATTACCAATCCCATCAGAACAGACCACAAGACCCAAACATGCCTTCAAAAGGCACACATTTCTGAATGAAATAGTAAACTGTTACTTGACAAGTGACAGAATGAGTGTTATTTTGGGACTTTGTTTGACAGATAAATCTAAGAAGGTGAGAAAGGAAACAAGCTATTCACAGAACATTCATCCACAAAATTATTGCATTTATTGAACAAATAATCTCTCCACGCTTTGTCAAGTCTAAAACGTGATGACTCTTCTCCTTCCTGTCAGAATTGGCAATATGCCCTGGACAGGATGCTGTGTGTGTATAATTGGCAGAGAAGACTGAAAACAGAACAGGGTCACTTCACAGTTGCAATACTTAGTGACAGCTTTGCAAATTCTCTGGATTTCATCACTGTTTTAAATACAGTTTTCTGGGCTGAAAATCTTTTACAGCAAACCTCTTCAGATAGGCATGTATGCTTGTGTATTGGTAGTTGAATCAGTAACTGACTTCATTCGTGCCTGCTATTGAAATGCTCAATACTATTTCTTCCTAAAGAAAGATTATTTGCTGAGGGAAGAGCCTAGTTTGTCTTGTGACACTGAGCCTCGCCTTTTGCTCTCATTTATTGAACCCTTCCACTTAAGGATCTATGTATATTTTAAACTGCATATGGGTGAGTTATAACACCCATTTGTCTATTCCTTTCTTGTTGGGTTTTACAAGTAAAGGCCATGCAATACTGTCTAATAAGAGCAAGTCTAAGTGCAATGCATAATAACCTGTCTTGGCTGGCCACAGGTGAAGTCATCTGTTGGAAATGTAAATGACCAGCCCAGAGCTGTCAATTCACTTGTACCACATTTAACTCTGCAAAAGCAATGTTAGCAACGAAATTGCATGCAGCCTCAGGTGCCTATTGCATGTTCAAAGACCATCTCAGGTACATAAGAGAAAAATAGAGTATGTCTGGATGCTCAGGCTGGAGTGATTTGGCAGAATTTGCGAAATTACAGTGTTCCTCTTCAATATTCCCGGAGTTAAACAATCTCAGTGTTCTCAGTTGTTTTCAGCAGTCAGATTTTCAATGTCCTTAGTCACTCTTGCTGGCTACTTTTTTTGGTGCTTTCTTTCTATGGGCTGGCAGGCATCATGCTGATACAAGACTTTGTCAACAGGGTTTCAGTTCCTGACTACCACCAGCTTGCTTGGCAGCCTTCCTGTGCCTCCCCCAGAAATCATGGATAAGAGCACCAGCCTCCTTTGTGGAGGAGCACTTTTGACAAATGTGAATTTAAATGCTTTTTTAGGGGGTGTTTTACCAGGGGAAGGATTACTACTGTATCATTATAGGGGAAATGCAACATTTTTAATATTGTTTCCCATCCTATTCCTCCTACCTCCCAATGTTTGCAGATGTTTGCAACACTACTTCAGTAGTCAGGTATTATCTGTGTATTTTGCCACTTCAGAAGATCCAACATCTCTGATTGATGAGCAGCTCATATCAGACTGTGCTTATGGGAGAAATGTGGTGATTCCTCTCTGAACCTTGTGATGGGTGGAAGTGCCCAGTTTCTTCCTTTCTTTTATTTTTTATTCTTTCAGCTACATTTTGACCTCAGTTGGAACCTGTCATTTCTCACTAGGATTACTTTAATATGCTGGGTTTGGATTTTGGGTTTGACTGTTGTCCTAGTTCAGCAGGTGGGACCAGTTATCACTGTGGGGGGGGTGATCAAACCTATGTATTCTACCCCCTCTATTCATTTCCCAAGAACAATGGACCATTTGCAGCAGATTAGTAGGGAGTCGTTAGCA
>JAWWEW010000112.1:33919228-34036473 GCA_035583185.1 Anabacerthia variegaticeps | reverse complement strand
ATATTTATTGTAATATTTTTCATTAAATTGTAACTCTGACTTATAAACTCTCTTGTGGTGGGTCCATTTCTCCTGCCGGTTTAACTTCAAACCAGCACAACTGTGTTTCTTTCCACATAGTCCTGTGAGTGAATATTAGTGGCAGGCTGCAGAAAATGAAACTAGATCCCTCAGCTGTTGCTTCCCTATCCTCTGTTTCACTGAGATGTCATCTGGTCATACCAAGGCACTTCAAAGTTTGGAGGTTTCTTTCTGGACTTTTGATCTACCTCTGATATGCCCTGAGGCACATACCACTTGCAATGCAGTTGAGGAGATCTCTGGCCTGCCTGAGAGTGCCAGAGCTATTGCTGTGTTTTCTACCCATTACATTTTCAACCTTCTTCCCTGTTATGCTGTCAGGGTTTGGGGAATGGAGGGAGGTTATTTGGTTTGAGGTGTTCTTTCATTTGGGGATGGTTGTTTTTCTGTTTTGGGGTGGTTTGTTTGGGTTTTTATAAAATCAAGTCAATCAATATAGGTTGCAACCATGGACCAGCACATCTATCTGATGGCAGAGAAAGCTAGCGTCCTACAGTCACTGCTCTAGTTGATAGCACTTCTATGTGACCACTGGTTTTGTTACTCCATGGTTTACTGGAATTGAGCTCTTTCAGTGTATTATTTTTTTAATCCCATTATTAATATGGTCTACTACCCAGAGAGACAGTTTTAAGGACTGGATATGCTGGTGCAGGTTCTCCACCTGCTTTGCTTAAAAGGACTGTGCCTACCTGCAGAAGTCACACTCACACTGTAAACTTATTTCCCTCATCTCCATCCTCAGTTTGTGAATGTAGTTCCAAAAAATCACCACAAATACCATGTTTCTGTTGTCTCCATTTAAAATGTGTAATGCTGTTTTATGTGACATTTTGCTCAATTTCTTCCTTAAAATACTTTAACCAAAAACTCCCTTACCATTTTACTTTTTTTTCTGCCATCTTAGCACTATGTTTTCATTGTCAGGAAAAAATCTTTCATGCCTACTGCCTTGAAAACTATCTTGCCTTACAGAATGTAGAAGTGACATACACAAACAACACAACTCCCCTGTTTGCATTGCAGACTGTTCTGATGTGTTTTCAAAACCTTCCTCCCCCAGTGACCTGCTCTGCCTATTTATGATACTCAGACAAAAGTCAGAAAATCTCTGACTTAAAATGCATGCAGTTGTTCAAAACAAGACTTAAGAAATCTTGTCACCTAGTCGCCAGAATAAGACGTATTTATTAATGTTGATCTTATAATAATATATATATATAAAAATATATGCGTGTATCTCAGTGTATCATTGCACTAGTGACTATTTCTAGTTAACACCATATGCTCGCATTTCAGCTCTTCCCAGTTCAAAAGCTCTTAAGTAAACCATGTGCATTTGCTAAGCAAGACAGAGCAGCAGCACTTTGGCAGTGCTGCAAGGAGAAGCTATTAAAAGGAAATTGCTCCACAAAAAAAGCAGTCCATAGTGCCATACAGACACTGTTCCATCAACCACTTCCCCTCCCACTCCAAAGTACCCAGAGCACCTCACCAGGTGGTACATACCCAGCATCCCTGCAGAACAAGTGCTTTGCTCTTCAGCATTTCAGCTCCTGATACTCCCACACAGTCTGGAGATTCAGAGGCAATTTCCTCCCCTCCCTTCCCAGCCAAGGCAGCCTGGCACACAAGTGCTGGGATCTTGACACATGAGGTGGTGCTTCCTGGAGGAAGGCAGCTGCCCTCTTGCTACAACATTAAATCTATCAGCCATCTTTCCTCTCGGAAACTCCTTTGAATATCTAGATGCTTGCCATGTCATCATGTCACATCCCTCTTTATTGTTTATATTCATCTCCCACTGTGTTAATATACAACAGCCTTACTCTAGGGTATCTACTCCTTGTGTCTGGATGGAGGGCTGTAGATCAGCTCTTTTCTCCCTGTCCTGGTAGTGTCATAACCTGACATAAACCACCAGGTGTTGCATTCCTAATCCCATCCTAGTCTGCAGACACTCAAAAGAGGTCATGTTTTGCTCCACCTCGCCAAGGTGAAGTGAGGCCACCAGTGGTTTGTAGGATAGAAACAGGAGCCAGCAGGGAGCCAGGTGCTGCTCAACCTGCCATTCAACCCCATTCCATCAGCCACCCTGGAGCCACCCCCAAAGCTGCATTTTCAACACTGGACCTCACAAATGAACATTTTGTTAAAAGTCGTTCATTTCCACGTGTCTGCATCGTTTCAAAAAGTGGGATGCAAACTACCAAAGCCTTGCACTGATGGCCAGAGAAATAGCCATGGACATTTGAAAACTCTCAGGTCTCTCTGACTGAATAAGTGTCTAATTTTACCAGATTTACAGTCTTTTTCCTTGTGCTTTCATCAAAAACTTAGACTTGTACAAGTCAGGCATCTCTGTTCCTGGAGAGTAAGAGAGCATACAACTTTAAAGAAAGTCTCTTTTTATTTATTTTAGAGGTCTGTTCCAAATGTTCTCTTCCTATGGATTATCAGGTGTATTACTGAAAAATATTCCCATTTGGGACAGACTTTGCTGCAAGGAGATCCTAGACTGTTCTAAGAGAAGAAACTTAATCGTATTAGCTGCACTTCTTGAGAGAAGACTAGTAAAGCAGCTCTCTGGCTACGTGCATGAACCTTCTGTATCCATTATTCTGTACAAGGTACCTAAATAGCTGCAGATTTTGGCAGATTGCTTGTAGTCTCTGCTCCACTCTACCAATCTTTCCTCCTTATTTTTTGTAGGTGTTACACTTCATGAGTTTCACTTAGGGGAAAAAACTTCTCTAGGCCCTTAAATGGTGAATCTTCAATAGGTGCAGCAGCAGCTTTTTGTGTGTGTTCTGTTTAACTGCTGAAATTATTCAGTTGCTCCTGCTTCTGAAATGTACCCACCTACTCAAAAAGGGTACATGCATAGGTTTTCAAGTGGATAATCTCATTTATTGTGTTTCTAATGCTGCAAAAGGGTCATTTTAGAAGAGATGTCATACACTGAGACACTCAGTTGCTTCTTGCTCTATTTGCTTTTTGATTTCATAGAATCACTGCATGGCCTCAGTTGGAAGGGATCATCTGGTTTCATGGATTTATTTTCTTTTTTCCCCAGGTTGGCTGTCTTGGTTTGGAAACAGCATTGTGATTTTTGTCCTGTATAAGCAAAGACATCTTCTGCAGCCTACTGACTACCTCACATTTAACTTGGCAGTATCAGACGCCAGTATCTCCGTGTTTGGTTATTCGCGGGGGATCATTGAAATCTTCAATGTCTTCAGAGATGATGGATTTATTATTACATCGATATGGACTTGCCAGGTAAGACTGCAATACATTTAATTAGGCAAAACAGGTGCTTCTACTTCTGTGAGGATGCTGTATATAGATAACGAGACAGGCCCCCAAAAAAATGAAATAGTGACTGGCCTTTAAAAAGAGCTATGTTGTCTTATGTTACACCTGTAAATCTATGGATTTGATCGGTGTTTGACCAATTATCAGTGGTTTTGTCCTATGCATTCACAGTAGTTCTTACTAGTTTGGATTGTTTACTTCAGGTCAGAGCTCCCATTCATGTTGGAAAGCTAAGGCTTAGGCTATGCTTGTCTTCAGCTCACTTGAAGTCAACTTGGTTATTGGCACTTCAACATTTGGCTTAAAGCAATGTAGACTCCTACTTGACAAGGCCTGTAGAGCAAAGTCTCCATTTAGGCATATCCACATACTTCAGCACACAATTTTTTGCACTAAATCAGTCATAACTCTTCAATCACATTTCTAAATTCTTGGTTGCTTCATTGTCTGTGTTAGAATGAGTGTTTTAACTTAATGGCACAGTCTCCCCCAAACTTGGAGGCAGTTTTTTGTTGGACAACTCAGAAAAAGTTATTGTTGTTAATTCTGAAACACACATGCATAGGCAGAGCACAAATGCACCCCATGGACAGACAGTCACAAGCCTGGTGCTTTCAGTAACATCTCTGAGAAAGATTATACTCTGTTTCATGAGGGAATCAAAAATATGAAAATGATAGGATAGCCTACAGCAAGGTGTAAGAAAGATCATGATAAAGGAAAAGGGCAAGAGAAATAATCCTCTTTTCTTGGAGTTTTATTTATTTACTTTTTTTAAAGAGGAAGTTGAGCTATTGTGCAACATAGATGAAAGAACATTTGAAGTTTATGTCCCCTCCTTTCAATAAATAGATTCAGTTTGTACAGAGAGAAAGGCTTTGCCTAGAAGACTCTGATTAACTTAGGAGCCATAGCTTGTTCTAAAAATTTATTATTTTATTGTTTAAAATGTATGTCTAGAGTCATTTGGAAGAAAAGGATCTATCAAAATGAAGTCAATTATTTCCTCTGCAAAATCCCACTTTTTCACTATTGAAAACATCTACAATTGCAATCCAAGGTCTGTTGAGCAGAAACTTTTAATATTTTCTTTTAATTGAAAACTTTGAAGTCATCAGATAAATAATCACATGCCTGGAAACTATAACATTCATGACCACACTCAGAACTAAACAGATGCACGTTTTTCCCCTATTTCATGGAAAATTAAGGCTAATAACTAAGAAAAGAAAGGTGAAATCTCCATCTCCCAGTTCAGTTCTAGCTTTGTGGCAGATTGCTTATGCAAGACATGTTAAGCCACTCAGTGTGAAATCCTGAACCAAGATGAGTGGCGTAACTTAACACTTAGAATTCAAACAGGTTGAAAGAGATAACATGAAATGACCATTCCGCATCCCTGCTCCAAGCTCTTTCAGGGACTTCTCTATATTGTGACTCCTTTAATTGGGCTGTAAAAACCAGCACACCCAGGCACTGACAAGGCATGGCACACTGTATCTGTACATCTTGATTTGCATGGGAATCTCTGTCAGCAGCCTTACAGATTTCATTCATGATGCCTCTTCCTGGGAATCCCTTTTTGGCTGACTTGGAGCTATTTATCATGATGATTTGACTACTTTTTCAGATGCAAAAATGCCAGGATGGAGGTATGCTTGAACTTCATGTGATGGAGGCGGGCTTAATCTTGCTGTGCTTGAACTGCCTTTACCAGGAGAAAAGAGAACCATAACATTTTTAGGGTACCCGGATAGTATGGCCAGGGTGTGTTAAATAATTTTTTTTTGTTTTCTGGTTTTAAACAGCGTTCATTTGTAATATTACTGGATATCAAGCAAAGTTTTAAGGTATTGGGGTTCAGAGATTTTGTGCAGGACACTAATAATGCATTGGCTTTTGTTAACATTATGACTTGCAAAACATTAAGGTTTTCATTTTGATAACCCTCTGTAGGCTCCAAGACTTAACATTTATCATTTCAAATTAGAATTTATACTGTATAATGCTGGTTAAAAAATAGTGGTAATCTGGAAAAGTCAATTTGTACTCTGAATTAATAGTCTGAATTCTTTGTGACTTATTGAGTGGCTATGGTTTGTTGAGAGAAAATCATGTAGGATTCCTGTTTCCATCAAGATTTTTTTTGTCTTGGGAGGAGGGGGTCCCTCAAAAAATGTTTAAAACCTGACATTCTTCTTCTTAATTATTAAGCTTGACAAAAAAGGAGCCAGTGATGAAAAAGTAAGCTATGGAAACAGAGTGGCTATTTTTCAGGAAGAATATTGTTCAGAAATAGCAGGAAGATTCTCTGCATAAAAAGAAGCTGTGAAAGTTCCCATGTGTGCATGGACAGCTAGCACAAAGGTCATTCTAAAAGTTTTCAGTGTTAAACAGTGGTGATTGCTTGGCCTTTGGTGTTTATAAAATATGATACATTTGTAGTCTGACCAGAACAGATCTCATGAGGAGTCTTGGTGCCAAAAAGGTGACATCCATGCTTTCTGTCATGACCCTCCCGAGTCAGCGTCTCTTGCTTCCCTCACTGCACTCAGGCTACTATGAAAGTATCTGGGATGGCAATTTGGGCTGCTGTGCACACGCACGTGGCTCTTTCCTTAGTATTACCCATATGTTTTCCCTTACTTGGTTTGTTTTGCTGAGTCCAGAGGACAACATTAATTGGCTTTCTGTCATTGTCTGGTTCACTACACATTTGCTCCTATTGATCCGTCAGCTTCTGCTGTCAGGTATGCTTAGGGAAATTTTATTTTTCCAAGCCAGCCTGTCATTTCTGTTTATAAAGAAATTTCATGAGCTCACCTTACTTAATCCACCTAACTATTTTGTTTTCCTCTGACTCGGGTCTCTTTCTGTGCCCTCAGGTAACATTCTTCAACATTAAGGTTCACCATTCTTGACTGCCCCAATTAGAGGGAGTGGGGAAAAGACAGACCAATAGTACATCTTTCAAATCAGTCTAGTCTTTGAAAACTCTCCAGCTACAAGGACCATTTTGTTACACACCTGCTGAATGAGACACATAAGTGTGCTCCTGTTTCCCTCTCTATGGAAGAAACAACACTTTTCTTCCCCATGCGAAACAATGTTTTTCTTTTTTGAAAAAGAAAAACATCGACGTCTCAGGAATGAGGTTGCATGGTAGGTGTGTATCCAAATGTTGCCCCTGTTGAATGCTGTTTTCTCAGAGTGCCTTTTGGAATTTGTTTTCACTTCTTGTTTATGCCTTCCCTGCTCTACCACTGTCTCTGACAGTCTAGCACATTCATTTTTCAGACTCTGGCAATATTATCACTAAGTAAACTAGTTTGTAAATTTCTGGTCAGGAAATGTAAGCCAGTGAGAAATAGCCAATGTTTCCCCACTGACCATATTTCTACTGAAAAGCTACGTTAGGGTATATTTTTGTCCTTCCCATATGGTTTCTATTCATATGTTCTGCTGAATTAGAATTTGCACTGAAACCTGTAGAATTCTGTGTGTGAATGTTTTTACATGTAGGAAGTAGAAAAATATTTATTCTCTCCTGGTAAACACACACAGTTTCTTCTAAACCTTATTAATGAACTGACGGAGAGTTTTTCTAGTATCTGCTAATCATGTGGTGCGTACAACAAAAGATGCAAGCTTCAGGAAGCCTCTAAATATAGGGGAAGGATTATAACCTATCTGATCCCCATATGTCTGTTGCAGTCATGTCTGAAACCATGCAGTCATGTCTGAATGGGCTCTGCAGTGCATTAGAATTTGAAATCCTTCCTAATCTTGGTACTCCAGTTTAAAGTTTTAAAGCAGTTTCCACTAGCTGGCTCTTCTAAATTTTTTTTATTTTATTGTATTTTTTGATAATACGGTTAGGTTATTTTAACATTAATTTTATAAACACTTCAGAATTTTACTACAGGGACCAAGAAAATTAACAGTTCTTATCATGTACTCACTCTGTTTGTATAGGTGTCTTTAAAAAAGCATTATTTATTTCTGACTGTTTTTCACATGTGAGATGTGTCTCAGCTGAGCACAGCGTAGTTATCTCCAGGTCATGGTACCGTCACAGACATGCCCACTGTCACTGACGTGCTGACTGACGCTATTACGGCAGATGCACTCACCTCACTGTCAGCCTAGGTATTCCCGGTCCATCTGGTCAGCCAGATGGTGCCAGAGCATCCCCAGCAGATATGAATCTGAATCTGCACAGAAACAGCCTCAGGAGGAGCAAAACAAAGAGTTCTGCTTTGAGGTATTAGTGAGCTCCACAGTAGCCTTTCTGAACAGGATCCCCCACCATTGTCTCTGTCCCTGCAGCCTGCCCTCAGCATCCCATGGGCCAGCCTGGAAGGACCTGCCTTCACTCTCCTGCTGAAGCTGCTCTCTGTGGTGCAGAATAATAAAGGCCCTGAGGGGAGCAGAAGAGAGAAATTACGGTCTCACCTGGTGCTTGGGTTTACTACAAAGCTGTGAGGAAACACAGAGTTTCTGTATTCCTGTCTGGCATGCCCTGAACAGAAACAAGTGGCAATGTGCTGAGCAGCAGTAATCCCCATGCTGCTGTAGGTATTGCCCTACTCCATCAGCTGTACTACACTTGTGCCCAGTGTGCCTGGCAGCACCAGATCTGTGGGGTGTGTGTATATCCTGAAAGGGTGTGGTGTGTCCAGGAAGTCAAAAATATTCTAGAAGCACCAGATTTAGTGTGCATGTATTTTGTGGTCCACAGAAATGTAAGGGATTGGTTGTACTTTAGCAGGTTTTCCAAATTGAGATGGTGTAGCTGATCAATTTGCCAGCTGAAATCCCAGATAAAGGGGGATTCCCAAGAAAAGCAATGTCCCTGCTTTAACAATGCTGCTGTTGGATGAGGAGAGTTCTCCCTCCAATGGGTATCTGACCACTGGTGTAGGGAAACTCTTTTGGTCTCTGACTCCAGTACTTTTTTGCTGTAGGGCTAGTAGGGCATTCCCTTTTGATGAATACTCTTGGGCCTATGGGAATATAGGTTTGAGCACCTTTGGATGGAGAAAAGTAAATCCAGCTCTCTAACACACTCCATGGGGTAAAGGAAGAATCGATCAGCAATCCCTCTGCTCTTTACGGTGACACTGCCTAATTTTTCAAAGGTCTTGCACAGTTAAGGGAAGGATATGGCTGTGAACACCAAGAAATCCCAACCTCTGCATTGAGAAGAAATTAAAAATCCAAAGGGAGGTGAGATATACCCCTCACCCTGTTCTGTTGGCTATTTTAGGAGCCTTGTTTGCTCACCAGCTTTTGCCACCTCCAATCTAGGAGCCAAGATTGAAGCCACAACCCTTCTATCACCAGGCAAGTGACCAAAGCCTGCAAATCTGAGCACAGCAGCCCTTACCCCTTTTGTAGGTGCAGCTTCCAGTCACTGCCTCCCTCTAGCACCTAAAACATTCAGAATTTTTGGTGTTATTAAATGCTCAGAGGTCTAGCATGACATTTCTGAGAAGATATTCATCTTTTGTAAAAATTAGAGCAGAGCATCTCAAACACCAAAATGAATGTTCTAAAAGTAGGAAATTCAGAGAACAGTATGATGAAAATATATGGGCTCTCTTCAGAAGCTTTGGGGGAAGAATTTGTAGTCTTGAATAAATGCTTTTATAATTTACTGATGGCATCTGCTTTCTCAGAACATGCATTTATCTCTTTTCCTATACACAGATTGTAAAATATTGCTAAATCTGGTCTGAGGAAGAAACAGAGAATTAATACTTTCTTTGTTTAATAAAATCTTCTGTAAATTACCTGATAAATCAAAACCCCTAGAGATATTTATGCTCTTTTGTAAATAGAGTAGATTTGGAGGACATTGATTTCTGTCCATTTAATATGACTCATAAAACCAACCAATTGTTTATTTAGCTAGACTATCGACTCTCTTGACTTATTTAGTGATTTTATGCATTTTATAAATACCAAGAGAGAGTTTATATATTCCCATATGCAATGTGGTTCTGGGGGAGACAAGCAACCAGAGATAGCTCAGCAGTCAGTGTGACCAGGTAATAAAAGCAATGTCAGATAGAAAGGACCAAAATGAAATCTCACAAATTTTCTTCCTCCTGCCTTCCCAGTACAGGGGAGATTATTGAGGAAAATGACGGACAGTGTCACTACTGCCCAGTGTCTCTGTCAAACTTCTTCCATCTTAACCACCCATTCTCATTGCTCCATCATTCATTCATTTTTTTCATTCATCAAATCCTCCAGCTTTCAACCCACTCCATATGTAACAAGCATCCTTTGAATGTATGTCTCAGCCCACCTCTGCCTCTCATTCTCCCCATTGACAAACCCCATGAGCACCCTACTCACCACAAAGCTCTCACCCATAAACCCCAGATATATCCACAAGCTGTTCATCTGTACCCCTAGCAAAAATCCACTGAGGTGAATAAAGGTTTCCTCCTCCTCACCCTCCTTCCCAGCTCACTACTGGGAGATGAAGTGATGGTTGCCATGACTGTCCTTGCCCACACTGAAGAGTATTTGAATGTTCCTCCCTGTTTTCCCTCCTGTCTCTTCCTGTGGGTAGCAGTCTGTGTGGACACACTTTGAGTTCACCAGCACTTTGGTATGTGTTCTGGCTCCACTGTGCTGCAGGAGCACCTTCCTCCTCAGCAGTTTTCTGCAGCAGGCTAGTTTTGGCAGAGATTTTTCCACCCAAAGACTGAGCTAATTCAGTCTTGCTTGGGGTAAAAAAATCTTTCAATATCACTGTATATCCCAGTGTCCAAGCAGATATCTCTGAGGTTGAGAGTGGGCCTGAACAAAACAGGGGTTTTTTTCTCAAATCATAATGGGCCAAGAATGTCTGTACAGTTGAAAAATGTTCAGCTATCTACCTATAAGACATTAAATTAAATCAAACCAACTGGAAGAAGGGAGTGAAAATAGTTATATACTATCCTAGTATAGCACTGGGGTGTACAGTACTGCTGGGTTTTACTTATATATAGTTTATCATTCTTGACATTTCGGTAAGATGAGAATAACCCAAAGACAAATCATGGAACTGGCACTAAGAGCATTAACAGATAAAACAGGTGTTAAAAGTGCTGGAGAAAAGCTGTGTAACATTATCTCTGTATTTAGCTCACCTTAGCATGCTGATTCACTGTGAAAGGTAGGATGAGGACACCGATCTATAAAGCAAATTCAAAAAAAGAGTATCCTTTACTTTCCCTGCTCTGTGCTACAAAAATCTTTCTCTCCCAGATATGCTTTTTTGAAACAAATTTATATCTCAGTTATGAACACTAGAATGTATCCTCATTCCTGTTTCCTTTCATAACTAAGATTTGGACACTGAGAAGAAAAAGTTGCAGATATTAGTCTTCCCTGTTTCATTATTTCTGGTCTGCCTTGATATAATCTGACGAGTGTGCATATTGCAGTCAAAGATGTAAAAGCAACTCATGTAGACATCTGTGAGCTAAATTTTAATGAGAAAAATACTTCATCTGCAGGGAAGGGAGGGGGGAAATTGCCTTTGCACAAACAGAATTATTAGCAACAAAGAAGATCATTTCAGTGTAACTAATGTGACTGCAGGGAAGTTCCGCCAGTTTTCATTAGCCATGATTTCTCCCTCATTTTCCTCTAAATTATTATTTCTGCAGTCAATTGTGACAAATTAGGGAAGTTATACATTCAGTACTTGAAAAATTACGAATGCCCAAACTATCTGTTTCCTTACTTAACAAGTCTGAGGTAGCCCCTCCCGTGACACCAGAGCACTGTGTCAAACCACACATTCCTGCCTGAAAAGGGCTTTGGTTGCCTGATAGTGCTCCTACAGAACCAGGAATTTACAAAGTGTAAGCTTTGATTCCTGCACTTTCTTTTCCTCTCAGAGGGCTTTGAAACAGCCTTTTTTTCTTTCCTTATGTGGAAAGCAGTAACCTTCCTCATTCTTCTCTGCTGATGTGTGTTTCTAAGAGATTAAAGGTCTTTTCTCCAAAAATGCTGTTCATCCCTTCTTCATCATTCAAGATCTTCTCACCATGGGGCTGAACAATTTGTGTTCTTGTGGCTCCTGCCTGTGTGCAACATCCTCTCACTGACTTTTGAGAAAAATTTATTTTGAAACTTAAATATCGCTGTGATAACGTCTGTAAATATCTTAAATAGTCCTACCTCACATTTACTCATCTTCTACTTCACAAGTACATGTTCCATTAAGTCAGTACACTGCTAGTGTGTAGGAAGCAATTCGGATCCTGTGCTGGCTGAATCAATGACAAGATGACTGTTGCTTGCAATGAGCTGTAAATGGCATAACATTCAGCATTTCCACACCACTGTCCTTGCAGAAGAGATGATGTTGCACCTGGTGGGTTTCCAGAGAGCCCTTTAAGGCCTAGAACAACCCATATCTTTTACAGTTTCTTCCATGCTCTCCCTGGGCTACTGTGACTCCTGGGCAATGCTTGTGACTCTCCTGTTAGGAGATGTCTGTTTCTCTGGTTATTTTGGTACAGCATCGAGAGGAGAAAAAAGCACTAACCTAAGAGGATATCTGCTAGTATCCATGCAGCATTTTCAGGATTTAAGTAACATAGCATGTTCCTGTCTTGGCCACTCATGGCTGAGCTTATACTATCACTAACCTGCCCTGCTTTTTGCCTATGAACTTTATGAGCAGAAGGACAAGTTCACTGGTAGGCATTCAGCCAGCAATCAGAGATGACTCTTGTGTTAACCTGAGGGTGGCTATGTAAGCAGATTTATTCTTGCTGGGAAACAGCACAGACAATTGTACTTTGGAGGATGTGGAGGGTCACTTGCGATCTCTGGGCTGTCCTGGTGAAGTCCATGAACAGTGGCAACCTCTGATTCCCTTGAGATCTGTAAGCCTCCATAAACATATAACATGATATTCTTAAAAAGCAAAGATGGTTCTTTGAAAATAAAAGCATTGCTTTAATCTGATATTCATGGAACTCATTTTTCAGGGGTAGGATCACCACAGGCCACAAAGACATGTCTTGACTTCTGTGGAAATGTAAAGATGAGAGTTGACTCTTCTCTTCTTTTATCGGTGTATTTTTTTGCTTATATTGATGATGATACTAACAATAAACAAGTAGGCTCTGAACTAACATCACTGAAGCAGAGAGGAGTTTTGGCTCAGGCCCACTGAAATGAATTTTACACAGTATAGCACAGGTGTTCCCAAAGGGCAGTGCTGGAGTTTCCTATCTAGTGCCACTTAATTTTCCTCTACAGTAATTCACAGAAAGACAATGACAATTCAGCATTTAACCTGAAGACGGGAATCTCTCCATTGTATTTGGATCATCTGGTGGTGTAAGCTGCATGTTCCCCATTTATTCTTCATGGTGGGACAAGTGAGATATACAACCTGCCATGGTCCCACGGCCTCTACCCAGGGCTAGAAAGCAGGTGTTCCCAAGCATTTGGAGACGAGGCACTTGAAATAAGGTTATAATCTGATGAGTCTGTGTAAAGAAATTCTGAAAGCAATTTCTATCTATTTGTTAAATGATGTGTCCTTCATGGGGTTGTTGCATTCATAACCAAGCTCATTGATAGGGGCGTCTACTACTATGAGTTTAAATTGTGGCCTGAGAGGCTACAACTCTTATAGCTAAAAGTCAGTCCAAAGTAAGTATATACACTGAACCTCATTTGATTAACCTGATATATAAAACTACAATAACTACAAGAAAAAAAAATAGATTTTTGCTGGATTCCTGAGTATTACTAAAGTAAAACCCTGACCTGCATATTTTAATAGTGGCACTAATTGTACATTAACTATATAGTATAGTTAATATGATTACATATCTGTATACGTAATCTAAATACTGCACTCATATTTTTCTTATCTTTAGAATATATGCCATCACAGAAAGATTTAATCACTTGGTGAGTTATTGCAAAATGCTGAGTGTCTGATGCTCTCACTTAATGTTTTAAATTATCTAATTTCATAGTATATTAGTTCTCATTGTTTATTCATAAATGAAGTGCCATTTGTGTCAGAGACCTATAATGGCTTTGGTTGGTTGCCATCACCTTTAAGAAGAGCCATCTTTGAAGCCCACTGAGACATTTTAAAAGGCAGAATGCAACCAGAGCAGAGCAAAGTGTAATGAGCAAAAAACGTGGAAACTGTAGTAAGTGGTAAGTCTCTTTCACTTCCTGTATCATAGGAAATCTTAAAAAAACTATTTGAGTGCTTTAGAAGGACTATGCATTGCAACGTTTACGTAGTCTTCAGGGAAGACTAATTTTGATAATGAACCTCGGTAGTTCTTCCATGTGACAAGAGAGCCACTGTAGTCTAGTCAATACATTATTGCATATTGGAGGGATGGGAGAAATATGTTGTCATCAGACTCACAAAGAATATTTTTGAATTAACTGCAAACTTTAAGAAATTGTTAAATTTTGAAACATCTGTCCAAAGGTATCTACAATTGCTTTGACAAACGTATTTCTTGAAGATTGATTTAGGTGTTTTTTTGTCTCGACATTGAAGGAGATTTATTGCCATTACCTCTTTACATTATGATCTCCGAATAATCTGACCTGTATTCAAAAAGAAATGTTTTGAGACAGCTTATTGTGGCAACTTTAAATACACGCTGTGGGAAAATAATCCCTGTTAAAAGTTTACCTTTTTCTTTACATATTCATTATCTCATTTTGAATAGAAGAGAAAGACAGGACAATGTGATTCTGGAGGGAAACAAACAGACCGGGAAATTGCAACAGATTCACCAGTTGGCCAGAGGAGGGGGCAATGCAGCCTTTCTGGCTGGTGAGATCGATGTTTCGGCCTAAATTGAAACATAATAGCTGTTTGGGGAATCTGCTTTTGTGCCATTAAAGCTTGATTAATTCAAAAATAAGAACAATAGATCATATTTTACTCTGTCTGCTTTAAATGAAGACAGCCCTTATGAATCAGTAGGGATTAGTAAGTATTAAAGCTAGTATAAATGGGGCACACTTAAGCTCACAGCCAAAAATTTGATAGTGCACTGAGGATTCCTGACTCCCTCTGTGTTGAAGCAAATGAATTTACATGCAGTATATATATTGTGCATTGTAAACAGTGCACCAAGAGCATTAGTGAGATTTAAAGTCAAGCACAAGTACAAAGCAGAAAGAACCACTTTTTTTTCTTCAGTTGTGTCTTAGCTTCCAGGCAGCATAAAGATAATGAGCAAGTCCCATGAGTATCTGTATAGCCAAAGGAGTAATATTGGTATAGAACTGAGAGAAAAGCTTTTAAAACTGCTAATCTAATCCTGTTTTTTAATGGGTAAAAGGGAAAGCTGATGGACCAAAATTACCATTCAATTAACCTTGTGTTTATGTCAGAATTCATTATTGCCTATTAACACAGCTGCTATTTGATCATAATTAATAACAGAAAGGCAAAAAATGCCTTACACAAAAATGGAGGAAATACCTTGACTATGGAATGAAGGAGCTGGCTGTGGATAAAAGGAAAACCAGAACTGTGTAAGGGGAAGAGCATCAATCTTCCAAAGTAATTAAATGGATTTCCTTGGCTGTCACTCCATATATCTTTAAAGATGCAGGAAACTGAAATTATCACATATTTTTGTAACCTACGGATATTAATCTCTCTCTACAGAGATTGGTAATATATTAAAGCAGTCTTTCTGTTGGTAACTGCTTTAGGTTCCAAGCAGCTGCCTCGCTACCTATAGTCAGTGTTCAGGAGCAGAAAAAGTAGCTGAGATTTTTCTTCCATATCCAATAAGTGTATGCTTTAAGTAAGTAGGCAGCAGCTAGAGGAAGTTCCCTTGTTTTCTTCTGAAGATACAAGTCTAAGTGATACCAATATAAAAGTCTTGCAGAATCAATAGACTTGCTGGGAAATGGTGTATGGATAGCCGTGCTCGAGAGCTAACTCGTCACCAAGAGAAGCCTGGCATGGGCAAGAGAGGTTTAAGAATCCTGCTCCCAAAGCAGCCTGTTGGATGCTCTCTCATCTCATGTTTTAGTGTTCCAGATGCTGTTACCTCCGTATGGGCTGTTCTGCAGCTTGAGAGCTGCAATTTACCTCCTTTATTCATTTCATGTGAGCTCTTGTCACTCCCAGAGCTCTCTCTCCTTCTTGACATATCACTCTGTCACCTGTTCCTAAACCACTGAGCCTGTGGTCAGCATAGGGGCAGTGAGCACAGCTGCCCCAGGAGACTGCTGCCACTTACCAACCATGTGGCCCTGGTAGCATCTCCGGTGGTGGCCCCCACAGTGGCAGAAACAACAGATCTGATGAAATGCTGTTATGAAATACTATGGAAATGGGACATGGCTCTGACAATGGCGTAGTCCTGTGAACTAAGTTATTTTAGATAAAACTGCATGTTTTAGCAAGACACCACTCCAAAGAAAACACTTAGGCTTGTTCTTTCTTGTGGTGACAGCTTTGTCTTAAATGGTAAAGGGCAACAGTGTATTTTAGACCCACCTTCCTCCCTTGTAAGTGTGCTCAAGGGCTGTTTGAACTGAACACAATATAATTGTCTCTCTTTGGTCTGTCATCAGGGAAGGAGGATGGAAGAAAAATGGCCACATTTGCTAGTGATAAAACATACACAGATGTATTTCAAAAAAACTCCAGCAGTTGCAGCACAGAGCTATGATATACAGTGAGAAGGCTATCTTGTTATTTTAGCATCCAATCTCATAGTTCCTTAGACTTAATTTCAAAGTGTTTGTTTGCATCATTGTTGAAATGTTTCTAATCTAATCACTAATACAATTGCTTAAGTTTATGCAGCCCTTGGCCATGCATCTATGAAACATTGCTAGAGCAAATGGAGAAGTGACAGCTGTTCTCATCAATAAGATTAATAAAATGCAGAGCACATTTACATATCCGGGTATTTCACCAACCTCTACAGCACACAGCAGGCCAAATTCAGGCAAGTGCAGTTACTAGCAAGTAGCTGAGATATCCAAGGAAGTGTATATTCTGGTTGCTTTTATACACCAAGCATGAGCTGATTATAAGCAGAGAACAGGTGGATGGAGATTGTTGTAAGAGCAAGACTGGCATGTGTTTAAAATGTGGTGGGTCCATAAAAGTTGGCATTAAGAAGTGTGTAATACCAATAGAAGGTAGTAAGAAAAAACATCAGTGAAAGAAATGATGAAGCAGTCCTCTCCTACCACTTCACCCAATTTAATTTATACAATCCTTCATGCTCTTAGCTTTAATCCTGGATTAAAGCTCTAGATTCAGAGCTGGGATAAACTGAATTCCATGGAAGTTGTGCCCATTGCACAGAGTTTGTTCCTGTAAAATAATGATGTGCCTTTCCGCTGGTAACTTCACCATTTGAATGCCAAGTCACAGTCCAGAGACATTTGTTTTATATTCTTGCTTCTCTTGATTTAAAACTGGCACCTCCAAGAGCAACTCTGCTCTGAACAGTTTAGTATGTCATTGCAAGCTTTTGAAAAAGGACTTGCCTTCAGCATTTGGCCTGGATTATTTCCCAGTCATATAGTGCTCTCTAGCAGATGGCAACATCCAGCTCTACTATAGTCGAGAGCAACTTCCTTCCTATACCCATAGGGGAAGCTTGCAGACTTGTAACCATCCTGTGGAATCGCTGAGACACTGACGTCAGCAGGAGCCTACAGAGCTCTGTGGCTCTGTCTGCATCAGTCAGGGGTGATGAGGATCAGGGATTAATAAACAGCTGGCAACCATGAGCACCAAACATTGAGACTCGATATATTGCATTGATTTAGGTTTTACTTTACTTTTTTAGAAGAACTTTTCCCACTCAGCCAAGCCCAATACCCCCTACATTCTTCCATGGCCTAAATTTCATAGGATCAGTTTGCATGTTTGTTCTGCCTAAATGGGGCAGCTGCATCCAGTGAATTTTTGCTTATTCAGTGCTTTTCTTCCTTTCAGTTCAAAGTTGTTCTCCTTCATTTGGCAAGTCATTTAGGGGAAGCATAGATGTAAGGGTGTGTTTGCTTGTTTATTGTATGTACATGACAGAGCACTTGTATAATTTTTGAACCTTTACTTGCTAACTAATCCTAGAGAAGATAACTGCACCTGACATTTTGTATTTCCCTGTTAGTTGGGTTTCTGGAAAAACTTTCAAGATCATTAACATGAAAATGACAGGACACATTCCCGTGGCTATTTTCCCCTTCAGATCTCTGCAGTAAAAGAACACTCTGTACTGCTTTGTTTTTTCAGATTGATGGCTTCCTGACACTTCTCTTTGGCTTGGCTAGCATTAATACCCTTACAGTGATCAGTGTGACTCGCTATATCAAGGGCTGCCATCCTGAGAGAGGTAAGGAATAAAGGCAAGTCCAGTTCTGCCTTCATTGAACCTGGCACAAATCTGTATTTCTCTCAGTCACAGACTATAATAAACTAAAGTAATTGAAAATCAGGACATAATGCAGTTACATATATTGCAAACATGCTTGCATAGAATGTTTCGGGGTTAACTCCAGTAAGAGTCAAATTATTACTACACTTGTGTTATGACGGGTTAAGTTCATCCTTGTGCCAATGATACCACAGGTCCTGCTGAGCCCCTGTATTCTTCAAAACATAACTTAAATTGCTCCTAAGTGATTCATCATTGTCTGGACCTGAAACAATGAATTTTATCTTCTATTAGATGATGTTTGGGAAGTTTCCAGACAGATCCTTCATTCAGAAGGCTGCCCTACCTACAAATATTTTCACTCTTCAGTGCTTTGCCAGGGTTTGTGGACAGCAGGCATCATGGACTGCTTTAGATGGCACTGGGAACATTCATCCTGCATGTCTTTCCCACAGCTGTTGTAGTGCAGCACAGCCCATCAGCCCATGTGCCTCTCCAGCCCTCCCCTTGGTGGACATTTTCACAACAAGAGAGATGAAAATTACTCCTACTATCCCCTGAGCCAACTATGACCCAACTCTGCCCAGACAGTCCCTGTCTCCTGCCTGTCTGGAAGGAGCAAAGCATCATCACCATAATCTTGTACCCAAACTTCTTCCTTGAACTTTGTTTTTAATTAATTATTGGTATAAATGCCTCTGTGAGGGCATATGAGTGTCCCACTGTACAAATCTGGGATGAAATCCTTTACACATTTTCTGCCCTTTGAGGCCCTCACCAGCAAGCCTATATAAACATGCCATCACCTCCTCATTCTCCTGTTTATATCACCATGCTCACCCCAGGGAATCCCTTTCACAGAATCAGTAGAAACTTTTCCTCAACCTTTGCTCCAGGTCTCCCACCTGCTGAACACTTTGACTTCTGCTGAGAGTCTTATGCAATCTCTCTTCTTTATACCTACACCTACTTTCCCTACTCTTCCTTTCACCAATCTTTAGACAATGTATGATCAATTTTTGTGCCTTTGTTACAATTGACTTGCTCCATCTTTCAGGCAGGAACCTATTAAAATCTGCAGGTAAAGCACATACAAAGTACAATGGATGCAACATATAAGTTTTTCTCTCTAATAGCACGAGTAGATCCATGCTTCTCTTTTGTGAAGCTTTACTGTCTGAGGGTGTGCATAATGTTTGACTCTTGAGGAAATCTCAGCAAATACCCAGTATAACATTAAAGAAATGCTGAAGAACAGAGATTGGTGAATGCATAAGTATTTCCCACATAAATGGGAAAAATAACCACAGCATATGGCAACAGCAGGACAGATTGAATAATTTGTATCAAATGCCTAATGTAGCTTGAGTGATTTTCTCTTTTTTAGCAGGGAAAACCTTAAAGAGAGTAAGAAAATCCTCCGAATTTAGACTTACCTTGTTTGTTTCTATGTAAAACAGTACACATCTGTTTCCTGTGTTTTACAAAATTGCAAAACATAAGCTTAACACAGGATTTGCTAATTCTGCAGTGCTCAACAAATTCATTATCTCCTGCTTAAAAGCAATTCAATTCCACTGTTCAATGGACTTGAACACAAGCCTGACAGATGCTTTCAAAATCAAGTTTTTCTTATGAATATGCATTTTTTTCTTAATATTTTTCTAATAGCCATATTTTACTTCTTAGCTGTTGGTATGGATGTGCACTTACATTTCAGAGATATGTTTGTCTTTCTAAGTACTGTTTCTGACAAAAGCATGCCATTGCAGGTCACTGCATCAGCAACAGCAGTATGTCGGTGGCTCTGGTTCTCATTTGGGTAGCAGCTTTCTTCTGGTCAGCAGCTCCATTGCTTGGCTGGGGCAGTTATACAGGTAACAGGTATCTTTCAGTTGTACTTATTTGGCACCTCTCCACTTAACTGAACAAAGATACTTCCCTTTCTTTCTTGCCGTTTGTGATAAACCAGACCAATTATCAGTGGAACTGAGAAAATCATTCATCATGCATGATATACTCTCAGAGTGTTCCTTGCTTTGTTATCAGCTATGATGAGAATTTTTTGGAAGATATCATAGGAAAGACTTGGGCCAAGTGCATATTACCTGTGAAAAAAAGAGAGGCCAGAAATATTTGGAATGGTTAAGCAATGAGATAAAGGAAACCATAAAATACATCTCTCAAAACCTGTCCAGACTAGGAAGCTAGAAAAGAGCATAAGTTACAGTAAGTTAAAGCTGAAACTATAATAAGGCAATCCAGAAAGATCTGGAGAAACAGTTTGTTGAAAACATGAAAACTAACATAGCAAAGGAAGAAAAAGATTTTGGAAAGTTTATCAGTCCAAGAAAGGATTAGGATGTAAGATAAGGCCATATCAAAAATGAAGAAGGAGGGGGGAAAAAAATGAAAAATTTGTATAGTGAACACTGCAGTAATTTGATAGCTAAGGGATATTCCCAGGCCAGAAAATTTCTTCATGGCAAAAAGTTGGAGAAAATGTCTCAAATTAAGCCTCTAAAAATTCAACAAAACAAATATCTAGGAAAAAAATGGTAATGATACAGGAGTTCCAACAACAGCAATTGACATTGTCCAGCAGTTACATGTGTGAATCCTGTAGGCCTCCATATTCTTTGGGAAGTCACAAAATCTATGGAGAATTATTAAAGCAGCTACATCCATGTATCCTCTTACTTATTAAATGCGTAAGTGTTGAGGTATCTCTGGACCCTTGAAGTATGAGTGGGTGTGAGAAAAGCACCCATTTCTACAATTGGTTAAATTTTCTCTTTGAAACAAATTCAAACTGTTATTAGACTGTTCCAATTTTACCTCGTGTTTTTTGCACTCTGGACATGGCACAGATTTGGGAGGTTTTGAGGGATAATTTTCTGGTTGGTGATCTGTGCACTTTTTACATTAATTTTACTAGCTCTTCATTTGTAGAAGGATTTCTGATGTCTGTTTTTAGCCTGAAGCTGGAGCCATGGACTTCTTGGGCATCACTGCCTTGTTGGGGTATTCAAGTGCCCCCATGGATTCTGGACTTTGAATTCAGTTCCTTGGCAGTGGTTTTCAAGACCAGTTCTAGGAGACCACTTCTCCCTGCTGAGACTCACAGCAGTTTTATGCTCCCGGGTTATCTGTCTGTAAACAGATTTTCCATTGAGGGCACCCATGGAGATGTGGGAGCCCAGCAATGGCAAGTCCAGGAGCAGATACCAGCAGACCACAGCACATTACATCTGGCTGCCTCAGACCTCTCACTGCAACACAGCAGCTGCAGCGGTCCCCAGGACCCCACTGATTTTTGGGAGTGCTACTTTTCCGTGTCCATATGGAGGGAGAAAACACAGCCCCAAATTCCAGCTTGCAGAAAATTGTCAGGGTTTTCTTTCCATGTCATCTGGAGGCTGCCTTCATTTTTCAGTCAAAAGTTTTCACAAAGCAGAAACCTGGAATTAAGTCAGATTTTATGGTTATGCTTTTGAATCTTGTGGTCTACTGATGAAAAAGCAAAGGAGAAAATAATCTGTTTCTATTACTGAATGTGATAAAAATACCAAGCTCTTTTTGATGAGAATCATGAAAGAGATTTTAATCTCTTGCTCCTTTAATTCATCCTGTCTAAACCTCCTATCACCTGTGAGGAACTAAAGGATTTTTTTTCTCTTTAAAATTACTACTGGGTGCTAGGGGGAGATCTACTGCTAAATCATGCAGTCTTCACCTGTATTGTATCTCCAGGACCTGTTAATACTTGACTTACATAACTTTGGTTCATGCTTCATTTATTTGTAATTCAATTTACTGCCATAGCTGTCAGAAAAAAACACCAGCTTTTTCCACTTAAAAAGAAAATTAGAAACCTCTAATATTATTGAACTCATGTTTTCTATCAGGACACCTTTCCAAACACATCAGAGGACATAAAGAAGTCAACTGTTATTCATAAAAGTGTTTGGGCCAGGGATTATACATTATTCCCACTGCCTTTTCCTTAAGTACCTGATCAGCTAGTGTCCCACTAATTGTGGGTCCTGCAATCTGTCTGACTTCATTTTTAAAAGTGTACACCTCTGTGTTGCAGGAGTGCGTGTTTCCCATTTAGCTAAAACTCTCATATCTTTCTGAGTCTTTATATGTTTTATCTTCCCATAATCTCTATCATTAGCTGTATTAATTTGTTTCCATGGCTCTCACTGCAGTGAAAATTTAATTGCCTCAAGAGCCTTAATTCTTTTATTTCCTACTTTGCTAAGTTGTGACTTTTTACATTTGGCATATTGTATCTGGAATTCCTTGTTATGCTGTTGCAGTGCTCATCTTAGGAAATTACTATGTAGAGTACTATGACAAGATTAGGTACCACACAAGAATGTGAGACCTACTGAAGGATCACCTCTTTTTTTCTCTCTCAAATAAAGTATCACAGTTTCCTATCCTGAAACAACAGTTTGTGTACTATGATTTTGCACTGGAAATACAAATTTGACTGAATATAATACACATTAAAACTTATTAAAGTCTAGCTGGTCTTGAAAAATTGTTTGTGTAGGAAATAAAGTCATGTCTCATTAAATCAGAAAGGCCAAACTATTATCTAGTGCTTAACAGAAAAAAAAAAAAAAAAAAAAAAAACCAGCATTTTAATGGATAAATTATTTGCTCAAATGCAGATAAATACTCTAAAAATTATAACCAACATATTCTTGCTTTCCAGATCGTATGTATGGCACTTGTGAGATAGACTGGGCAAAAGCCAACTTCTCTACAATCTACAAGTCCTACATCATCTCCATTTTTATCTGCTGTTTTTTCCTCCCTGTCACAGTCATGGTCTTCTCATATGTGTCAATTATCAATACTGTCAAGCTAAGTCATGCATTAACAGGACTGGGTGATCCCACAGACAGACAGAGGAGGATAGAGAGGGATGTCACCAGGGTAAGTTTGGCTTTCATCTTGGTTGGGATTTACCTCAGTGAAATCTGTCTTTCAACTAGAACAGAACAGAACAAAACCAATCAATTGAATGTCATATAATTATAAACCCTAGTGACAGAGTCTGAACTCAGTGAAGAATATGAGGTTTGTTTTAAATTTCTGCTGTATCAATTGGCTAATACATGAAAAATAATCTAAATATAATTGGAGTAGGTCATATATCACAAACCCCAAAAATTTGGTTTCGCATATGCTCTTTTCTTTCAGAAGTTACATTGCTTCTGAGCCTACTCAGAAGTTAGAGAGAAGCTTTCCATTTACTTCCTGTTCCTTGTCTACCTGAAGCCTTCTGCATTCATATAAACATACAGGAGAGTGCATTGCTAAACCACATCATCATGCCAAAATTCAGTATACAGCTTTTAGGCCTGCCTGGCTTCATCAAAGCGAACCATTTGCTTGCCTGTATTCTCCTGTAAGCCACACCCTCAGGGCCACCTGAATGTTTCTCTTCCAGCCTATTGTTCAAGCTACTATTACCAGCGTATTGCTTCCCTGATGTAGACTTCCAGAAGAGATTTAAGACTACTCTTCTCTCTTCTAGGTTTCTATTGTAATTTGCACGGCCTTCATTATTGCGTGGTCACCATATGCTGTCATCTCTATATGGTCTGCCTACGGTCACCCTGTGCCCAATCTTACCAGCATCCTTGCCAGTTTGTTTGCTAAGTCTGCTAGCTTTTACAATCCCATTATCTACTTTGGAATGAGCTCCAAATTTCGGAGGGACATTTTCATCTTGTTCCATTGTGCCAAGGAAGTCAAGGACCCTGTGAAGCTCAAGCGTTTCAAAAACCTCAAGCAAAAACAGCCTCAGCCTTCTCAGAAAGAAGAGAAGTATGCAGCAGAAATGCACCCTGCACCAAGTCCTGATTCCGGGATGGGAAGTGCAACCAACACCCCACCTCCAGCAAACAGGGAAGCGTATTTTGGTATTTTTGATACACCGTCTAATAACCCTGATATTGAATGTGATAGATTGTAAGTTTTGTGGCTGCTTAATATACACACATTCTGTCTTCAGGAAGACCCTCTTCAGATCAGCTCTTGAGTGATTTCCTAATTCCCACCATCTGTTTCTTGCTGTAGCACTGATGACTATACAACTCAAGCAAATCAGATGGTAAAGTGATAATTTGCTTCTATGTAGGTACAAAATGTTACAATGTGGGCAGCACACCCAGTGCTAGAAACACTCAATTTTCACATGCATGCAGGAAAAGAAGGACTGGCTCAAGGTGAAGTAGACATTAGCTAGCAAAAATAACTAGTATGTTCTTATCCAAATTTTTTCAATTTCAGATTGCATTTTCAAATGTGTCTTTTTGCTCTTTAACAGCCACAGCCATAGATCATTTTAACTTTGTGGTGCTGCCTGTAGGAGACAATGAGCCCTGCTGAGATTGCTGTGGAACTGCTTCATCTCTGATGGCTGCAAGGTGGTGATCAAGGCCCCTGCAGGGCACCCAGGCATGAGTTCCATGGGGCTCCCAGGCCTCTCAGAGACCTCACAGGAGTGTGTCTGATCATAGGATCATAGAAGTGTTCATTTTGAAAGGGACCTTACAGATCATCCTCTTCCATACCCCCTGCCATGGACAAGGACACCTTCCACTAGACCAGGTTGCTCAAAGCCCCATCCAGACAGCTCTCTGAGCAACCTGTTGCAGTGTTCCACCACCTTCACAGTAAAGAATTTCTTCTTAATATCTAATCTAAATATACTGTCCTTCAGTTTAAAGTCTTTCCCCCATGTCCTATCAATTGTAAGAAGTCCCTCTCCACCTTTCTTGTAGGCTCCCTTTAGGTACTGGAAGGCTGCTGTAAGGTGTCCCCAAAGCCTTTTCCAGGCCAAACCACCCCAACTCCCAGCCTGTCTTTATAGGTCGCCTTCATAGTTCATTGCTTGTGCCTGACTCTGAGTGTATCTATGCAAGGACTAGGAGTTGTAGATCTTTCTAGTCACTCTAGTTTGAGCAGTGGCTTCATACTTCTTGTCATTAGTTTGCAGAATTATTTTCACCTCCCCTGACCTTCCTGGTGAGCAGGGCTTGGCTATAGAACTCTGATTCAGGAAAGCTGGCCTTTAATTTTACTGGTCTGTCTCCAAACTGATTATTTTTCTGCCTGACTATGAAGTGGATCAAGGGATGTTGTACAGGTAATGAAACCAAAACTGACACTTAAGTTTTAAGAGTACTGATGAGGTGTGGCATCAGAGCTATTTACAAAATATAATCCAACACTTCACTGTTGCTTCTAAAGAAAGTTTTTGTACCTGCCTTTTGGGCAAAAAGTAACTTTTAGGTAAACCAAACTAAGTAGCAATTAAGGAAAGTGATTTAAATAGTGACACTGTATACCTCAATCAGCAGCCAGACTATCAGATGTTACTATATCCAAGTATTTCACCAAGTTTATTTTACAGAATCAAAGTGAGAAGGTATGTCTTCATAATTCCCCATCTTGTAAATTAGCTGTATACTGAAAGACTTTTCTGAAAATATCTCAGTGTTAGCTGTGGAAATTGTGGGTTCTTTTAGTGCTGTTTGCAAGTTAAACAAGGTGGGGGGAAAGGGGAAAAAGAAAATAAAAAAAAAGGAGAAGAAGGAAAAAACCCAATAACACTGTATGCTAACATCTTTACTATTCATGAATTTTTGGAATCTTGCTGTCTGGGTGTGTCTGCTGAAATGTAGCTGTTTTGTTAAAGTATGCTTTTCCAGATGTGTTTCTTGGGAAAGTTACAAAGAGTCCACCTTCATTTCCCCCATTACTCTATTCGTTTTGAGAAAATCACCTGTGTTTTGAAGCTAAAAACAAATAAACATTATAAGCAGCAGTGGGGAACTGTGTTTCTTTCATGGCCTCAGATCTGAACTACAAGAGTATTCATTTTTATGGAAAGTTTTGAGATATGTGTGTTATATCATTACCATAAATAATTAAAAGCAAATAAGTAAACAGTTTGCTTCCAGATAAATGTGCTGCTGTAGCTGCAGAAATAGATGAAATCATTTAGGGCAAAATTCTGTAGCAGCTGGATGAAGCCAGGCTGGGCTAGCCAAAGCCAGCACACGGTTTTGAAAGCATCTAGGGGTAGCAAAAAATCGACCTTAGTAAGTGTGCTGGACTGAGACTTCTCACTACTGAAAGTGCTTGGGTTTTCCTCTGAAGAAAGAGAGGTCCATGCATCCCCACTGCATGTGGTTCTCAGGGATAACCATAGCCACAGGTGTGCCAGGCCCCCAAGTACTCTGTGTCCATAGGCACCAGGTTGGCTTTTAGTCTGCATTTTTGCTAATTTATAGATACCTAAAGAAAATTCCTGCCCTGCTGCATTGTAGCAACACTGTTGATCTGCTGCATTCAGACTCTCTCACAGAAAGATGTGAAAGGGGCAAGGAGGAAGGCAGAGCACAAGGCCATGTCCAAGAGCACTCCCAAACTCCAGATGAAATTTCTGCTAGTTTGTACACCACTGAACATGTACAATAAGGTTGGACTGGAGGAAGACCAGGAAAAAAGCCAAAATATGAGCAAAGCTGAGGGAAAATATGAGAGGGGATAAACCAGATAAGCAGGGGAGCAAGGGGCCAGGAGCCAGAGGATGCATACCTGCTGATAGATAGGTAGAAAGAATCAACACATAAAAAGCCTTTACTATACCATGAAAGACCTCTCTCCTGCAAGGCTGACAGCTACAGTCCTTTGTGGCTATGTGGTAATACCACAGGACTGCATAGCTATGGACCAGAGTATCTGGTTTCACAGGTTTCACAAGAATGAAGACACAACCTGTGCTCCAGGTTCAGTAACAGCAGGAACACATTTGTTACTAAAGTTACTCAGGTTAAAAGCTTCCACCCCTAAAGCATCAGTGCCTTGTAGCTGCACCCACAACACCAGCAAGTGACTGAAGACAGCAAAAAGATCCAGAATCCATTGCTGGAGTGCAGGTAAAGGAATGTGCATCAGCATTTTAAGTGTGGGAATCAACACAAATCCATCTGTAAAATATATTGCCTGTGTCCTGTATTTCTTCCCCTCGTCTCTGGTGCCACATGTGCCAAGACAAGGTTGACCCCTGCTGCTGCCTCCACAGATGGGATCTTCAGCCTGCTGAGCCAACGCAGCAACTCAGGAAGGACCAAAGAGTTGATAACTTGAGACAGTCTAAGACTAAGGATTCTGAATGGGGATGATGGGATTTTATGCTCTTTACTTCAGAAGAATGAGGTACAGTGAAAACACAGAGAGTCCTAGAGTCAAATTAGGCCTACCCATATCCTTGCTGCTCCTCACAACTTCGAATTTTCTTTTACAGTGAGTTATTTTTAGCAGCAGAGGTGCAAGAAGGCTGTTGTCCTGATACTCTGGTGGCAAGGATGCTTCTCTGGAAAACTGCAGCTTTGAACACCCTCTATCTGAGATGGTCTAACAAGGGAGTATCCACTCACCTTGAGGAAGCAAAGAACTACCTGCTCCCAAGGCTTTCTCTTTAGAAACACTATATTTTTACATTTTTCTAATGCAAAAAGCCGATGGATATGCCAAAGGCAGGTCTGGATGCCATATCCCATTTTATGAAGGCACACAGCAGGCAGGCAGCATGGGCTTCCTAATCAGATCTAGTTCTTCTATTGCCTCAACTATGCGCCTATTTCAATGTATTCTGTGTTGAATGGCTTGGTGCCAGCCTGCATAAATGAGGTCTCATATCTCTTACTAGTATCCAAATGGTCTCTTGTCATGAGGTAGGCAAAAAATATTTAGATTTTTCTCCCTTTGGCATAGAAATTGTGGCATGTAGGCTACTTCTGTCTCTCTTCCTCAGCCCTGGATATTGCTGTGAGATTTTGTAATTGTTGGGGTTGGTCTGATATGTGACACCCAAAAACAGTAGCATCATCTGGCAGAAGGCCAAGCAATTCTATAATTTTCAAAGGATGCTGTCAGTATTTGCTGTCTTTTTCCAGCAGGATCTGAGACAGAGGTTAGCCCTCTCTTACCCTAGATGCAAGGAACCCACCAAAGAAAACCCTTGCTAGCTGCTCATTATCCATTTCTGTACTCACAACGCCTCTGACATTGCTAAAGCACCCTGGCAAAAATTATGCTCTTGAGCATAGTCAAGTCACCCTGCAAAACGTTTGAAGCCCCTATTCCACCCCTTAAAATATGCCTTTAGCTACTCTATATGATCCTTTCCACCCATTTCCCAACTGATTTGATTAGTACTTTCAGCAGTTAAGTTCTTAATGGCCACACAATTAATACGTATAAAAATCTCATAATATCTTACTTTATTATTTCTTATTATCAATATTATTCATAATTATCAATGTACTAGTATTATACCATAACAGGTAACTGTAGTTATTAATCATGACATGCAGTTATTAATACTCACATGTACAACTTGGCCTTTCAAGTGGATTACCAAGCTCCCCTTCAGTGACACAACCCTTTCAGCTGGGCAACAGAGTTCAAACAATTAAGTTAATGCAGGATTACTTCTGTTCAATTTCCACATTTAAAAATAGCCTTATAATAATCCTTTGTTTATTTATGCCAAGAAAACCTTTAGGGCCCACATTTGCCCTGCTAGTATTTTTGCCAAGCTGAAAATCCCTTAGGGTGTTGGCCCACTGAAATACATAGCGACATTTCTTAATAGCTTTGACATTTCTAATGGTAATGTGAATAACTTGAGTGTGTAGTTGGAGGAGTGGGATAGCCTACTGCAGTGCAGTCCCTGTTCTCAGTGTTATTATGCATTTTTATCTAACGACTCATGTAAAAGCATTTCTTGTAGCAGAGACCAGAAAACAAGAAACCCTCTGCCCCTGCTTATGACAGTGACTTTATTACAGTGTGAACTACTCAGACTTGCACCCCCTTGCAGACTCTGTCTTCACTCCTATAAATTCTTCATTCTTTGCTGCACAGACTAACAGGATAAGAGAGATCCAGAGTGTACCCATCAAAGCATGGCCTATGGTTTAGCACTTTCCTTGGAAGAGACAGATGTAGACAAAACCGCTCCTGAAGGATAGGGCTCGACAAGAAGCTTGTTCTCCTGCTACCCTGGTGAATGGTCTCACCTCAGGCAAGAATGAAAACTGTGGGTAATGCTACCACTTCTGGTTTTCAATGATTCTGAAGATAAGACAGCCTGGCAAACCAGGTTCTCTTGCAATGCTGTGTGACCCTCTGTGCATCTCAAAATGCTGTAATCTTGGAGTCTGAGCCTTCTCCGTACACCAACAAATGCAAAGGATTTCTGCAAGCACTTCAGGAACTCTGCAGATCGAGGAGAAGGTGCTGCAGGGTCAAGTGGGTCTGTGTATAGTTTTGGTATGGAGCGTCCAATTTGTTTCTTCAGCAAAGACTCTCCAGTACCTGGACCCAATCCCTTCCTGCAATGATGGCGTAGGAACATGATAAGCTAAAATCTTGTGTAATTGGGGAAAAAAACCTGCAAGGTCCTGATGATCAGCATATATTCCCACTTTCTGGGAGACAACAATTAGGTGATTGCAGATGAAGACCAGGAGCCTGCTGTCTGGATCTATGTTTTTTGTCTGTAGCTTTGAGTACCCAAATGTTTATTTAATACATACTTCTTAAGGTACTTTCTTTTCTGGGTTGGATTATTTTTGTATCATTGAAAAAGGGAAGCAAGACCGTGTCCTTCTTGATGTGTAGAAGCACAAGATTAAATTTGAGATTCAAGGGATGTCCAAATAGTACTACAACAGGAACATGGAACCATAAGAGTCTGGAATGTAAATGTAGTGTAATAAGCCCACTGCTGACAGAAAAAAACCAGGGTGACACTGAATGATAAAAATTAAAAAAGAACTACTAGCTGTCTGTGCCAATAATCATCATCTTTGATGTTCACTGAATGAGACAAAAGCCCTTTGGGGATAACAAACACACAGCATTTAATTATGTAATAGGATGTAACCTAGCAAAAGGGGAGTAGAAGGACTTACAAAAATCACTGTAATAAAAGCCCTCCCTTGCTGATGACAAGGCTTGACAGCCTTCAGTACCCTTTGACACTGCATACCAGCCATTATGGCTGCTGGAAAGAACCACTGCTAGAACAAAGCTGGGATGGTCCTGGAGGACACATCTGCTGGGTCCAGCACAAGGTCAGTGAAAGCTGCCCAAGCAGGAGGCACCTCTATGTGTCACATCTGTCACAGTATTTGCAAAATGAAGTGTGAAGTCAAGAATAATGTTTGGCAGCACAAATGAGAGGATCAGCATGTCTTGGTGATGTGACCTGGCAAAGGCTTACCACATGCCAAAGACACTTTTCAAATGGATTCATACCGTACAACATTCAAACAGAGAACTGGGAGAAACTTAGTTATCTTAGGGCATTCTATACACCACTGGTAAGCTGCTTGTATGAAAGGAACAAAACTAAATTCTCTGACAACAAGCTAGACAGTTCGTGGGAAAGCATGTAGTCTATACCTAGATTTAAAGGAAAAAGAAAAGAGGCTTTAGCTCATCCTTGCCTGATACCATGTTACCTGGCAATCCAGCCCTCAGCTTCCTTTGCTAAAAGGCAATCAAGTACAGCAGGATTATTGTGTGTCCTATAAGAAAAAATAATTCCAGCCAAATGACTAGTTCACGAATTTGGAAGTTTAAGCCTTAGCTCTACCAGTTTACTTTTAAACCAGCACAGGTTGGCAGACTGGGAGTGCAGGTTAGACCCATGCCTGCGAAGCTGTTGCCTCTTTGGTGAGCTACAGTACTGCTTGAAAAGGCTACCTTTTCTTTGAGAGACAAATGTCACTGCTAGAATTTGGCTACATTCACAAGAAAGTTTTAAGCATTTAGCCTTCCTAAAAAAGACAGAACTTTTACAAGAGGTGAAGGACATGGGATCAGAAAGTGTGGGAAAAGGTGACTCTTAAGAGACTAAATGAATAAATATGTGAATATGTGAATAAAGACCTGATTAGCACGAGGATAACTAGACTGGTAGGCCTGCCGATAAAGGATTCAAAAACCCTGACATCACCTACTTAGGACTGGTAAGAGGAAGGCTCTATCAACTTCTGGGCTGCTGCATTTAGCACACTTGAGTCTTCCTTAAATCAATTTAGGCCTCCTGTTTGCTTACACCCCCTTCACTGGCTATCTGTAATTATTGGTGGTGCCCACTCACATCTCTGTTGATTCACTGTGACCCTGAGGAGAAACAGCATCCCAGTTTCCCATTTTCAGTCTAGCGGAAATCCCGTGTTTCAAGGTTCACATTTTCAGCTTGTTTTATTGTCACATCCCACATTAAACAAGAGCACAGACAACAGTCAGAAAGTTAGCCCAGGTGAATATATCACCAAAACACTTTCTAATAAGAATTTTTGCTGTGAAGGGGCAGTTTTTCCCAAATGCTTTTCCTCATCCAACCTACTATCAAAATGGAACATCACCATGGAACAACAAAACACGGGGAGTTCCCACAGCGTTAACTCTTATCTGTTCTTTCTATAAAGAGCCCTTTAAACATTTACCAGGCTAGCAGAAAAGAATAGGTCTAGCATATGCATCAAAAAACCCACTACTGAGAGTAATATCCCTGAAGTTCTCCTGCAAAGACAACATGGATTTGGGGACCTTCTCTCCTTTACAAGTATATGCAACAGAAATTAAGCTAACACCATTAGTTACATTGACACAATCTATACCTGGGATGATATTTCTGACCTTACAAAATTACATTCTACAGATAAAACCCAATCAGTGAACCTGCTCAATAACCTAAATACTTTTCCCTAATGTCTCCATCTGCAAAATCTGGAATTGTACTTCACCCAGCAAGTTCAGTTGCAGTTCAGTGGGCACAGTCATGTCTAAGGATGCTAAACATATGGTCTCTCAGCTGTAGATCCCAAAGGTTTTTAATGAAGATGACATGCCTCAGTGGTCCCTAATCCTGAAGAATTTGATGGTTTTCTGAATAGCAGAATGTGCCCAAAGCACTCCTGCCATGAAAAAATTAGGTTTATCTTTTTTTTTTTTTTTTTTTTTAATATAGGATCTTGCACAGTAAGAAAAGTGAAAACTAGTTATTGTCTGGGAAGTTGCCGTCATTAAAAGTGTTGAAATTATTTTCTTTACTTAATCACAACAGGTTTACCTCATCTGTTGGTCTTGCAGACTTACAGCATCTCAGTGACCACCTAACCTTCAAAGAGCAGAGATGTCCTGCCATCCTAACCTACAAAAGACTACAGGAAGCCCTCATTTTGAACTGACCATTTTAATTACTTAGATTAAGGGCAACACAGGAAAGAAAGCTTTTCCAGAGTCCCTACAAGAAGACCAGCTCATCCCCTGTAAATCCCTGTATTAGCCCAGGTTACAAACAGTGATGAAAGACCAGACAAGGCAGCAAGGGACACACTTCCAGTCTCTGGCTGCTATCCAAGTTCCCTTCCTTGACACCTGGATAAACCCAGCAAGGATTAAGCATGCTCAGCAGGAAACTAGCCTGGTCTGTGTTGCTGGTCTCCCCCTTCAGCACTATTTTGACTTAGTCACAATTATTTCAGGCTTTGTTAACCAGGCGTGGGTCAATTTTACTTGCTCAGCAGCAAGCTTAAAAAACAAATAATCCAATTAATGAAAGAAGTAGAGTGTAAAAGTGTTTGGAAAGGATTGGAAAAGCCAAGAGGAGCAGCTGACACAACTGTAATGGGACATCTCCCTCCAAACAAGGGTGCACAGAGACCCCTTGTTAGCTCAGGGGGGACAGCAGCATGGTTATTCTTTGAACCCTGTAGGCCACTGTGACACATCACTGGAGCTCAGAAAGCCAACACCACAAAGCTCTGTATGCCATGCAGACATGCAGGCTTGCAGTTAAATAAAATCCGGGACTAATACTAACATTTCCAACTGCTGCCCACTTCTTATCTTGCAACGATGTCTCAGCAAGTGCTTACACAAAACTTCCCTCTAGCTCATTAACCCAGCCTTCATTAGGCAGCAAAAAAAGAAATGTCAGAAGTTATTTAAGAGTATATCTTTAGCCCTGAAATGAGTGTTTGTGCTTTGGTTGAGGTGGGAGAGTGGGAAGCGGAGGATTGAGAAGCCACTCACAGCTATTCACATTGCAGCTGTGGAACATATGTGTAGGGCTATTCATTCAAAATGTTGTCATTGATAATGGCACTCAGTTGTAGAAACCCCTAAATGTCATTTAGAGACAGAGAGAGACAGCTCCTCTGCCTGCCTGAAGTTATAAAAATTCAGGTCTTTGGTTCAAATTCCTTGTACCATTGCTCCAGTCCTGACCCTTGCTGTGTAAAAATTTGTCATTAAGAAGTTGTGCAACTGCAACAAACCCCACCATGGATACCTTCTTTCAGAAAGCACCATCACAAACATTATCCCTTCCAAATCCAGAATGAAATTGCCCCCAGCCCCAGGAAATGACTCAACATTGGTATTTATGGCCACAGCAGTTTCAAGAAATGACCAGTTCTGTAAGATTGGCTATGGAGACACTGCGAAAGACACAAGGTGTTCCCCAGCAGCTACATTTGCTCCTGCCAGACCCAAGCAGCCAGGACCATGCCTGCAGCCCCACTACATCTTCTCCATGCAGTGCTGAGGGAAGAAGAAACAGAGGGCATCAGAGAGAAAACATCCCCTCTGCCCTTGCTTACATGTTTGTGCCTCTCCCCTGGAACAGGGGCAGAAAAAGTCATCCCTTTTAATTTATGGGACAGAAATTCTATTCCCTCCCAAACAACAGTGAAATGATTAATTACAACTCACAAACACTTCATCCACAGCATCTTAAGGTGAGACCAAGTTACAGAACATGTGAAATGCTGAGAAAGGAGAATGCCAAGGCCAAGTGCTTGGCCACTGTAGGATAAGGTTAGTCCCTCATAAAACTGCTCTCAAATTTTTTGAAGTTTTGTTGATTAGAAACAATAGCCACACTGACAGCAGTAAGCTACATACTATCCAGCAACAGTTTATGGCATAGAACCTCATAAAACATTCACACAACTCTTCCACCCTCCCACTGATGGTGTGCCTGGGACAGCTCTTGGTCCAACCAGTTGATTTCCACTCTTTACAATAGCTAATGGGAGGCAGAAGTGATGATGGTGCAAATCTCCTCTGAAATACCAGCCCAAGTACTAAGACCTAGTTCCTAGGATCCATCTAGCAACTGACTTCATGAAGATTCACTTGCACTGCTGCAGTTTCCTACACATGAAACACCAAAGACATCACTGTTTTCAAAAACTCTTAAAACGTGTGTGTATGTGTGTGTGTGTGTGCGTGTGTATACACACATATATAGAGAGAGAAACGTTAATGAAATCTTAAATTAAATCCTCAGTTATAGGTAGCTCTTAATCCCTCACTTTCTGAACACTATTTGTTATATCATCATTTCTGTAGAAAAGCAGATGTGATGATGGAAAAACTGGTGTCCGGATGTCTTTCAAAGCCAATTTAGCTGTTGTCTTTAATTTTTTGGATCCTTATGGGGCACCATTCTGATTTTATGCCGCTAGGTCTGTGGCCTTCAGAAAGTCCACCCTTGGAAATGTGAAACAAAGTAGTGAAATGGGTAGTTTACTCAGAATTCCCCATAGCTAGGCAGAGTTGTTTGGCAAACTGAATGCCTCACAGTAACACTAATTCCTTTCCCTGCATTCATGTGAAAAGAAACAAAAGGAGCAACAGACTAAAGGCAAACAATTATTTACCACAGATTAACTCAATTTATTACACACAAACCAGGACTTGTTTCAATTTTCTTACTCATTCTTGTAAATTGACTTTTTATTTGATGATGAAATGTATTCACTTGTTGAAAGAGAAGAAAAATTCAAGCTTTAAAGCATTAATTTTTTTATGAAGACCAAAGAAATTCCCTTTAGAGCAGCAGAATCTTTAAAATGTAATTTCCCCAAAAATCCTTGTCTGTTTAGCTGGACAAGAACAGCTGAATGGAATTAATGATAGCTAGTACTTGCGGGTTTCTTTACAGGCTTTCTCATGCATTGCCACAAAGGAGACACAGTGAGCTTCTGCTGGTCTCCTGTCAGGTATCTCAGCTCCTTTAATTAGTGATGCAGAGTATATACACAAGCTATCCCAGTCCAGAGCAATGACAGCTCGATGGCAGAAAGCCCATGAGAAGGACATGGTGAAGGGGGAGCTCACCAAACACAGCAGGGGCTGAGCGCAGAACCACTGCAGGATGCACCAGAGGCCTCGAGAGCCTCTATTTACAACTTGTCTGGGCTGTCAGCAGCAGCTCCGCCACCCCACCACGCTGGAGCAAACAGCCAAGGCAATCAGTGAGTTGTAACACAGGGTAACATGTAATATTTCACACTGCAGCTGGCACAGCTGGATTACCTACTCTACTGGCTCGCTCAGAAGGAGAACACATGATTTTAGGCATCTCTGCAGGCCTAACACCTCCTTCTCTCCTACTGGCATGAATCAGAATTGTCTCCTCTGTTCTCCCTGCAAGTACATTACAGAAACACAATATGCCAGATACGTTTCCCACTGATCATACATGTCTTTCACTTTATGGTAAGGGACTCACAGAAACCACTGCTAGCACTGAACAGCCTAAAATAAACTCACCATGGGGAGTTTAAAGCAGCTTTGGGCTGCTCTCCCTTGGTGAGCTGTCACTGGAGACGCAGCAGCCAAACCAGGATCTGGAAACACCAGATTATGTTATGGCTGTAACATACAGGTGCCTCATGCAGCCTTCCTCTGACCTTAGTTATTCCCTGGCTTTCTGCCTGGGGCTCCCAATGCTTCCCATGGTGCAACAAAAACCATTAGATTTTGCAAACCAAAGCACATGGCATGGTGTTTACAGGGCTGTGCATGAAGCAGCAGGAAACATTTTCCTTTTGCCTGGTCCTGAGATGCTCCTTCCCCCAGCAGATGCATTTTCACAGCACATGAATGTCTACAGGATCATGGGCATCCCTCACAGAGCTGGGAAACCCAGAACCTGTCTGCAGCATGTTTTTCTTTTTGTTGCTGGATTAAAAAAAGACAATTATCACAGAATCACAGAATAGTTTGGGTTGGAAGGGACCTTTAAGAGTCATCTAATCTAACCCCCCTACAACGAACAAGGAAATCTTCAGCTAGATCAGGTTTCTCACAGAACCATCAAGCTTGACCTTAAATGTTTCCAAGGACAGAGATCTACTATCTCTCTGGGCAAATTGTTCCTATGTTTTAGCACCTTCATTGTAGAAAACTTCTTTTTACGTGATCTAAATCAGTCGTCCTTCAATTTAAAACCATTACCCCTTGTTCTATCATAACAAGCCCTGCCAAAAATTCTGTCCCCAACCGTCTTGTCCCCTTTAAGTACTGAAAGGCCACAGTAAGGTCTTCCTGGAGCCTTCTCTTCTTCAGGCTGAACAACTCCCACCGTCTCAGCCTTTCCTCACAGGAGAGGTGCTTCAGCCCTCTGATCATCTTTGTGGTCCTCCTGTGGACTCTATCCAACATGTCGGTGTCTTTCCTGTACCGGAGATCCCAGAGCAGAATGCAGTGCTCAAGGTGAGGTCTCACAGGAATGGAGCAGAGGGGCAGAATCACCTTCTTGACTGGCCATGCTGGTTTTGGTGTAACCCAGCTGCTCTCAAGCCCTTTCATCTCCCAGCTCATACAGACCCCAATTGGCTCATGCATCCCTACCTCACCTGACAGAAGCCACCACTTTTCAAAGCTACTTGTGGAGCTATTTGCAGAAGAGCCCCTACTACCATCACTACTACCATCAATCCAAACAAAGCAGGCCTAATTCAAGTACAGGGCTCTCCTTTAGCAACTTGGCTTGAGTTCAGGAAGGTGAGGACTGTATAGGACAACTGCAGGTGGCCACTGGCAGGCAGAGAGGGGAACAAGCAGCTGTGGGGAGATCACCTCTTAGATGCTTTTTGTGGAGCAAGCCCTGGGAGATAGGATCCTGGTCTTTCTACAGATGAATGTCTTCCTCTGTATCTTCAGTAACCGAAACACCTTCTTAAACTGGGTTCTGTAAGCTCTGTACTTCTCAGCTTTCTTTTCTGCAAAATCTGCCTGCCTTTCTTTTCTTTGGATACTTTTTAAGAGCATGCATGGAATTTGATTTTCTCTCTCCCTATTTTTCACTTCCTTTCATTGTTTGCCCTTCTTTGAAAAAAGCTTTGAAAACCCAAGGTGGAAACTGTCAATAACTGAAATAGTTTGAAAGCATTTATCATATTTTCCATTCAGAGAAGTTAGCAAGCAGAAAATGTAGAGGCTTTCCTCTTACAATTCTTAGGGAGACTTGATGCTGGCAGTTATAAGAATGAAAATGGTATTTTCAGCGAAACTGTGCTTGTGACTAAGCAATTTATTAGAAGTAATTTACTTAATTTGGGGATCAAAATACAGAGATCACCTTATAATATATGGTTGTGGCACTGGAGGCAAGGAATGGAGGACAGAGTTTATTCAGAGAGATTTATTTTTCTAATAAGATTTAAAGAGTTCTTTTTTTCTTTTACATGTAACAAAAGATTCACATTTCTTCTCAAGGCTTTATTCCAGACAAGGATTTAAAATTGCATTAGACCTTTGTGTGGCCCTAAAAGGTATCACAGAGAAAAGGTCACTCTCTTTGCTACTCTACTTCTGCATTACTGAGTTAATAGTTAATTGAATTGCCACAGTATTGAGGGATGTTTATGCAGCCTGCCTGTTTTCTGCCTTTTTAAGTGGAAATGGATCACAAGAAACTACTGCCTTATAAAAAGCATAAATATAGGCTACTGCACTGCAGAAACACAGCAAGGCCAGATGTAGGTCTTTTGTCCCTTAGGGTACCCTCCATACCTCTGTATGGTTGGAAATGTGTTGCTCTCTATGGCTGGAAACTTGCTGCCTGGGTAAAAAATGGTAGAAATGGATAGCAAAAAAAGGGTCACAACAGTTCTTCACAGCCTGCACTTCCCAACCCTGTCCCCTTTGCAATAAAACCTTAGTCACAAATACCCTGAGTGGAAGGGAGGGAGGTGAGTTTGCTCCTTGCAGCCCTGCCTGCTCAGCTGCCCTGGGGCAGACAACAGCCAATGTTGGGCTGGCTCAGACCCAGCAGGGTAGATTTTGAATGTGTTTTAGTGCCTTACAGTAGTCTGGAGCTTCAATATCCTCACAGGTCAATGAACTCTTTGGTGGTGACCAGATAAAGTAACAGCAGAAACACTTTCCCATCCCCCTGGAAGTGAGAGAAGCACTAGGAAAGGACAGGGATGGTGAGAAGGGCAAGTCCACTGGTCTGTGTGCTCAGGGCAGCCTTTGCATCACTCTCTACCTTCCTTGCGTCCACATCACAGGGCCTCCAGGTACACTCCCAGCACCTTCCTCCTGCCCCATCCTGCCAGCATGACCCCAGTTTTCTCCTATTTCCCTCACTCTGCCATCTCCTAGCAGCAGGACCCTACAGTCTCTTTTCCTTCCCAATTAAACTCAGCCTTGCTGAAACACGGGATCATCTGCCTCCACAATGTGCATCGTCTTCCAAGGAAGGTGTTGCCAGGACCTGGATCCACACAAAAAATGGTTTACGTGGGTGCAGCATCACTCAGGAGTTACAGGAACCTGTGTATTCCCACTCCATAATGAGATCGCCCATTACCACACAGGCACAACACCATGCAACCCTGTTCTCCCCTCCACTAGCTGGATCTCTCTTAGAATTTTGCCTCCCTAGAGGCAAATGGGTCTCTACAAGAACAGTGGAGACCCTAGAGGGGGGCCAAGCTACCACCATCATCTGGGAGAGAACAGTGCAAGCCCTTACATGGTGAGCCTGTGCATGGGGGCACATGCAGAGGGGTCTTTTCATGAACTCTGGCAAATACCGGTAAAGAAAATATATTAATCCACCTACTAAACACTCTGGCAGTTCTGGCCCTGCTGTGTATTTAGACACTTCTGCTTGCCAGAGCAGCACTCTAATTTCTGCATGTTGCCTCCAGAAACAACCTGCATTTCGAACAGTCTCCAGTGCCGAGAGCCAAAGCTGAAGGAGACAAGGATAAGGGCACCACAGAGGGGACACATTCAGTTGCTGGGAGGCAGCCATGAACTCTCTACTGTGAAGTGGCTTTTACTGGCATCACCTACTTGCTCTGACACCTGATGCCCTGTAGAGCATAAACAGAAAACACATCGGGAAAACAGTCAGGAAGAACAAACAGAAGACTGTTACTGGGTTTACATTTCCCAGGCCTGATTTGCAGTGAATAGTTGAGCTTTACTGCCAAGGTAAGGGGCACTGGGATCCAGAGTGAGACCTGGTATTCTTGGCAAACTAAATTAACAGTGGCAATGATAGCACATGGCTCACACTGGAAGTGGGCAGAAAGGGAAAGCATGCTGAAAAAGCCATTTGTATTTTCTGAGGCCCACGGTCCTCAACTGCGTATTTCAGCACTGAATCCAGCACTGCTGAAACTTTTGATTAAGAAACAGCACTCTTCTAAACAGATGATTTTACTTCTCATACAAGGATCTTTATGCTGCTAAATCAGATTTTATACGAGGTAGTAGAGCAATGAAATACATCCCACTTACCCTATGAAGACTCAATCCCCACCTACACTGAATTCTAGATGTACAACATCCATATGCTGCTTTTCCTACAGACCCAGTTCTGTTCAGTCACCATACACTTCTGCAATAACTGCAAGTTCTGCCAAAAAATGGTACCTAAAATTGATTTCCATTGTGGCAACATCTTGGATTCTGAAAGCAGACTGGTGAGATACAAACATCAGAGTCTATCTCTATAAGATCACAGCATCACAGCTTTTAAAGCTGTTTACACATCTTCAGATTCAAAGGTCTGCAGATGCATTCAGGGCAAACTTCTCCTCAGTAGCCACCCTTGGCATTTCCTGATACCAAGTAGGATGGAGGCTTTTCCAGCTTCTGCATTTGCTGTTCACTATATTTATGTCTCAACACAGCGTTTGTGGCAACTTCTGTTCTAAATCTGGCATTGGGAATATGGGGCATAGGAGGTATGGGTAGATTCAGCTGCATGGCAAAAATAATGAAGATTTCTTGACGCCTGTGAGAGCTCCCTGTTGTATTTCCAGTGCAAGTACATCCTCCATCTGTTTTCTTTTTTCCTATAGAGATACATCTTGAAATAATTAAAGGAAAGCACTATCTGAGCACTGCTTCTTTCTGCTACAGTCCAAGACCTGTCTGACTTGTTGGTCCCAACTAGTATTGTCTACATGCCCACAGCTAATGCACTACACATTAAATTGCTCTCAGACTTTATAAGCACTCTTTACCTACAGTAGTAACTTCTGAATTTGCTCAAATGTCTTATTAGATTCTCCTTCCAAGCTGAAGTTCACTTTTCTTTATGTCTTTTGAATATTATAGAGGAAGGCAAGGTCAAAAGTTTTCAAAAGTGACTGCCTAGAACTTTAAAAAAGATCCCCAACAATTAAAATCCGTGACAGTTAGAATGGTCACTGTTCATTTGGAAAGACTCAAGCTCTTCATGTATCTATCAGTCACAGAAAAGGGTGCCCTTCCCATTCCCCACTATGAACCCTCATTCTCTGAGCTTGCCCAATCGGGATTGGAGGCTCCCAGCCTCCCATTCCCCTGCTGTAATCTGCAGGAAATCCAGGGGAAGGGGTTTATCAACTATTGTTTGAACACTACATCCCGTCAAACCTAAAAAGATTTTGTCATTGTTTTCCCTGTGGGGCAAACAAATGAACTGGAGACTTGAGACTTACTGACAGTGCCCTGCTTCTTTACATTCTCAGGAAAAATGACCATAGCCATCTTCGCTGAGAAACACCCAGTGGTTCAAATTTACAGAGTGCAAGTTTGGTATCCATCCATTTAAGCCAAGCATGCCAACATTATGCATTCATTTGGCCCATGAGGTCTCCTCATTCATAGAAATGAAAAAACAGAGGTCTGGCTACCCAATTGCTCTAATTATTTAAAGAAGTTTCTGATGCTGGCAAGGGCTACATCATACATAATTCAGCCTCCCTACCTTTCTCAAACACTAGACAAACACAGTGTATTTTATATAAGCCTTACAGGACATTGGTTATTTTATTTACCCGAGGTCAATTTCGATATAAGTGCTTTAAGCAGCTACAGCCAAACAATGTTAACCCCCTAGTTGCCTTGCCATCCCAGTTATACTTTCAACTTCCTACTGAGTTCTCCTTGTGGCTTGTTTTCTTCAGTAATAAATGGTTTTCAAGCACAATTTACCTTAAGTGTAATGATGCATAAGTCAGGATTTTATTTCACAGAGTTTGAGAAATGTAGGAAAACTGCAGAACTTGACCTCTACTGCCACTTGTTAGAAGTTAACATTAGCATGTGTGTCCATGCTGTCTTTGAACAGAGCCAGCACTGCCAGGCCGTGCGTGACACCTTGGGGTGTTGTAAGATTCTGCTCTCTGATTCTTGGGGTAGTATTTGGCTGAAAAGGCTTACGGGTAATTGTTTGAGAGCAGAAAACTTGTTCCTTTCTGTTTAAGCACCTGGATGGGATTAGATGTGACATAGCTATGTGTCATCTTGGAGAAATTATTTTTCTCTGATTTCTGTCCTTGTATGCAGTGTCAGGACTGACTTACTAAGCCCACAGCGGTCACCTGAGAAGATACATTCAACAATTTCCGTTTAATCACCACAGGCCAGTTAGCTTAGCCCCTGGTCACTTTGACTCCTTATATATTTCCTTCTCATAACCTGGAGAGCAAATGACTTCATAGTTTTAAAAGTGTGGCCACACTCCCATGCCAGAAGAGCAGTGTGCACCTTGAGTCTCACAAGCTGGACAAGGGTCTGGTGTGTGAGAGAATCTGTACTTTCCCTCTAAAAACTTCCCAGACAAAGTCTGGATTCCTCTAAAAATTTTGCAGGAATATCTTGTTCTATAAAAGAGATTAAGGTTATTTTCTTTGCCTATGCCTACACCAGTGGAGTAAGAAATTCCTCCTGAGTGTTGGGAAGATGAGCAAGATGGGTTGGGCTGCAGGATCTATACACCTGTCATCCCTTTGCACACACCTCTTGGGAACAATTTATGGCCTTTGATGTCACCATCCTCTGCTCTCGCTTAGATTTTGACCTACTATGTGATCCTACTTCATGGTAACACCTTTCTCTCTTCTCCTTTCTACAAGTTTGACCTTTTCACTTCAGAAAGACCAGCAATGATCAAAAGATCATGGACCAAGTCCGTAGTGAACTTGGATTGAATTTGGACACGGAAGTGGAAACTACAGCTGTCTCTGATGTTGCCCTTATAGCTGTTTTGCCTCAGCTCCATGGCCATACCAGTTCATGTGCATCAAACCCAGAACATGGAGTTTGTTTGCATTTCCAAATAGGTGAGGTTTCCCCTATTTCATTTACCTTTGCATCACTGCATGCAGAAGGGGAGAAACATGGGGGATCTTATATTTTTCTGTTGGCTGAAGCATGTAAGCCCATTAGTTTTATTATAAACAAAGGCTTGGTTAAAAACTGTTGAAGTCAGACTTGTAATGAGGATTAGGTTAAGTGCAGTCAGCTTCCCTTCAGTGAAGTCAGATTTTCCGCTGTTACCCACCATGGCTTTTACCCAGCTTTTACCCAAAGCAATGGTTTTTTTTAAAAAACAAACTGTGTGCCTTGAAAATTCTGCATGACAGATTATCTCAAAATGAGGATTTATTTAAGAGACTGTGACTAAGATCCATCAATAAGTGCCTGGTCTTTCAGGTCTGCTGTTACCTCGGAAACACCGAACTTCCTTACTGGGTCTTGGGTAGTTTATCTCCTCTGTCAACACTAACATTGTTTACACACATCATATCTCTCTTTCTGCTGTTTTATATTCCAGAGTGAGCGTAATATCTGAGTAGATCATAATTCAATGCAGTCACTAAATTTTCCTCAAAAATCAAGAACCTTCTCAAACTCTCTTGGAAACCAAAGTATTTCTTTTCTCTGGTTATTCGTTGGCTGCTTCATTACAACTTTCAGGGAATAGGTTAGAGGTCCTCATTCCATTCAGGATTCTTTTCAATGGATCATGCTAAATCCTACTTTAATGTACAAGCAAATGAAAATACAGTATAGTAAAACTTAAAAACTATTACCACAAGCAGTAAAACTCAGGTGGATGTCTCAGACACTGGTGGGAGACATATAAATACAGAGCATTTGTCCCTCCCCTGGAAAACTGTGTTTAATATCTATTGTCTTCAAATTAGTGGCTTCCTGACTGCATGGTCACTTCTTTTGCAAACAAATCTTTCTTTGTGGCAAATCCCAGCATTAAACTGGAGCCATTCACCTCTTGCTCCTGCACTTTGTGTTGCCAGCTCTTGGGTGGTTGGAAATTGCTTCTGTCAGGAAAGAGCACAGGCAAAACACTCAGGAATGTTGTGATAAAAAGAGACAGCCAGTGCCCTCCTCAGTGTTTTGCTTTGATACTCGTCAGCTCTCCATTACAAATGACAATGAGAGGCTGAATACACTGAATAATAACAAACCGGATAGTTTTTCTTATTCTGCCCACTCAGTGTTTCTGCTCCACAGTTCCCTGGATGTTTGTTTCCAGGATGCCAGGTTAGCTTGCAGGCAGCAATGCAGAAATGTGTCAGCCCACTGGCAGCACCCTTGACCCCAAGCCATGAGCAGAGCCAGCCAAGCTGGGAGAGGGCAAGTGGGTGCAGTGTGGACCATTGGTGTGTTTCTGGAAGCAACAGAGCTGTGTTCTCACACCACTGCATTTGAGCAAAGTCCTGCCAGGTCCATGCTGGCTCTTTGCCCTCAGTACAAGTTACCCACAGAATACATAATTCATCCAGGGAAAATCAGAAGTGATCTATCAGCTGTTTCTTTTGTAAAACTGCCACCCTGCAGCAACAACAATGAAACATGACTTCAGTGAAGGTGCTGTTTCTTTGACACCTTGTCGACAATGTTCTGCATGCCAACAGCTACAGCCCCTCAGTGAGCTGATGGTGATACAAGAAGCGGCACCTCAGAAGGACTTCTTGCCAGTTATCCCAATCATCTGCTTTTTCTGAACATCTCATTTCCATCACTCAACACTAGTCCAGATAGTTCGATGCAGTCCTGTCATGAGCTCTGTGGGTGCATCCTGAGCCTTTGCCATCCAACTGTGCCTTCATTTTCCAGCTCAGTCTTCAGTACTCCCACATACAGTAGTTTGAGATCAAGACACTGGTAAACCACTGACCTGAGACTTCAAAACAATACAGGCAACTCAACATGTACATAGATGAGTGTAGATTTCTGAAAATAATCTGCTTGGGTGGAAAAAAAGCGAGTAAATACCAGTGAAGGTGTGTGCCCAAAGATTTTTAAGTATTTCTAATCACCATCTGCAGGTAAGGAGTTGTCATTGGAACTTCAGCCTTCCCATTAGCACTGGGAAATGACACACAGACAGCCAGCCACAAAACCCCAGCATTTAAATGTTTGTCCCCCAGTACCTATGTACCTCTAAACTTCCACTCCTAAGGTCTCAGTCCTTTTGCCCATGATTATCTGAATAATTAAACCTCACAAAGCCTTATGCAAAGGGTGATGATATTCTGAAAGTGTTAACTTGAATTAATAAGTCTTTTGGGATGGAATTTTGGGGATTTTTTAGTAGATCTTCTAGGTAGATCTGCTAAAAGATTTGCTGTCTGAAGAGGCATTCTGCCAGTCCAGTGCATTCTGCCTCACAAAGAATTGTCATGGGAAGCCTGGACTTCTGTATTAAGAGAATCAAATGAATTATGGATCATTATATATCAGTAACACAGTTGAAACTTCTCAACAAACTTTTGACACTGTACTGTTTATTAACATGCTGAGCTGCTATACAGTTTTCATAAGTACTGGAGTAGAGATTTACAAATAACAGATAATCACTTTCACTTAAAACCAGCTAATCACTTTCCCTTAAACCAAACACATTTAGGGGATTATTAGATCAGGAGCCTTTCTAACACGTATTTTGAACTCCACCTCCTATATTCATACTAGATTTTGTTTGTCACCAATAATGATCTTAGATAAATGTGAATGTTCTCTCCTGTATGTTATCCATGCACTTCTGAATACCTAGACGGAATTGCAAATTATAGTTTGCATTCCAGCATCCTGGAATATGATAGCAGAACCTTCTGTGATAATCTTGTACATGCCGTGGTCTTGATTCAATGAATTTTTCTTCTTAAAGTTACCCAATAATTTTAGGAGATCTGTGTACAGCTACTTAAAGAAATCAGTAATTTTGTATATATCATTTGGCCAGGTCACACTTAATGGGTACAAGTTTAGCAGCCTTTGAGAGCATTTTACTAAATTTTCACATCCACCTTCCTCAGAAGGAACCTTCATGCCATACTTCTACTTCTCTGTGCCCAGAGTCACAGACTTGTGCTGTCACTAATCCTCTGACTTCAGGAAAACTGTTGAGGGAATACAATGCTATTCACATAAGTAAAGGTATCACAGTCTCTTCTCTTCAAAAGATATTTTTCCCCCTTAAACCTGATCTGCACAAAAATAATCTGGTAGTTATAAGCTTTAGAGCTGTGTGTTTTACTCTCACCTACTAGTTCTTGTCCTTTCACTACAATGCTGAACAGAATAGGAAGACTGAAAAAAAATCAGCCAAAACATCAGTTGAGTAAAGCCTCACTTCCCAAAAGAGAAAAACTTGACAAATCTGACAGGCTAGTGCAAAAGGAGCATAGAAATCCCTACCAAAAATATGTGGGAGGGAACATACATTTAAAATAGGACCGCCTAATTCGGCTGCTAAATCAGTGTAAGGAGCTCTGTACTTCTGTGTGTGCGGGAGGCAGAGGGAAAGACAGAGGGAGGGAGAGACAGGGAGAGAGGAGCAGAGAGAGGGAGGGGAAGAGAGAGAGAAAGCAATGTGCCTTTCACAGAGCTTGGAGCTTGATGGGAATGTTTGATTAGCTTCTCTCTGAAAGAAAAAAGGTGTCCAGGCCTCCCTCTGCTGCCTGCCTCTCCTTCTGTAGAATAATGTTGGCTGGAGTTCGGGGTACAGAAAAGCTTGGAAAAAATAACACTTTCATACTGTGTGGAGAAAAGGAATAAAAAGTTGCACACCTCAAGCAAGGTAATTCTGATGTAATTTCTCTGCTATATTTATTTAGGGGGGAGAGGGGGAAGTTGGGGTATTTTTCCTGTTGATAATAGTTAAATATTTTCACTGCTGAGAAACTGAAGGGACATAATGTTTTATTTAGCATTCCAGCTGTGTGCTTAGGATCAAAGACCTAAGAAGATGAAGATACAAATGTAGATTGAAACCGTACTTTACATTACATATACTTCATAAAGTATTTGTAAAAGCATTAAGCCCATACTGTTACTGTGGACACATGTACTCACTGCCTGTACAGCAAGGGCTTAACTATGTGGGAAGGAATGGTGTATATAAGCCACACACCAATAGACATTTATATGCCTTCTGTTCAAATAGTGTGTGATAGGCAATGCAACTTGTTCCTAAGTTTAAAATGGTTTTGCTTTCAAGACTTTTTCTTTGTCTCTTTGATAAATAAGAAAGTGTATTGTATCATTAATTAACACCACCTGACACTGAGGAACACTAATCTCCAAGGTAAAGGATGGAAAATGGTATTATTCCAGTGATGTGTATTTCTGTGGTGTGAACTCCCTTGCTAGATGGATTGATACAGATGTATGAACAGTACAGTAACCTAGACACTATACATCCTTTTGTGCTGAGTGCTTATTTTGCTGGTGAGGCTCCAAAAATGAATAGCATTGTCAAGCCTGCCACAGCCGTTCAGCTCTCTGTGGAGAGATTAGTGTCTTGATAAATCTCTTCAAAATGTGATTTCTCTCAGACTAGTACAAACATGAACCAAGTGCCCCAAGCAAACTTTTAACTCTAGTTAATATTTTGTTCCTAGAGTTTATGGGAAGTACACCACATTCAGGGCAAAAAGCAGAATTGCAGATTATGGAGGCAGGTCCTCCTTGGAGCACACTCCTTTTTCCCTAACCTCTCCAAAATTTAAACAAAACACCACAACAAGAAAGCACACCCACAGAAAAAGTGGTTTGGATGGCTTTTAAAGTATATTTTACTGAGCTTATCCATCAAGTCATATATGTTTATAGCTTGTATTTTACTATACATCCTAAAGTTAAAAACCTCTTGCATTTGACAACACTCAAAGAAAATATATGATACTGTGTATCTGTAGTATCATGTTCTTCTGACTGTACTCAGTTCATCACTTGAATGATAGTCATGGCTGTAAGACTGATCTCTTTCAGAAATGTAAAGAGAGATCAAGCAAAAATAATTGCATTACACACACATTAATTTTCAAGTATTAAATTAGTATCTTATTTTAAACAGACTTATTTTGCTTGCATGCTTTACCTAATCCGTAGAGTTGCTGGACTTGTTCTCACTGGGATGACAGAAAAGTCTTGCCATCTTTCAGCTATTCAAGGCACAAAAATATATTTTAAAAAAGAAACCTTGACTGTCCTGACAATAGAATGGAATATTGCTTTGTGTCTCCACTTGTGGCAGTAATGTTGTGTTCTTCATTTACTCTTAACTTGTTCTTAACTTTATGTAAGACCCTTCTTTTCCTACTGGTATTATTATATATTACTTACCACTGGCTGGTTGAAACAAGTAGTTTTACTAGCTACACCAGGTTTCCTCACAATTGGAATGCATGAAAGATACTCTGTGTGAAATCTTGTGTCTAATAAGAATGAGATTCTACCAATGCCTTTAGACGAGACATTAACAAAGTGTTCCTCCTTCACCCAGCTACTTATTTTCACAGAAGCAGAAGGAAATTAATTTTAACACTCTGTTTTCTTGAAATTAATTGGAATATTTTTAAAAGGGAGCTGCCTGAGCCACAGTACGAACACAGAAGCTGGGAAAACAGGCTGATTACTTCATGTGAAACATCAGAATTATTTATAAGTTCTGGCCATTGCTTTTTAGAAAACATCGCTAAAAATAAACCTGAAGTTTATGTACCAATGGCAGCAAAAACTTGACTGCATCTGGTCTGCTTGAAGAATTTGAAGTTCTCCCTTTTCATCTCTGAACCACAAATAAAGCTCTAGACAGAAAATACTGTCCAGTAGCTTTACATGTTAACCTAAGACTCCAAACATGCATGTTCAAGTCTCATGTCTTAGCAAAAGTCTCCTAAATCACAGAATCATAGAACAGTTTGGGTTGGAAGGAACCTCAAAGACCATCCAGTTCCAACCCTCCTGCCAGGAGCAGGGACAACTTCCTCTAGACCAGGTTGCTCAAAGCCCCATCCAACGTGGCCTTGAACACCTTCAGGTGTGTGGCATCTACAGCTTCTCTGGGCAACCTTTTCCAGTGCTTCACCACCCTCACTGTGGAGAATTTCTTCCTAGTAGCTAATCAAAACCTAGTAATCTCTCAGACACGTTGATAGGTAAGTCATTTAAAGCACCTTGGATGAAACGAGCAAGAAAAAGTGATAGCTCGGTTTACTGTCTGCAGCTATGACTGTATTCCTGAATAATAATGCCGTGGCACTCACAGACATGAACTCGCCTTACAGAGGAACTGGCAAGGGCAGGCGCCACAGTAATGAGCTGTGTTGGCCCATTGCATCTGAGTGGGGTGTCAGTGCCTTTTCTGCATGTGTGGTGAAAAGAAACAGTCTGGGATTTCCTGACAGTCCTGGGGGATGTTCTGGCCCCCTGAAGCTTTGGGTACATCAGGACTCCTCCGGCATGCTGCAGCGTAAGCTAAGGTTTAGACCTCCCGTTCAGGGCTCAGGATGTGGACACCGAACATATAATATGTCCTTCCTTCTGAAAGCCTGTCATCATACAGGACACCCTGATCTGTGATGGAAAACAGAAATACAGAGCAAAACAAAAATAAACGCAAAACTGAAGCTTTAGGGCTTTTTTTTTTTTTTTTTTGATTAAAAAAAATAGTCCTAGAGTGTATTCTACAAAAAGCCAGTGAGGATGCAGCTACAGCAGCCACAGGGATGCCCTCTGCACCTTTCTCCTGTGGAGTAGTTTTTAAGTCCAGAGTCGCAGAGAGAAATAGGTGCTTAACACCTACTTAGAGCACTTCAATTCGTCTTTTGAACTTGCCGGGGCACAAGGAGCCTTCTTGTCCCAGCGCTGCCTGGGGAGCCTGTGCTGGAGCTCAGCTGGGACCTGGGACAATGCAGCCCCTGTTCTGGGCCGGGCTGTCGCACAGAGACTATAATTACGTCTCTTCTAATGACCAGCCAGGCAAGATAACAGTTTTTACGCTGTGTTTAGAAAACAATGTCTTAGTACAAATTGACGGTTCATTCGCCTGTAAAAGAGGCTCTATAACAGTCCTAGAGCAGCTGCCACTCTTTTGCATCCCAGTTCCTTTATTTGCTGCACATTTCCCACTTGGAAAACCTGAGCGAATGCTGCGCAGGCAGCACAGCTTCCCGCTGCTACACAAGGGGCTCAGAGAGGTGCAGAAACGCCCAGAAAATCCGTAGCTGTTTAGATTGTATCTCTATCAGTAAATTAAACTCCGACTGTCTGTCTTGTAGCAGCCTGCGTCGCTGTGAACTCTTTAAGCCCCCAACACGAAGGGGATGCAGGCACCTCTGTGAGTGCGATGCAAGGCAGCAGCAAGACAGCCTTGTACTGACTCCTGATAATGCCCTGGGGAAAGCAGGATGATGCAAAAAGTGGGATGTGAAGGGACTTGTTGCAGATAAAACAGGAGCGCGTGTTACTGATAAGCTTTCACTTCCAGCGGCCCCACAGCAGCATGTATGATCTACTGAAATGATGTAGGCTCCAAAGGCATCTCTGGGGTTGCTGTACTGGCCAGCTGAGATTGCAGACTGCAGGGGTATAGCTGCCCCTCGCAAACACTGGGAGGTAACAGAATTGGGTGGTCCTGACAGCGTGGCACTCATGGGCTAGCTACCCAAGCGTTTGCTCTGGGCTCTGCAAACATTTTGCACCAAACTCTGTGCTGGGGCAGCTGTACATTTAGTGGTGTCTGAGGGCTGCTCCCACACCCTCTGCCAGTGCCCTGCCAGCAGAGAGCAGAGCCCCTTCCCTCTTTCTGCAGCCAGCTCATCCTCACCTCTCTAGCCATCTTGTCTGCTCTCCTCTGCAGCAGGATGTGGCTGGGTTGCCTTGGGCTGCCTTTCCTCTTCAGATTCATTTTTCAGTGACTGAGGTCTGGAAAAAAAACCCAGAAAATGTTGATTAGAAAGAACATTTCCCAATGGCTTGGAAGCATCAATATTTCTCATGAAAATACATTTTATTTTTTTTAAAAAAAACACCATCTGCAGCTTTTTCTTTCCCTTTAGAAGCAGAACACCCAAATTTATAGCTCATATCCCAGACCGGAAACAGATTTGTGTTCAGAATATTTAGAACCATCTTTGGTTCATTCAAATCATCTAGGTATAAGCGGTTCTTAGCCTGACAAGTATTACTGTCATGGCTGAACCAACTTTCTAGCACCCATTAAGTTCATCCCACCTTTGCTTTATCTCCAGAACTTCAGAGCGCATTAAAAGGTCAGTGACACATTAAGAACACGATCTGTGTCAGTTATCCTTAATGTGTCTCATTCTACAGGACATCCCATAAATACAGATATAAAAAGTACTTTCAAGATGAACTTGCATTTGCAAACTGTTCTTCAGCCTGTCACCTTATGAAATAGCTTTGTAAATGTGACACATGTAACATAACAGCCAACAGTCTTTCAGATGGCAGCTTGTTTCATAGGAAAAAAAGCACATAATTGCCAAGTGACAGTTATACATGCTCCAAAATTTTTGGGGAAAATTCTGAATGTTCTTGTGTAGCTTCATGCAGTCCTTTAATGTCCCCACCAGGATGTGATGGGGATTTCCAGCACCTCCAGGCTTGTACATAAAACTGTGGAAATTTTTACCTCTCAAAAATCACTTGTTTACCGGGAAGTTTGGACATGGCCACCTCTGTGCCTCTCAATCTCCCTGCCAGGTTGGTTTAGGGATTCAGAAGGCTCCATTCTTTTTTATTTCCCCCAAATACATCATTTACCCTTCAGTCCATAGAAAAAGGGTGAGACATAGAGGAAAGCTGGCAGCAGTGCTGTGTATCCTGGCCCAGGTCAACTTCAGTGAGTCAGAGTTACAGCACGGTAATGGCTTCATGACTACAGGGACTATTTTCACAGCTGCCAGCCAGCTGAGGATGGTAGGAGTCCTTCCTTCTTGCCTTGGTGGGAACCCATCTTTTGTGCCTCTCTTGCAATGCTTCTGCAGCACTTGAGAATTTTGTTCTCCTGGGCTTGGTTGAAGAAGTTTTTGGACATGGAGCATATGACGAGAGAGGCTCTTTGGAGATAAGGCTATGTGGAAGGGGAGGAGTGTCCAGATGAGGGAGGCAAGGGATTAGAGAAGTTTAGAGTAGTTCCAATGGAACAACTTGGTACAAATGTTACAAGGTCAAATGTGGGAATCACATAAGTCAGACAAATCTTTCATGCTGCTTTGGGAAGAGCCTTTCCATGAAACTGCATCTCAAAGTATGTGATAATTTGGGATGTAAAGTCTTAATCTTCCATGGTCTACATCTTCTATTCTCATTGATGAAATCTGTGGGTAGAAAGAAATACATGGGTTAAGCAATGACTAGATTTGAAGTAAAAGCTCATAGTTCTAAAATGTTCTGAAGCCAAAGTTCAGAACAAAATTCCTGAGCTTGGAAGTGGATTATACTATACTGAGGTCTGCAGGCTTAGTTTGTTTTAAAAAACAAAAGACCATGAATTACAAGTTTCTGCTCCCAGTCCATGTGGGTTTCATTTTTTATCTTGAGTTCTCAGAAAAAGAATCCTGTGATTCCTCTCTATGCAAACTCAGCAGGTTTTAGAAGATTCTAGTATGCAAAATTAGCAAATCTGTGTCATGCCTGTCCTGAGACACACTTCTCAGCAAATTGTGGCTGTAACTGCACTGTCACTGTATTCAGGACTGGGCTCTGGAGGCCACTTTCTTTGCCATCATCCTTTCTAGCTCTTCATTTCCCCACCAGGGTACTCAGATACTGATAGATGTAATTCTGGAAGCATAGCAATCCATCATATTGTCTGCATGACCCATATGTTAGAGAGACCACTCCTGCCAGTTGCCAAGGCCTGCCAACACAGATGCCATAAGGCTACACATGCCATAAGGCTGCACAGCTTGGCCCACACTATGTCGTGTCTCTCACCAGCATCTCCACCAACAGCATGTCTTCGTAAAACCTGTACTACCCATAACGGCCTCATTTATAATGCTGGCACTCATGCAAATCCATAGTTCGTCTCAAGAGCAGCATGGAGTCCCGAGGTGTCTTCTTCAGACAGCGAAAAATGGAAACAGTACACATAGGTCCACAGTTTCCAAATGGCTCCCCAGAACAGCCACATCTGGTGAGAGACCTCAGCTGGAATGTGCCTGTTGGGTTGCAGGTGAGCTGTGGACCAGCACCAGATGGGAGGGACACAGCTGAAACAGCTTGTAGTGAAGCCAAAGCAGCTGTGACCACTGGCTGGGGAGGTCAGCCTGCTGCAGGAATAAAATGTAAGGCTCCATCCTCCCTGCAGCTCTTCACCATGAGACCCTGAGAAGCAGGACTCAGCTCTGGTGCAGCAGCAGGAGACAGGACAGACTTTTAAATTCAAAAATCTTTCTGGAAACAACAGCAAAAAGTCATCCCGCTTATCTGCAGAAGTATTGGTAGACTCTGCCCTAAGATTAAACTAGACTAAAGACTAGCTTTTGATGATCTCTGTAAGGAGTATGAGAAAGCACAGATTTAGTGAGTGGCCTTAGGAGCCCCTCAAGGCTCAGACCCACAGGACATGAACGCCACCTCCAGTAAGAGACCCAGGCATGCCTTTTACACCTGGCTACTACAACAGGTTATGCTTATCCACTCAGCATCCAGGTGTCTATACCTCCAAACCCCATGCCTAAGGAAGAAGGGAGCCTGGCCTCTGCCTGCAGGGTAGGTAGTTGTGTGGACATGGACAATGTCCTGGGATGTGGGGTTGGACATCCCAGTCCTCCCTGCAAGGAGGCAAAGGAACTGGAGGTCTCAGCAAAGCAGCACTAGAAGATGACGGAGGGGCATAAGATGGTTTGGGGTTGTGTTCTGATTTGCCTTTTGTAGTAACTCCCCTTGTAACATGGATTAGTTTTTTTCTAAACTAAAGGTATCAAAGAATTATTTACCTGAGAGTGTTGGAAAGAAATGTTCCAAAGTAGGAACAATGCAGTTAGTCAGGAAGAAATAACATTTTTTGAAAAGTACAAAATATATAAGGGAAAAGGTTAAGCAGTGCAAGGAGAACAAGACTATCATTTTTAAGAGATCTGTAATTCCAAATTGAAACTGCTTTCTTAAATTTGTTTTATGGGTTTTCACCACAGAAGCAGATTTCATCTTAGCATTTCAAAATACTTTCTACAGCATTCCCATGTTTCCTGATTTGCTAAAGACATTTTGTGAAAGATGCTAATATGATCAAGTTTTCATTACTAGGCATAAACGCCTTACTTCAAACCAGTAATTCCAGATATTTAATTTTTTTTAATTACATATATTTTCTGAATCCTTATCCAACCAGTTCATGGCTTTGGCATGAGGCATCAATTGTCATACAGACTGCAGGAGATACTGAATTGCTAAAGGTTTTATACGAGCTGTTGTACAAATTTACTAGCATGCTTAAGTTGATGATGAGTTTTGATTTTGACCTAGACATATAATGCACTTTTGTAGTAAAAGGATATCTGCAGCTTTAATAAGCAGAGAGTAAACATCCTAAAGTGTCTCTAAATTTCTGCTTCTAAGTTCCTACCAAAAAAAAAAAAATAAAAATGCTATCAAGTTGTGTTTGAACATGCTACAGAAATTCCAGAAACCATGCCCAGGGTGATGTGAAGTTTTTTTCAGTGCCTTTAACACAAATTCTTCATTTTTAGACCAAATATGTACCTTCAGGGGAATTCTGACACACTACACTAATTCTTAGTTTGAAGGCAGCACAATAGCGTGGTTACTGAGCACTCTTTTTATAGTCCATCCAAGCTGAGAAACCATGTATTGCACTTTAAAAAGTAACTTTGATGTATTCAAACCATTCATTTGTTGGAATTAGAAAATGGCACATTTTTTTTTTTAAAAAAGAAAGAAATGTGGCCACAAATCTCATGTCACAAAGCTAGCACAGCCCGCAGGCACTGCTGAATTGCAGGTACTTGCCTTTGCCCTCAGTTTCTTGGGGAAATGCCAGTACCAGGGATGGATGATACCTGGCTGGGGTATGGACAATGTTAAGCAGAAGTAGTTAAATTAGAAAAGGGAAAGAAGTTTGCCTTGGAGAGAGGAGGGTGGATACATGAGCAAACAAAAGCCATCGTGAGGACGAGGACAGAAGGAGGGAGTTGTCTGGACAGGGATTCACAGTTTTAAGCTAACAACAATTCCCAATGAGGCATAAAAATGAAAAAAAAAAAAAAATGCATAATACATTAGCAGAAACCAGGAAAGTACAGTGTAATGACCCTCACAGAAATCATCATCCAGACAGTCCAAATTATATTTTCTATGTGGGTGGGTGACATATTTTAAATGTATCTCTTCCTTTGCTGGAAGGGTCAGGTCAGACCAGCATAATTGATGGTTTTCTTGCTGAGACAGATGAATATGTATAATCAGTGCAGTTCTATTTAAGCTCTGAGAAAGGTCTGGCAAGGTAAATCACACTGTAGTTTTAAGTAAATGACTTCTGAAAGAGCTCTGTGGAAAGCAGAGAAATCATCGTCACTGTTACTTTAACCTTACATTGTTTTCATTTCAGGGCACTGCATGAACACAAAATGAGTAGGGCAGGGATGCTTGGGTGTTTTTATTTGGCTCGAAATTGCTGGGTATAGCATCACTTCATCATAGCTACCTGAATGGAACTGTTTTGGACTAAATTCTTCTGGCAAATGTGCATATAAACATTTGTTAAATCAGCTCTGAAAAAAATTACTCCTATGCTCAAAGGGCGACTTATGTAGAATTTAGACCTCTGAATCCACTGACACCTCACTCCAGTGACTTGAGAGTGACTTGACAGGTACCCCATAGGAGGAACTGACTACTAGCAATTCCCCAAGTCCTATTCCGAGTCAGGGACCATTTAAAACATTATGTGACAGCCACAATAATCAAAGCCTTGAAATAAGAAGCAGCAAGTGGTGAGAACCCTTAAGCAGGGATGGCTGTATCAGGACAGTCCCTGGCCTCAGAGAGTTCAAAATCACGTTTTCTTCATCGCCAAAGAGGTCTCCCATCATCAGACTCCAGGGCGCAAAATGTTGGGATCCCCCAATTTTCTGTGAGGACGCAGGACCCCTGTGCAACCAGGAGTGCCAAATGTGGGGGCAGAAAGAAAGCAAGCGAGAAGGGGGCTGACTTGCCGCTTGCCTGGGAGCAGAGCAGAGCCAGAGTCTCCCTGCCTCCTCTTCCCCATCTGAGCATGCAAACCACAGGGCTGCAGCAAGGCTCCATGGACACCTGCACAGCTCTTCCGATCCCATGTGCACAGTGGTCTAGTTCCAACAGAGAGGGGAGACTGTGCCCAAGCGAATGACACCCTCAAATCTCTTCATCCACAATTGCCCAGTGTGTGACATACAATACCTCTCACAACTCCTCCACCACAAGGGAAAGACCTGCAGCCATAAAAGCCTGGGGTTCCTTGCCAGCTTTCTGACACGCTGGATAACTGAGCAGCTTGCACCACAGTGCTCTGAAGCTCAGCATTGCCTCCAGGAAGCATTTTTGGGTTCTTTCATATATGAAAGAAAACAGGTGAGTGTTCACTCACCTTTTTTTGACAATGCCAGGTGATAAGGTCTGAAATATTTTTAAATTCTTAGATGCATATATTCTGTTTCAGACCACTGAAAGAATAAAGTCTGGTATCCCATGCAAACAAGCTCACCCTTGCAAAATAGCACTTTAGATCTTACCTTTTGTGACCTGGCCTGGGATACTTACAGGGCAATCTAAGCCTCTGAAATGAAACGCTGTTATCAATTTGAATTTTCTGTCTCAGAAGAACTCATTACCTCCATTTTTAAAATAAACAGCCACTTAAATATTCATTTTTTTTTTTATGTACGGACTTTCAGAGCAACACAGTGCACGGAGGGTACATAATTTCTTCTCTCTAACAAGAAAGGGGGTGACAAGTGTTAGCCATATTACCTAGTGTACACCAAAACGAACAGTTCTTACACTGTCAAGCAAGGTACGACACCAGGGGTGCAGAGCATGGACATGAAAGAAAGCAAGGGTTAAACAATTTTTTAAAAGATGCAAAAGAAAGCAAAAATAAAAAAATATAAATCTAAAATGTTTTCTTCTAGAAGATGACCATCAGCTCTTGTTTATCCAAACCAGTTTGTTCACACCTACACCAAACCTACATGATTTTCCCCTAAAGGGCACATATTTAACTCAACCCACAGTGCTTAGAGATCATGCTGTTAACTCCAGACCACTTGCTTGGATAGCTTTCAAACAAAGTCCACTTCTGTTTTTTTATGGAGCCAGTGCTGCTGTGACATTAGAACCCCTTGAGAAGGGGAACAATAACACGCACTATTATGGTACAAAGAGAGTATACAAATTAATTTCTGTGGTACAGGAGATTGCAGGAGATAAACTGCTTACTTCTGCAGAGGCGAAGCACATGGCGCCAGCAAAGAATTTCAGTTTGCACGTGGAATGGACAGCAGTGCCTGGCACCAAAAATCAAGGACTTAAAACCTACACTTCGATCAGAAAATGTTATGGTTTGCCATAGAGCGACAGTTTATGTGGCTCTAAACCATCTGTTTGTTTGTAGTATGTAGCAGCTCTCTCAGATCTTTGTAAAAGTCAGTTTGTTAATAAAAAGTCAGTATAAAAACCTTACTTTATATGCAGAAAGAATAGTTTGTTAACTCTGTCTTCTCATTAACATTCAAGATTTTTCAAGTATTTATGGTAGGAAAAAAGCAGCATTCTTTGAAATAGAACTTTGATTTTAATAGGTAAAATAGGATCTGCACTGGGAAACACCAAAGGAGATGCTTCTTACTACACATGTACTTATCTGGGATTTAAACACGTTAACATAATGTGTACACTTAACTTTTCCTGGCGTGAGAGTAACTTCTGATATGACAGTTTGAAGGATACAGATTGGAAAATGTACTCCGATAAACAGAGATCCGGCACACAGTTTAGGAGATGTAATAATGAATAGTCACTAGTTACCAGTTCTGGCTGCAAATACTGCATTAATAGAAATCTGATTAGGATAAATCTCAGCAGAACTCATGCTCTGGGCTAACCCAAAGCAGAAACTTTTGGTTTTGTTTTAATGGCACCCATTCATTTTGTAAAGGAACAAAGGAAGGAGAGCTTTGTGTTTAATAGCAAAGTATCATTCTTGATCTATAGATAAAACATCTCCAAACCCCCCAGTGGATCTACACAGAATAAAGAGCCTGTCATATGCATGGATTGGAGCCCTGCTTTCCCTTTCCTTCCCAAAGGAACAAAACCCCCCACTGTTTTATTCCAGGCTGTTGCTCCCTTTACCAGTCTGAAGCCGTGGATGCCATGCCAGCGCACAGTATAGGAGATCTCACACAGCTTGAATCAGGTGACTCCCTAGGCCCCACACACAATGAATGCACACAGACTTCCCACAACAGAGAGCCTGGAGCTTCTATGCCTGATGCTTAATGGTCGACAGTGTAAATCCCCCTGCGCGTTTCCCCATGTGACAGCTCAAGGTCTAAAGGCCAGGACCCCCCTTGGAGTACTGTCACCAGAGCTGTGTCACAGGACGTCTAATGCATTTTTTCTTGATATGCCAGTGCCTAACGTAGAAATTAACACAGTGGCAAAAATAAGTCTCTTTCCTCTTACAATTTATTTCCATCAGGATACTAATATAAACTGCACCAGCAAAAGTACAGAGTCCACAATAAGATGCTTTTCTGTGTAGCTATGACAACAAATCTGTTAAGTAAATCTAACAGCCTTGTCTAAATGCTTCTTTTAGCTCTCTTATTGATAAGCATCTGTTACTGCAGGCTAGGGGGTGTGCTGAACTCATTTGCCCCTGACAGGCTGCACATATGGAATATTTTTAGATTTACTGACCTCTTTCTGCAGTAAATTCGTATGAAAAAAGCCCACTTGCTGTTGCCTTGAAAAGCAAACGCCCACCAGCAGACTAGGTAGAGATTGTAATTGCAGCCAAGCCAGGGGCAGTGCCACCCAAGAGGACTGGGAAGGCTCCTGTGGTGGCTGGCCAAGGCCTGGGGGCAGCAGGGCTTGGGGATATCAGAGTCTTTAGGAAGCAATGGGAAGTCTTGTGCAGCACTGGTGAGTTGAGACAGGAAAAGTTAAGTAGTATTGGACTCTCTCCACACAGCAATACACCCATGAAGCCAGCTTTTACATGGATCCTTTGCATTTTCGACTCTAATTAAAATGGAGATGAAAAAATCTCAACACCAAGCCAAGCACTGTCAGGACAAAGTCTCACAGCTCTCTTTGACTTAAATAAAGATGCCACTGGTGAATTTATTCACTGCAGACTTTGGGAATGCTCATATTAAGATGCCTTTTCCAAAGCCTAAGCCAATGCCATCATAATCTTTAATGGTGCATGGTGTTTCTGCAAACGAGTTGCAACTCTTATTCTGCCTCTTCCTTTTCTGGGATTGACTTCAAATGATAACTCATTGCAGGGGAGCAATTTTTTGATACCTTTGACGTGTTGATGGGTTGAAACAGACAAATGAAGAGAAAAGCATGTGAGCTAAGTTTCTCTGAACTCTCTTCTACAGCTTGTTACTACTTCCTTTAGCAGCATCACAGTGGAAATACACTACAGTAAATACTTAAAATGGATTTTTCTTCTAGAAGATGGACAAAGTTTTTTAATAGAAACTAACTGTGACAACAGAATATTACCACATAACTGCTCTTGCTGCTATGGCTTGTACAGCATCGGGTCACCCCAACTGCACCACCCATTATTCTTCAGAAAGACACAGTCACCATTTTGAGCCACTTTCCATAACTCCAGGATTCAATTCAGTGTCTCCTGAGCAACTTCTGCTGTTTCAGCTTTAGCACCCTTATCAGGGGGACTTTTTTAAGGAGATCACCAAGGAAAAACATAGTGCTATTAGGAAGAGATACTGCTGGTATGTCCTGGTATTAGAAGTTCCCTGACTGCAGCACAGAAGCAAAAAATCAGAGATGCGTCTGCTCCATATAAAAATACATATATATATAAATGATATAGACCTAGAACTGGCTGAACTTGGTTTAGTCTAGCAGACTATTTTAGTCATCCTCACTTAGGAGCATGTGGTTTGCTCGAAAAAGAAGAGCAATTAAAGTAAAAAATGTGGAAACATTTTATATGAAGATAGATTGTGGATTTTTTTTCCTCTTTCTCTCCTCTCTCTGCCTTGTTAGTCTAAATTTCTTTCTGGGGCGACCAAGGCCCTGATTCTGAGTACGTGGATTGGCATGTGAAATCTTCCACTGCCTGTTTTCCAGGTAGCAGATATCTTGCTTGTCCTGATCATTTGCAGCTTTAACATTCCACGTATTTTCTTTCTTGATAGTAGGCAAGTTTTTTAGTACAAATATTTCCATTTGTAAGCAGGTAATAAGTTTCTTTGAAGATCAAGTTTATTTTGATTCTCAAGGCTTTTCCTGTACAATGCAAAAATATTTTCTCCCTTTCAGACTTTTTACTCTGATATTTGTCAAGCATTATGTAGTACTTTAATGACTGTGATTAATTATGAGTGCCCAACACAGGATTCCCTCAACCACGAAATGGCAGCAAAAGCAGCAAGTGATGCTCAGGAGGAGCTGAAAGGATTTCTCTCTGATAAGTCTGCATTCTTGTAGCCTGGCCAACAGGATGTTAGGGGTCAGACCCAGAGAAAATATTTTCCAGATGTTCTGGCAGAGTCCTCTTAATGTCAGGTGCTCACGTACAAGCGCACACATACACATCCTCAGAAAAGGAAAGAAACCTGTAATTTGGATCCCAAAAGATGGAACAATTGCAAAATACTTTATGCAACATTCTTTAGGAGTGAACAGACTTATTTATGTTCCTCTTACCTATATGAGATTCCATGGTGTGGTTCGAAGTGCAGACAACACAATTCTGTGGTTATGTCTTAGAAGAGCAGTGAACAGACCTGAATAGCTGTCAGAGCATGTCCATGCCCATCATACTCTCTCCTTACCTTGGCTTCAGAAATAAGTATGTGAATGAAATCTTGGTTTCCTGAGGCAAAAGGCAAATCTTGGACACAAGTAAAAGAATAGTCCATCTGAGTGCCACATCCCAAACACCATCTCCTCTGGGGATATCAGCTGTTCTTCAGCGTGAGAAGAGGATGCAGCATGTGAGAACTATGAAAGGTTGAAAAAGAGCCCACAGTCCCCCTTCCCTCACCATTCCAGTGCCATTTCTGATGCTTCTGAACATACAGCCTGATGTATTCTTCTTTTCCTTTTCAGCGCTCCTCAGTGACACATCCAGGTTTTGCTTTACTCACCATGAAGGCCACAGTCATTGCAACCTTCCTTGGTAAGTACAGCTGATGTGTTGCAATTAGGAGTTTATGGCTTTGCACTCTGCTGTCCTTGGCTGACCAGTGGCTGTTGACTTACTCTCTTCCCTTTGGACTCCATGGCTGATGTAGCTCTCAGTCACAGGTGTAAGCCGTGGCACAGCTTTTCAGAAATGGACTACCCAGACTTCTTGACTTTGGCAAAAGGAAAAAAAAATATTAATTACTTGCAGAGATCTCTAAGTACACAACCAGCTGCATGCAGTCGATATCAGATGGCACAGCTAGGCCTGAAAATTGTCTGTAATGTGGACATTCCCTCTAAAGAAAAATTAGCTGTTTCTTGCATAGAGGCAGCCTTTAACAATTCTCTCTGTTCTTTCCCTTTCCATGAACAAGATGGCACCAGGTTATAAATGTGTCTTATTTTCTTTCCCCTGTCAGGCAGGCTCTCACTCTTTGGGAACAAGTAGAGACTTCAGAATTTGCAATTCATCTTACGTGAATACTCTGGTTGTGATATTCCCAGGCAATATTACCTCTAGCTGTTATCCTCAAATCTGTCAAGACAGTAGCTCTTAGATCAAATTCATAGCAATCTATGTAGTTCTACATACATTACCAAATTATTTTCTCCACATTATATTATTCTCTAACATTCCATGTAGTTGAGACTTTGCACTGTATTTTCCACTAGTTCATTCTTTTCTCATCTAACTACAATTTTACCTTGGTTACACAACTCCACCAGTAACAAAAGGTCCAAATACTACATCTCTCCACTGTCACTTCAGATACCGTGTGACTGCTTTTTCTTTTGGGCATGTTGTAGGAGAGATTAATTCTACAAATTCTCTGCAATCAGTCTAGGGGGAGAAAAGCATAAAAGAAAGAAATTACTTCTGTAGCATATTCTAGTAAGATTAACTTAACAGATGATAAGAGGATCAGCCAACATCATAGAGAGTTTCAATTCCCTCTGAAAGCTCAGGGAAGGGAAAGGTGAATAGAAAAGTCAAGATATTTGTAATGAAGTTATTAATTACCCATAATACAGTGCTTTTAAAATAATTACAGAGAATGAAGAGCTTTTGTATGTCATCCCTTAGCACGTAAACATAACAAGGTAACCTACATGCATATATTGTTATGTATGTTTTAACATAATAGTATATGTCTCTTTTACTATTACACTTTTCAAATCATAATTCTGCTAACTGAAGAAAATGAGTGCCCTTGCTGGGACAGGATACTGGGACATGCCACACTAGAACCTCCTGTGGTCTGTATTGCTTCCCAGTATTCCCTACCTGCTACCACCACTGAGTGAAATGCCACAACACAGAATTACAGGATAACCTTCCCAATGGGCTATTAGAAAGAATCTTTGTCTTCCTAATTTCCCAGTTGCTTTATGCACAGAGTATGTGGTTTCACTACATCTCTATCACACCAATTACAAAGAGTTCCCACTGCTTGTGGAAATACTGGGACCTTTTGTGGTTTTCTGGACCAGATGCACTCAACGGCATCTTTAGATAATGAGTTCCACAGACAACTATGTGATGTGAGCAGTTCTTTCATTCCGTTCAAAAAACTGACTCCCAGTAGATGTCATCCTGACTGCAAAGTTAACCAAGTAGAAACCTACCAGTTGCTGAGAGTATTCCCATTTCAGTTTTTCAACCTGTTGACTCAAATTTAAGAAATCTCATGCACTGGAGCTTGTGGTGACTCACGTTGATAGTCCTGCTTTTTCCTGATACTACATTTTCTTTGTTCTAGGTGTGTTTCTTACATGTACATACACAGCTAAGGAAGCCACAAAGAAGACAAAAAAGCCTAAGCTATGTAAGTGGTCCCAGTAGAACTCTTGGCTGCTTTACAGCATGCACATCTGATACATAAAATAAGTGCAAAGTGAGGTTATATTCTGGTAACTCTTTACTATTGTCTGGAGTCAATGGGAGTATAGGTTAGCTAACAGATTCTCTTATTACAAAACAAATCACTAAGTAAAATGTATGCTATTTAACATGCGTAAAGGGAAAATTTTGTACTTCGTTACTAAAACCTATCTTCATAAGCCATTAGGTACCACACAAGGATCCAAGTAAGCACTAGGGTCTTTCCTAGAGAGAGAAATAAATATGTGAAACAAACCAGCTGTAACACAAAACGAACCAGCTGTAACACAAAGCATATGTAGCTGATTAGCATGAGACAAGTGGTGCATATCTACATGCTAGGATGTATAGCTTTCAGCTATACTGCTGTAGGAGCATTCCTGCCCACAGATTATTTTGCTCATGTAGCTGACAAACAAGCCTGCTGCGAGCTTGTAAACTCACACTTAAACCCCTTGTTCAACATAAATTGCACCCAGCAAATAGTTTTAAAAATTAAGGGCAAGATAATGGGCTGTGACTGCAGCCTGATGTTATAGATGGCACAGAGCTACATGAGCACAGCAGGAGGCTTGGGAAGCATCCCTACCCCCTCCTTCCCACATGTTAACCACAGCCTGGGTGACTACACTTCTCTTTCTCTCTCCAGCAAAGCATCATAACAGATATTTCCTTCAGAGAAGCAAACACTGAAGGTCAGAAATAACCGCAGGCTTCTTTATTCCATCCCTAGTTACTGCTACATCCCTTGGTATAGGGGTTATTATGGTTTATGTTGTAGATGCAGAACACATAGAAGCCTTGTATCCCAAAACCATTGATACAAAGGCATAAGAGGAGGGCAGTCCTGCCACGCAGTTACTCATTGTTTCATGACAAGATCAGTCAGCTATGAAAGCATTCAATCTGACTTTACCAAGATTATATGCTCACAGATGTGCCCCAGATTGATTGCGATGTCAAGGCGGGGAAGATAATCAATCCAGAGTTCATTGCAAAATGCCCTCCTGGATGTCAAGATGTAAAATACCGTGTTTATGGCACAGACATTTACGCTTCCTTTTCCAGTGTCTGCAATGCTGCAATTCACAGGTGAGTGGGTTGAAATGAGCAAAGCACTCAGACAAAGCCATCAGTTCAGTGTAGGGAACTTTCAACTTTTCAAACCCTTTACAGTTCCCACGGCCTTCTAGGTTTGATTGCAGGCTGCTGTTCTAGTACGAAACCTGAGAGAATGACCGTGTACGGTGTAATGGATCCATTCTTATAAAGTGCTGTCAATCCTGTACTCCTGTTGAAATCAGTTGTGTCTGAAGAAGTTTCTCAGCCTTCGGAGAAGCGTCTTGAGATCTGCAGATTTCTCATTCATGCATAGCAAATTACTATTGTACTATTATTATTCAAGTGGTAGGTAGGGACGGAGCTGTTGCTACTCATAAAGTTTCAGAAAAAAAAAAATAGGCATATCACCAGTGATGAATACATATAACTCTCATACTTCTGGGATTGGTTTTGTTCTCCAGATTTGAATTTAACTGTCCTTGACATCAAAGGCTGAGTAATGTACTTTCCTGCCACATAAGAAGGCACTGCACAAGAAAACGTATAAATATGAATTTTATAGCACAAATTTTGCTGAGTTTTATTATCCATGCAAAAATGTGCATTAAATTTTAATGAAGAATAACGGCACAATCAAAACATCATAAATGGAGGCAGGATGCAGAAACAGGATGTACTCGGCTGAAAATACAGCAAGAACTTGTAAAGCCTGATTGACAACTTGACTTCATTCGGAGTTATTTGAGTTGTTGCCATGCTTCCAGTTCTGTGAAATAGCTGGGATCTCGAGTAAAGTTTCATAATTAAGGCTTCTGGACTTTACACCTTGCCTGTGCAGTTCTCAGGCCGGGGTGCCTGTGTGCATAGGGCTGCCACCTCCTGGCTGCAGCTCTGCCTGCTCAGCCCCTCCCTGGGGAAATAGGTGACTGCCAGGCTTTCAAACGACAAATTTTTCCTTCAGATATTGGTGCACAATGGAAATTCTCTCTGCATGCAAAACGAGTCCCAAAGGGAAGTTACAAACTACCTGTAGGAACTGCAACTTCCCTGTAGTTCAAATGTTGGCTGTCAATATTGTTGCAGTGAGGATTTCAGTTTTTCTCATTTGCCAGCCGAGTTTGGCTTTGTTAGCTTGTATGTTGCATTTCCACAGACGGTGAATTTATTTTCCATACATTTATTTTAACTTCAGCTTCTTGCAATCATCAAAGTCAGAGCTCTAACACATTCTTCAATTATTTTCCCGGACTGCCAGCCCTACCACACCTGTACAGTCACAGTCGCTTCCAGGTTTACCTGCTGTCCTAGTGATGCCAGAGCAGGTCGCATAAACTGGAGGTTTCCTGTTTATCTTGAGATGCGTTGCATCATGTGTCAAACACCATTTGATGTGCACTGCACTTGAAGCCTGCCAGGTTTTCTACAGCTTCCAGCAATACTGTGCCCGGTTTACTCCAGGCTGAGGTCAGAACCAGGCTTAGTTTTTTGCAGATAACACACACTGAAATTCAGAGAAAACACATTCTGTCAGATGGGTGGCCTGAAAACTCTACCTCTCCCTGTATCTTCAGTCATTTAATCAAGCTTGCAGGAATTTTAACGAAGGCAGTAGCTTTTTCTTGTGTGCAACTAGGTCAAGCTTAAACACAGGACCAGTAGACCAGTGGAAAGAGCAAACAGATCCTGACAGCACTTTAGAACAAACTGCTCTTTTCTGTGTGGAAGAAGAACAAATATTTCTAGCAGCAGACTTAGTAGTAGCATGACAGCCCCCCTACCACCTCTGGCTCAAAGGTAAAAGAAAACACTTCACAGCTCTGGCATTGTAGAACACTTTCTAAGGTTTTCGTGGAATTTCTGCCTTCAGACACCATGTTGTCTCCTTGCAGTGGTATAATTGACAACACAGGCGGGAAGATCCTTGTCCAGAAAGTCGCTGGCCACTCTGGTTACCGCGGGAGCTTCTCCAACGGGGTCCGGTCGCTGTCCCTGCCGCGCTGGAGGGAATCCTTCCTCGTGTCAGGTACCACGCCGGGGTGGAGCCCCGCAGCCACCCCTGCCCTCCCCGCCCGCTCCCACTGCCCCACAGCTGGGCAGCAAAGGGATGAGGGCGAACCCGCCTCTCATTTCAGTCACCACGGGCCCACCCCACCCAGCTTCAGCATGAATAATTCATTTGAGACACTTTGTTGGGGCTTCCTAAAGAGCCCACGAAGGGTCACACACCCTGCCGGCGGTGTGCTCGGCTCTGCCCAGCGCAAAGTGGGTGGGAGCTCGCTGCAGGAGGAGACAGGTGTTCTGCATTCACTCTCGGAAGGCACCTCAACTCGGGCTGTTGGTGCATAAAATCTGAGCTTTGGTACTCACTATGAGGCCTTTCTATTGTTCTCTACACTGGCAAGTAGTGCTGCTGTGAGAACTAAAGGGCTTTCTGGCCATTTGGAGCATCCTCAGCCTGCTCCTGAGTTTGCATCTCCTGAAGCAAGTTCTGACTTCTGTCAAACAATCTCAAAACCACACATAGCCATACTGTATGTTGCAAAACCTGTATTTAGCAATTCCACTGGTGCATCCCAAGTACGTCAGGAATTCTCTCCACTCTGTTAGCCAAATAGTTTTGGTATCTACTCAGTGCAGGGAAATCCATCTTAATTTAATGATCTTTCCTTTTTTCTCCCCATAGTTTATATAGGAGCTCACTGACAAAATTCACAGACTTTTGTTTTTTCTCTTTTGTAAATTAGATCCTCTTTATATCAGCTTCAGATTATCTTAAACCTACTTGCACTCACTCTACCTATGTGAAAGGGTCTGCTTGATATTGCTTTACATATTTCTAATTCTAACTTCTTGCTGCACCCAGACAGTGGGTCTGTTCTTACTGGTCTGCACTGTTGGAGGTTTAAGATAAGTGATTGATTATTTTATAGTAAGATTTGATATTTGTACTAATATATGTTTATATTGATGTTAGTTAACTACATCATTCCTGGAAAAAATCAACAGTTCAATCAACTGAACAGCCACTGAAAATAAAGAAATATTCTTCTCATGTGAAAATTTGTAGACAGCAAAGGAGGTTTCAGAAACTGACAAAACCAAACTCTCATCTCAGTTTTGCATTTATATATTCAGGTGCAGTTTTTTACAGTTGTCTTCCATGGGTATGTCAGATTATGAGAAGGATTTATTTTGGATGAGTAGGAATTTCCTGGAATAGCTGAATTTGTTACTTGTACTTGCTGCAGTTTTTCCCCCCCAGCAAACAGAACATTGTAATTCTGGTACATAAATGGGAAATAGGATTTTTTTTTTTTACCTCAGCAGCTGCTTTGTTGTTATACCATAAAATTGTAGTAATTGTAGGAATGTTTTGATTTATGGTAATAAATCTTTATTCTTAATTAATAAGACACTGTAAAAGAAGATATAAGAGAAAGTTACAAGCACATGTAAAAGAAGATGATGAGAAATCTGAATATGTGTAGGCATGATGAGATTTGTCCCTCATGCACTTAATTTTATGCATACTGAGTGTTGTCACTGATGTCCGTGGAACTCTTCATTTATACACTAGCTCAAATGTAAATCTAACATATGCTATAACATATGCTATATCATATTTCATATATGATAGGAAAAAATTCTCTCTGAAAATGTGGGAAATTTAAAATTTTAGAGACATTTAGAAGACTAAACCCAGAAAGGCTGTGCTATTCCTCTCAGCAGCCTGAGGCTGAATGCATACAAATCTCATTCTCAAAAAGGGATGAGTTTGGGTTGTTTTTTTTACAATTATGAGTCATAAAAAGACAGATCTGCATAAAGTAATGCCAAATAAAAATACTAAGTCACCCGAGGCATTAATTTCAGGGCAGCTTTAGAGCTTGAACTGAGTCCCCTATTCTCCAGCTGAAATCCTTTTCAGCAGACCAGACCTGTATGCAATACTGTACCCTGGAAATGTGCCAACAGTTTATTCCTAGTTAGGATATTGTCATCAAGTTTGTGATGTTCAAATTGTGAATGAACATCTGCACAAAAGAGGAAATCTTCGGGGACCCAGGCAAGGGAGTGGCATGATTTAGGGGAAGTGGAGGAGGAGGAGGTCTGTCCTCTGGGATTAAAGCAGCCAGCACACCAGGAGGTATGCAAATGCCTTGGTATTCACTTTCAAGCACTGAAATGCCTTGGCGCTCACTTGAATGACTCCTTTCAGTTTAAGGTCGTTTTGCAGCTAGTGGGTTAAGAAAATAAAGTCCTAAACTTCTGAGTTTGCTAGTCACAAATAAGTGTAAGAGGGTGAGTAGCCACCACACCATAGCTAGTATCTCAATGCCCAAGGCTGGTGTTTTCAGGCCACATGTAAGCACATGTTTAACTATGTTAAGCAAAGTCCAACTTAGACGTAATTTTTTCCTAATAGTGAAAAAGATACTACCATTGCTCCAGGGAGCAGGGCCACGTTCAGATCGAGCTTCAGACCTACCCCTTGGTCACATGTGGGATGCAAGTTGTTGTTGATCAAAACCACCAGAATCCAGCAGCAGCCAGGCTCCCCACACTAGCTGGTGTATTTGCACAGCAGTGGGCTTCAGGTTTGCATTAGAAATCAGATTAGCACAGAAATATTCCATATCAAGATCAGATTATTATGCAATTACAGCATCCATGGGGTCTGCTGCTCATACCTGACAGCCCTTCCTCTGCTGGAGATAAAGAAAAGAATGTAGAGATCATCTGTGACCCCATAACTTTTCTGTCTTTCTACCAAATTGGCAGAAGAGTCTGCTTGGATCCTGATCCCACTTTTAACTTGGAGGGAAGTAGATGTGAAAATCTGCAGCCCTTCACTTAGACCAGCTTCTGTGAGAAAAGCCCAGAGAGCAAGAAGGAAGCTCTTTCTAGGCTGTCCTTGCATGCTAATGTAGTCTTTCGTGGATCAGTGTGGACTTTAGTGGAGCCGCTCTCACTTTATACCACTTTAAGTAAAAAATGGAATAGCTCCTTACATCATTGCCTCATTAGAGGAGTAAAACAAAGGAGATACAGACATGAAAAGTGACAAAGGACAATAACTATCCAGCTTCATGGATAACCTTGCTCATAAAGTTCCTCTGGCATATACCTTTCTTTGTGTGCCATCCTGGGGGAAATAGTCCCCCATTCCCTTGAGGGGCTCAGTCTGTGGGTGTTAATTCCATTCAGAGCTGTTGACCTCTGGATTAATCACCAAGAATGATAACTGACATGTTTGCAGTGCCATATATACCTCCTTAAAGAATCCACCAAGGGAGTAAAGGAGAGATCTTCATGACTCAGGTTTTGCAGGAGATGGAGGTAGTTCTCACCTGAGGTGGTCCAGATACATGACAAAGCACGGTATCTTGTAGACACAGTCAAGGGTCCAGAAGACCTACTTCCACCAACTCCTAGAGGCCAAAGCAGTCTTCCCCACACTGGGCTTCTCTGCAACACTTTTCAATCAGTGATATATGTGAATATAGAAAACTGTCCCAAGAGATGGAATTGCATAGGCACATGTACCCACAGAAACATCATCTGCTGTCGCACTAAAAAGATTTGTGGTTTAAAGCTTAACTGGGAAACATACCTCATTGTTTTAAGACAGGACCCTCAGTTTAGATCTAAATATAGGTACCATATGTTCCCATACACAAGCACAGCCTTCTCTCACTGTTATTACTGCAAAAGGCTGTTGCCAGAAATGGCATCTCGCAGAAGTGAGGTCAGAGAAGAATGCCACGTGCGTGATGAAATGAATCCCACATCAAACATGCTTTCTAAGTCAACTGCATAGTCAGGCACGGGAAAAGGCCACCTAGGGAAGCTGTGGGTTTAAGTAGAAGTTATACAGATGTCCTTCAAAAATGATCCCCTTGTGTTTAATATTGTTTGAGAGCAAAGGAATGAACTAATTGACCTCTTCAAATCCTCACCAGCACTGTGTTTTCATGCTTTCTAACTCTTTTTTTCTATGATGCTGGGTCTAGGCATTGGTATTTTTAGTTGTATGGTATTGACAGTCTGCCATCAGATGAAATGAATCTTCATGAAAATGAGTTTGTCAATAAAGAGGAGGGGTCTAATTCTGAACACTTATGCTAGATCAGAATTTTATTGCAAGAAAACTGGGAATATTTTGTGATGCCTTCTAATATGTTTTTTGTAGAGGGCAAGCCAAGAAAAGGTGTGACATATCCATCAACTCTTGAATATTCTTCTTCAAAAAGTACAGCTGTTAAATCAGGCAAGTAATTGTGACTTACTTTATTTACATCCATGCACAACTATCTGTTATAGCTTCTCAGTTGTGTAATACAAAGATATAATTATTCAGAGTCAGAAGTTCATGCAACCATTAATATCTCATCCAAATCACTCATGGTTTGTTTTTTTTTTATGTTAAGCATATGGAAATCGTCTCAGACAATTTCTAATTTTTTGGTCATACCATGTTTCACAGACTTTTGTTTCCAAGTTTCCCCCTTGCCTTAGATCTATTACTGAATATGATGTTGTACTGGTTGTATGAAAGCATTTGAGGTAATATATGTTGGCTTTCTCCTAGTGTTATTCATGTTAACTCTTGGGATATTCAGTGCTGAAAGTATAACATTCAATAATAATATAATACTAATGACACAGATGGCAATGCAGAGCAGCTTAACTAAGGAACCATTTTAGTCAGCATCCTACTCTGTAAGATTCAACTCAGTTTAAATAATTTAGTTGTTTTCAGAGGTCTTTGATCAAGTCTCATACTTGTTGTTAGCTGACATTCAACAGCACATGGATTGCCTCTGTCACTGAAATGACACTTGTTTGCGCTCCTTGTAACAACTGTGTAAGGTTCAGACTCTCCCTTGGGGGTGTGAACAAAACCAAAATTCATGTCCCAAAGTACTACACACTTCCCTAACGCAGCCCTTTTGCTGATTGCTGAGCCTGAGCCTTCCTGGGCACATCCACTGTGTGCTGTAGCAAAATGAAATGTGCTGTATCTTCTCCATGAACCCAAATGCCTGTCAAGGGGTGCATTCATCCAAGGCCACACAGAGGTTACTTGGAGACCTGCTCTTCTTCTGTACCTTATTGTTTGGTTCTTAGAAGCAAAGTATAGAGCTCTCTTTGTATAGAATCATAGAATTGTTATGGTTGGAAAAGACCTCTAAGATCATCAAGTCCAAACACTAACCCAGAACTGCCAAGTCCATCAATAACCATGTCCTTAAGTGCCACATCTACACCTCTTTCAAATATTTCCAGGGATGGTGACTCCATTGCTACCGTGGACAGCCTGTACCAATGCTTGACAACACTTTCCATGCAGAAATTCTTTCTAATGTCAAATCTAAACCTTCCTTGAAGCAACCTAAGGTCATTTCCCCGCCACCTCACTATAACCTCCTTTCAAGTAGTTGTAGAGAGCCATTAGGTACCCTCTGAACCTCCTTATCTTCAGGCTAAAGCACCTCAGTTCCCTCAACTGTTTCTCATAAAACTTGTGCTCTAGACCTTTCACCAGTTTCAATGCTGTTCAAATCTAAAAGCTGTAGTTGTTCAGACTGAATAGGCATCACTCAATTCCATGCCTTTAATTCGTAATACCTTTGCATTTACAATCAAGTAGGTATAGATTTATATGTATCTTGACCAGGTATACAGAAATTAGTTGACCCAAATATTATACACTACTAGAAGGGAGGCAATACCTTAAAAATCTTGGTTTTTCTGATAAATGTTTACTAATATTGCTATTATAATCCTTCCCAAATGTAGTCACACTTGAAATAGCAGCCCAAAGGTCTCAGAGCAGACCATAGGCAACCACAGAATCATAGAATATACTGAGCTGGAAGGGATCCACAAGGATTATTGAGTGCAGCTTCTGGCCCTGCACAGGACTATCCCCAAGAGTCACACTGTGTGCCTGAGAGTATCGTGCAACTTTGTCAGGACTGGTGTCATGACCACTTCCCTGGGTAGTCTGTAACCGTGCCCAACCATCCTCTGGGGGAAGATCCCTTTTCTAATATCCAACCTAAACCTCCCATGACACAACTTCAGGCCATTCCCTCAAGTTCTATCACTGGTCACCACAGAGAAGAGATCACTGCCTGTCCCTCCTCTTCCCCTCACGAGGAAGTTGTAACTGCAATGAGGTCTTCCCTCAGACTCCTCTGCTCCAGGCTGAACAGACCAAGTGCCCTCAGCCACTCCTCACATGGCTTCTCCTCAAGGCCCTTCACCATCTTTGTTGCCCTCCTTTGGACACTCTCTAATAGCTTGATATTTTCCTTATATTGCAGTGCCCAAAACTGCACCCAATATTCAAGGTGAGGCCACCCCAGTGCAGAGCAGAGCAGGACAATCCCCTCCCTTGACGGACTGGTGATGCTTTGTCTGATGCCCCCCAGGACAGGGTTGGCCCTCCTGGCTGCCAGGGCACTGCTGACTCACATTCAACTTGCTGTTGACCAGGATCCCCAGGTCCCTTTCCATGGCACCGCTTTCCAGCATCTCATTCCCCAGTCTGTACGTACATCTGGCATTGCCCCATCCCAGATGCAGAATCCGGCACTTCCTCTTGTTGAACTTCATATGTTTTGGTGATTGCCCAGCCCTCTAACTTGTCAAGGTCTCTTTGCAGGGCCTTCCTGCCTTTGAGGGAGCCAACAGCTCCTCCCAGTTTTGTGTAATCTGCAAACTTCTTTTGTATCCCTTCCAGTCCTGCCTCCAACTCTTTTATGAATCTCAGCCAGGATTGAGCTCAGCAGGCTGTAAGCAATGATGTCTTCCACCAGTGCTAAAACCCATGTAATATGAGAATCAGTTTGGAAATGGGGGGCATCATCAAGTCACTGCAGTCACACAAGCAAAATATCATAAGCCTGTTCCTGCAGCAAATCAAAGACACAAGTCTTTGTTCTTGAATCAAACTGTGAATGAAAATGCTAGGATCCTAGCAACAAAGACTGCATTCACACAGAGGAAACCCAGGATACTAAAAGGAAGCAAACAACTTTTACATCAAACCCAGTGCCAGAGGATGTCATTGCTTGCCTTTGCCCAGCCCTGTCCCACAGGTAGCAAAGAAATCTGATGGTCACAATCCATGCTCCCCAAGACCCACTTGGCCCTGTCAGCCCTCCTTAGACCTGCCACCTTGGCCCAGACATCTCAGCTGTTCTCTGTCAGAAACAGCTTCTTTTTAAGATAAAAATCTTTGTAATATGGTGTCAGGGCCATCTTGTGCTAGAGGATATCCTACTTATTTTTTAATTTAAAAAAAGCTACTTTTTTCTTCTAATTTATATTACAAGACCACACTGTTCACTTTGATACTTAAATCCATTATCTGTAGGAGGAAAAGGCAGTCCTTTGAGTATTACACTCACTAGCTGTCAGATTAGCAAAAAATCCTGCTTCACACCTGATTAGCTGTCAGAGGTGCAATTTTGGTCCTCACTCCAGGGACACCAGAGATTCACAATGCCTGACGTTTCTTTAAATGCTGCTGGTGGTTACCGTGCTTCTCAAATGCCTGGCATGGCAAGAAAAACCTTTCCAAAATTGTAAGTCTTCACAGCTGGTAAAAACAATCGAAAGATGTTGTTTAAAAAAAAAAATAGTACAAATTTTTAGGGAACTATTAATGCTGGAGTTAATTCTCATATAGTTCTGTGCTGTGAAAAGAGCTAGAGAAATGAAAAAAGGCAGATCAAAATCTTCCAGTACACAGTCAGACATAAAAGTAGAAGCAGACTATTTTTGCAAGGTAGCAGTAAATAAACTGTAATAACTGTTCCAAGTACATTGATGATTTTGGTCTTAGGAAAAAAAAACAAAACAAAAAGCCACCAAAAAAACCCAAACCCCACAAACAAACAAACAAACAAACAAAACACATCTTCCTTTTCCTTCTAAGCCAGTCCATGGTATTCAGGATTCAGGATCTGGCCACATAACAATCTCAAAATGTCAGGCAAGAAAGAAATACATCTGAACAGGAATTAGGGACTGAAATATTGCATGTTCACTGGTATTCCCCAAACACCTTACACACACTATGACCCTGATTCTCAGGACATGCTGCTACTCAGAGGAAAAAATCAGCATGATGCATTAATCTTACCAGTAGTGAATTGTTATTGGCAAACCCCCATATTTATTGCTCACTTCAGAAATGCTATTGATACTGGGAGGAGATTTTGGACAGTAAAAATGCCTAAATTTGGCACCAAAGATTTGGGGTGGCTACTCTCTAGAGGCACCCAGTCATCACTTTTTCTCACTTGGGTGATAAAGCTCTGGTTAGACTGACTGACCTACGTAGTGGCATGTGATTGGGTTGCTTTCCTCTGGAGACTGATAATCTCTAAACAGGAGACTTAAAATTATTTTCTTTCAGAGCTTCCTTTTCTAATGTGCTCAATTTTGCTTCAGAGCCTAAAAAGCCAGAGCAAGACCTAAAAGGTACGAAGAGTGCAGATTCCACAAACACATCAGAAAAAGCATCAGAACAAGGTAAGGGTTGGGGATCTTGGCACTCTTCTACAGTATCCATCCCAGCCTAATCTGCCTGCAGATGCTCATAGGTAGAAGTAGGACGCTGATTGTGCATACAGCTTTACCTCCAACATCTAAACTCCTCTCTACAGTCCCTTTCTCACCAAATCAACCCCATTATGTGAGCGCCTGCAATGGCACTTGAAGGACATTTGTCAGTTCAGAGAAGAAGGCACACCAAGAATTTAATTCCTGCCTGTGCTTTTGGTGAGTTCAGGTGTTGTGAACTTCAAAAGCTTGCATTGTGGCTCTTGGCAATCTGCTGTGCAGGGCACGTGCCCTGCAAACCCTTTGAAGATACTGTGAGATAGATGGCCACCCTGCCCACAGCAACACTGGGAACAGCTAGCCCTCAAGAGCTCTCCTCTTGTGTTAAAGGATCCATGCCAACATGCACCAAGGCAACAGCTTTCCTCTGCTCTTACTATGCTGCTTCCTTGGGTTTTCTGCTAATACTGTTAGCTCCCAGCTTCCTTTCTCCTCAGAGGCTGGAGTATAAAACTGGCTGATGTGCACATTCCCCACTCCAGCAGCACCAGATCACAGGGGAAGACTCACTATGCCCTCTGTCTTCTTTCTTTTAGCACAGCTTCATGGAGCAGAGCACTGTTCAGCCCATAAAGAGCCATTCATACTGATTTTTTCAGCTGAGCTGTTTTGTTTTTCTTCTGAGCCCTCTTTCAGCATTATCCCATTAAAACTGTCTGAGATCTGAGTTTTTCACTGCCTAGCATTAGGTGGTAATTAATCCACCAGACAGTTTCACGATGAGACCTTCCAGAAGGAGAAGATCCAGAAATAGCAATAAAATACAAGCTTGTGTTGTGCAGCAGTGAACAGAGTGCACACCATTCCTTTGCAGTATAGACAGCATGTCAGGCCATCCCCAGGGCTACAGGCAGGAAGGAGAGGAACAAGACTGAGGGTAACATGGAATATATTTTCGGGCAAGCTTTTGTAGATAGATGGAGAAGATAACAGTGAAGGATCTTTTTTGGGACAATTACTTGAAAGAACTTAAGCAAGCTGACAATTTTTTATAAGGATATTTAGGATGCAAATTTTGCAACTAGAATTGTCGCTGTTCTCACAACAGATGATACATTTTAAAAGTAGTAGCAACTGTGAGATGAGTCAAACTTCGATGAGATTAGCACCTCCTAGGTGGTGCTCTCCCCCACGCCTCTCAGCCAAAGCCCTAACACTCCCTCTCTGTCTCTGACCCGCTCCTCAAATCATCATTATCTGAAAGTTGTCTTTCTACCAAAAACATTTTAGTGCTGCAACGCATATTTTATTCCAGTCTATGACTCATTGGCCCTCTTTTACTACCAGATGCCATTTGATTTTCATTGATATGGGCTTTCAAAGTGCTTAATTAGACTGAGAAAAGATAATGGCAAAACAGAAACTGCAACTGGCTGGTTGAACCATTTCATATAGGTCTGAGACATCTGTTAGGTTGATAAGAGTTCCTGGCCAAAGCAGAAAACTGTAGGGGGGACATTAAAATCACAACAGTCTGTTGTCAGCACCCTCTGAGAGCAGTGTAGAAGTGTCACACAGGCACCTGTGGCGCTTCCAAGCACCATACAGCAATGAAGGCACTACTGGCTCCACAGAGGAGGGTGCTTGTACGCAGCCTGAGGAGAATGCCAGTTGCTGGGTTGCTTTTAAACAGTGAGTGCTGTTGTTGCGTGTCAGACATCCAGCTGCAGTGACCATGGCAATGTTCCTACAGGGGATGCAGTCGGCAAAGAGTATCAGACATCTCCAGTGCCAACACCAGCCACACAAGCGGCCACCACAACCCCGACACCAACGACCACGACAACAGATCCTTCCACCACAGTGCCACAGCCAACCACAACACCTGCAGCAACCAGAACCACAGCAGCTGCAGCTAAGACTAGACCTGGACTGCACAGGGTCAGAGATATGGGTCAGTAATAAGGATGTTTCCATCGCTTTTCTCCTAAATGACAGACCTCCTACGATTTGAGGAACCAGATATACAGCTGGCTATATCACAATTTAGTGGATCATGAATTCAGTAATTCGGTGTCAAAATATTAGGAGTGGAAAAAATATTTAATTCCAGCAGATGGGCTGGAGTTAGAGTTGTGCCTTTTAGACACATACAAATTGAGTGCATCTCACATAAATATGAACATGTAGATTTTCTGAGATGAGAGTTTGTTCACAGTAAAATTTATGCCTAGTCTTTACTTATAATGTATTGGCATATAAACTAATTCGTGTGGGAGTAAGCCGTCCATCCCCAAATGCTGTGATAATTTTCAGGTATAGAAGTCAAGAAATAGTTCTTTGATTCACATGTCTCAACTGAGAGTTCAGTAGGTGGGTCAAATTTAGAATTAATTTTGTGATAACTTTCAATAGATGAAAGTTGCGATATAGTTTTTTTGTAACAGCTTTTGAATTTTAAAGACTAAAACACTGTGAAGGAATTCTAATATGATTTTTTGCATGCCTGGTTTTCCCTAGTCTTTCCTTCTCCGTTTATTAGTATTCATTAACATTGTAGGTTTTGCTTTGATAGCTGAAAATTATAATCTCTTATTTTTAGGTTCTAGCAGTGTCCACCCAGCATACGCATCTGTGGTCGCTGCAGCATCAAGTAAGTATGGTGAAGTAACTATGCCACAAGGCATGCAGTGCAGTGTATTTTAAGGCAGCAATGATTCAATAACCTTTCAAGCCTCAGCAAACTCAGTGACTGAATCCAAGCCTGGTTTTAAACTGAAAACCAGATGCTTGGCCTGAATGTCAGAGATTCTGATCACCGACAGTTCTGAGGAAGCCTTTCTAATGAATATCTGCGCATTTAAGCCTTGAGAAAAGCTGGGTTTCACAACACTTGAGACAAAGACTGTGCTGTTTTAATCATATTACATTTCCTATTATTTTCTTCTGTCATACTTTCTCTGAGGGAGATTTGATTTAGTTTTAAAACACACAACACAGAGGGCTGCATAGCCATCTGAACTTAGGGCTGAGAGCTCTGAAATGCTGACATAAAATTCAACCATAACTCTTTCAAAAACCTTAAGCTGTGATTCTGAGCCTGGCATAAATGTGATGTTATTCCTGGCATGCCACTTGTTATTGACAACAGAGTGGTGGCTGCTCAGAGCTCCACATCTCGATCCAGGAGCCTGCTCCCATTCCAGCCTGCAATGCAGGTATTTGGAGGTGTTTTCCCATACAGTGTGTAATTGCTCAGCTGTGCAGCCAAGTAAAGGAGAATATTTTCAACTGTTTGCAAGTTTCTGAGCATGAGGATATGATTGCTTTTGAGTGAATAGGGGGCTGGGCCATCATTAGATTTTATGCTCCATAGCCATTTCTGAGTGCTTTCAGCTCAGCTTTGCTCTCACATACATAGCCACAGTCATCTCTGCTGCCAAGTAATTCAGAGCCAAGAGCATGGCAGTGCAGTTATCTTTTGGGTAATTCAGGTCTTGAGGAAAGGCACTATTAAGTCAAATTTAGTTGTGAATACAGAATAAGGGCAGGGGCTGGAGGGGTTAATCTTACCAAGGCAAATGTACAGGTAGGTATGTGTATGGCAGGGTTTACAGAAATGACAAAGTAATTCAAAGGGGTTTAAATTCAGTGGGAATCTGCATCATTCAGTACCTAATGTGCCTGTAAACCTGGTTCTGCTTGTTGCTTTCTTTTCTTATTCTCATAGGCTGAGCAAGAGTCCATTACTGTTTTCACTAGCAATTAGGAAGCCCTGTTTGAGGTTGCCCAGTCAGGGAGAGATGCACGTTGAGAGCAAAGTTCTGTCAACGCTGAAATCAGTGGGAAGGTTATATTGGTCTTTAATAAGACCAATATAATTTAGTCAAAAAATGAAAAAAAAACAACTAACCAAACAAACAAAAAAACACCACCCCCCAGCCAACAACCCCAAAACAAATAAATAAGCACTCACATTTTCCTTTCAATGGTCACATAATTGTAATTTGGATCCATCTTTCTTCACTTCTTTACTGAAGTCCCAAACATAAATTAAGTCTCAAAAGATTAAAGTGATCTGACTTAGAGACAGGTTTATTGTGAGCTGGAGTGGTGAAGACCTACTTCTGATTTCACAGACTTTTCTAGGACTGCATCCAGCATGTGTATACCTGACATCTGGCTTCCTCCATTCTCCTGACCTCTTCATTCTAAAAGAGAAGAGCTGGATAAACAAACAACAAAAAAATACAGAAAGTACAAATACAGTTCTGATGTGATGACTATACACAAAGCAGTTTAGCAGGTGTCTCTGTCTAAGGAGCATTTAGGACTCACTGCTACTATTTAGGCCAGAGTTCCTGATGAAGCCTTTGCTTTAACCAGAGTTTGGCTTAACTGAACAGCATCAAATGTTCTCCTGTCCATCTTGGCTCACAGGGATTCACAGATCTACTTCTCACTGTGCACTGGTAATTTGCCTGCAAAAGACACCTCAAAAGCAAACAGCCATGAAATAGAGCACAATCAGAATGGACATGGCTGTGTTAGCTCTGGTATTTCCATTTCCAGCTATTGGTACTGGCAGAAGTTCACAGGGGCAAAAGAAAAGCAGGACTTGCAGATTAGTGCATTAGAGCAGGGGCAAGACTCCTGCCCTAGTTCTTGCTGTTCTTTTCCTTTATCTTCTGCTTATTAAAGAAAGAGGAAAAATATCAGAGACTCTGCTCCATTGCAGGACCCCTGCTTTAAAGACCTGATGTGGCAAAACTGCTAAATGAAAAACTACTTTAATTTTTGACCCAGACCCTGGGATTTGCCTGGTGACTGTCCAGGCTCTTTGTTACAGACTTCTAGTCCTGTCTCAGCCTTCAGCTTGCACAGAGCTCTGCTTTAATGAATGCACATTCACATGGCACAGACTCACTGGAATCTCAAATTTGATGGAAGAACAAGCCTTTAGCCATGGAAGTGTAATTCCAACCTTTCCTCCTATACCACCACTGTGTTTGCCCCAGTAAAGTGGAAACCAGCTTAGTGGCAGTAATGTGACTTTGGGAAGTACAGCAAGAGGGAACAGCACCAAGGCACAGCACAGTCAAAAGGAGCATAGAGAGAAATCCATGTTGCTGACATGGGTGTAGAGGGTTGCATTAATTTGTTTAAAAAATTACATAAAATACTTGGATTCTGAGGTAATCTTTCTCTTATCCTCTTGTTCTCTGTTTCTACTGACCTTGTAAAGTGTCAGATACACATTTGGGCTCAGTTGTGATAAACACGAAACAAGGTGAGCTCTGAAGCTCAGAGTTAATTTTCTACCACCACTTTGGCACATCCTGATCTCCTGTGTGGAAAGCATGCCCTGCACAATCCCATACAACACTGACTGCTGCACACACAGACTTTCCCCTCTGCAGCCTGAACACTGAGCCTGGTCTAGCTGTGGTCCATCTGGAGCCTTAAAAGCTTACAGAGTTTAGAAGCCTTGCCAGTTTTGGCAGATGAGCCTGTTATTTCCTTAAACAAGATCTCTCTGGCATCTGGAGTGTACAAGGTCTCTCAGGACAGTTCTTAGAAATCCCATCAAAGGACTTCTAGTAGCCTGAAAGGTTCAAGTTTGGGTCAAACACAAGCTATTTGCTGTTACCTAATTTTGCAATATCAAGTTCCCAGGGAGCAGCAATTCCTGTTTTCTGAGACAACCATTCAAAATGGTCTCATTGATGATATCTTATAGATAAAATAATCTCATGGGCCCCTGTCAAGTGTTCACAGGAGTCAGCTAGAACATTCTCACTGATTTCACTAGGCTTTGGAACTAATCTTTCTGGGAAAACTAATGAATAAAGGCTTGTTAAAGGGTAAGTTTCTTAACAAGCTTCTTAAGAATAATTAATGAAATGAAAGGCATGATTAAAGACATGGGTTTCATCTGCAAATGCATCGAGCCTTTAGTGTTTGTGAACAATGGGAATTTAATAACCCAATCACCTTAAAAAAAGCCTTTTGTGCAGAGACATTTCAGACACATGAATTCTCCCACATTATTTTTTCATTGTCTCATTATTTACAGTCTGCCTGTTTGCTCATATTCACTTACTCTCTGCAGAAAGGGCAGTATATGATCAGGGGTGGTAGTGCGGTTTGGTTTGGGATTAAAACCTTCCTCACACAATCAGCACAATTGGGTGGTACTGAATTAGAAATAAACACAGATAACCAGTGTGAGTGAGAAAGAAAGTTATAAGGGAAAACAAACCACTGAGGTAACTACAAGTCCTTAAATGCAGACCAGAGACCTGTATAAGTAATAATCATAACTGAAGGGAGCTTTAACTAGGCTAATCTATGTGACAGACAGAGCAAAGCAGCAGGCTCTTTTCAGCAGGCTCAAAATATACAGTTAACATCTGAGAAAGTCTGTTAATGAAAGCTTTATATATGAACCATTGCCTCTGACATCTCTAAAATGAGACTCGGTGAAAAAGCCAGGTAGCAGTATCCTGAACCAAACATAGTGTAAATCACACTTTTCCATTTTGCTGTCTATCTAGGACAGGTTCAGGCTGCGCAAGGAAGAGGACAGAATACAGGTATGTCTTAAATTAACAATAACCAGTAGATTTGTATTGCTAGAATACTAGAACACATTGTGTTACATGTGCTAACCAATATAATATTTTCAAAGCATTCAGAAGCACTTCCACCTCTGCAAGTAACAGGAATATTTTACAACACAATACAGGTAAAGGCATTACAATCTTCCTCATTTTCCTCTCTGTAGATAGCTCCACCACTCACATCTACCAAATCATGCAGTAATATACTGCGTTCCCCTCCTAACCACGCTCATTGCAGATGCAGTGAGAGCCTGTATCACACTGGGCATTGTGTGACAGTGGTGTAACTTTTAGGGAAAAAAGTAAGCAGGGTTAATAAAACTTAGAATTGTTCTCAAAACCGTATTCTAAAACCATCGATAGAGGTCTTTTACAACATTTGCTGTTGCAAAATGAGAGGGGAAATTCATGTCTGTGTAAGTTTGGGGGATGAAGGTCTGACTCTGAGAGGAGATGTGTTTTCAGTTTACAGGCCTTAAGCATCATCAGCACCACAGGACCCCACTACCAGCTGTTCCGGTGCACCAGCTAATACCTGCACTGTGCAGCACCTACTAACATTTAAACTCTTCTGCTTTCGCCAGTCTCTTGCAACATTTAAGTTCTTTCTTTAAAATTCATAGTTTCCATATTCCTCTTCCATTTGGTTTAAAAACATGTACAGAAAGACAATTTGGGGTCAGTGCAACCCTTGCCATCCTACTTCTCTCTCGTTGCCTGCTGGCATCTAACTTCTTGCCTCTTTGTCAGATCATGCAGGTATTCAGCGCCAAGAGCCTGTTGCCACCTTCCAGAGGGCTTCTGGCTCTCCAGCCCACCTGGGTGAGCAAAACTGCTAGCAGCAGATTTTCCGCTCTCTTTCCTAGTTTCAGCAACCCCAAATTAGTCCTCATACTGCAGATTGTTTTCCTGTATCCTGGAGGAGGACCAGGGTAAGACTCATGCACTGAATGCCAACTAGCAGCTTCCTGAATGCGAAAGGCAAAGGAAAGCTTGGTCACTGGTGAGCTGTTGTTTCAGGCCGTGGGAATCAACATCTACAAAGTGCCTGCAATTTTCCTTATTTGTTAGTCAAAACAAGAAACAAAAAACCAGCTCTGTGCATCCTATCAGGTCTTCGATAGAGCTAAATCTTCTGGTCCCGTTCCCAAAATCTGTTCTTGTCCTAGTCAGCTGCAAGGGCATTCATCTGGCTGTAACTCAGAGCAAAACATCACTTTTTGAGAAAGTTTTTCAGCAGGCTCCAAAACCAAAGATATTTGGGCGTTCCCAGGAGTGTCTAGGCTGATTGTGAAGGTAAAGCTTGCTTTTAATACTGAGTGTAGAAACATTACCTGTACTGTTCTTCCTCCCTGCCCATGCAACTGATCCTTCACCAGGAAGCTTTCCTATCAGCAGGCAGGTGGCCAAGGCAAGTACTGTACTATGGCAGAACCAACCTCTAGCATGGGCAACCAAACCCACTGGGAGGGGAGGGGCTGTGGCACATGAAGGTGTCCCTGGGGCCCTGAGGGCTTTGGTGAGAGCTGGGAAGCACAGGAGCAGTGTTGCAATTTTAAAGAGCTAAGTGGTCATGCACATTGAGGCTAGAGGACGCTGTTCCACAGTAGGACTTTCTGGGTAATACCAACCAAGTAAGCTTACCCAGCAATCTCCTCATCAAAATGACAATTTGCAGTTGACCTAGTTGTAGCATATTTAAAATGGATACACTTCTCTGCCTAAGATCTATTCTGTTCTATCACACTGCTATTCCTTCTTGTTTCATTCTCCTTCTCTTGCTTCTTGTTTCCATCTGTGTTTGTCTTTTTTATATTTTTTGGCCATACTGAACTCACAGACATTTCTTTTTTCGTAATAGCACATTTTTTTGTGCTCCTTCAATTTTATTTGCCCTTGTCAAAATTCAGTACCCACCTTTAGAGGAAAGACCAAGGGGGCACTACTTTTCTCAGCTGAATAGCAGAGTAAATATGTTGCCTGTAAACATGCTGGTCATGGCAATGCACTAGTTATGTGACACCACATATAGGGTGAGGATAGTCTGTGGCAGAAGACCCACCTTTCTGGCAGTGCAGAAATGGAAAAAGCCCTAATGCCTGGACCGAAGAATGTGTTGGCTAATTCTCAGGCTAGCCAAATCTTTGTCAAAAAAATAACAGAATAGTGCTCAGTCTTATCTATATCTAAGTCAGTGTTTGAACCCACGTAATTTCTTAAGGCACCTGATGGTTCCCCCAGAGTGATAACAAAGTCCAAATTTCCCCATCATCAAGTATTCTGTTTTCTTCATCAAAGAACAAGAAGGAAAAAACCATGAACACATACTTGCCATATTTCCGATGAGTCCTGATCCTTTTTTCAGCTCAGGCTTTGGCAGCTCAGATGTGTTGCTTTCAAGCAGCAAATTTTTCTAGCCATCAAAGGGAAATTCCTGAATAAGTCCATATTTCTTGGAAAGGCAAGTTGCTCTTCTTGATCTACCAAGTGTATGCAAACAGCAACAATCAGCCTGGGGGTTTGGCCATGCTGTTGAGGAACTTCCTCTCATCAGCTCAGGGTACCGAAAGGGAAAACGCCTTCCCCAACGCACCAGTTGCTTGTGTAGCTTCTCAATGCATGTTCCTTGGAAGGTCTCAACTCTTCCACTCTCTTGACAGTGCACATTAACTCTCTTGAAATCCCATACTCACTTAGCCCAAAATGTTTTTCAAGGCAATTACACTGAAGAGTTGTGGTGGTGGCGCCTTTTTTTTTTTTTTTAAAGACTGGTCTTGGATTATTTTAAAAATCAAAGTATGTCCTTTGTTTTTATGGGCCTTTTTAAGTGGGGAACAAAAAAGCCTTAGTTGTAAGAATAATCATTTCATTTTCAGATACACATTTCACTGACAGGTTTCTTTGTTATGTGCCTAAGACTATGTGTAAGAAATAGAGCTTCTGCCTGGATTAACCGGAAAGCTGTATATTCTGCATATTTGCAGCCAGCTGCCCGAAATCCTTGCCACTTTTCTTATATTTTAATTCATTAAGAAAGTAAACCACCACAGAAAGTTCTAAATGGGTGAACTGAGAAGACTGGTTGAAGAAGCAATAGACAGCTCTTACCAATAGGGATTTGGACAGACTAGAGCACCTATGGACATCTGAATTGAAGCAGTTCTTTAGAGTTAATCTAGAAAAACTTAAGCATTGCTCCTACTGAAGAAAAAAAACAGTCTTTTTTTCTTTTCCAATATCTGCCTGTCTTTCTGAAAAGCATCTGTCTGTTGTTTTGGAGCTTAAACAGAGATGCTAAAGGAGCCTGTGTTTTGAGGATATTCCCAGTCAATGAGGTGACAGCAGAAACAAACCTGTGACACATGGGATGGGCACATTCCATTGCTCTGATCCTTCAGCTCACATCCCTACATACAAAGGAAAGATTGGCAGATCCATAACAGATATGCAGCTCCACAATGAAACATGACAGAGTTCCTCCCACCCTAAGAGAGACCACACATCTTATTCATCCATCTGTCTCATGCAACAAGTCTCTCTCCCAAAGAGTAGCTGATAGCTTCTCACTGGAAAGGCAACCTAAGGACAAGGTCAGTGCTCACACCAGGCTGGAGGACACCAGAAAGCCCACATGTGACTTCTTCCAAACCTACATTGTAGTTCACCCAAAAGCACACCTGTTCTGCACAGCCTATCAGGTCTCTGATAGAGTTAAATCTTCTGTTCCTCTGGTTCCCAGGAACTGTTCTTGTCCTAGTCAGTTGCAAGGGTATCCATTTGGTGGTAACCCACCACTTTTTGGAATGCAGCAGGCTTCGAAAACAAAGGCATTTGGGGGTGTATTTATAAAAGCAACAATTTTGATGAAGTTATCCATGCCCAACAAATGGCAAGCAGTATTTAGACAACTTCTTTGTGTTTGGGTGGGCTGTGGAGATAGAGAAATCTGTAGGTGAGAGGTACTTGCAGATTTCCAGTGCAAAAGAACCTAAATCAAATAAAAGTATACTGAAGTGAGTATCTGTGCCTCAGTACCAATGCAATTTAGAGGAACAAGACCAAAACAGATATAAAAAAGTGTATTTAAAACATTAAAAAATACTACAGCTCTGGAGGCAGTGATACAAAACTCCTAACTATGGCTTGAAATGTGCACAAAAAGGCTTCCAAGTTTACTGATTTCCTCAGCTCCAAAGTTGTTAATGTAACTCATTGTATGAACTGACCTTTCTAAACTGAGTCATAACTTTGTAATCTCTAGTAATTCCATTATTTTCAGTAATAGTTTTTCTTCTCTTTTATGTGTGAAAGCAATGGAAACGGACTTGTGGAAACCTGGCCTGAGCCTTTTTGAGACAGGTAAATATTTTAAGCATCCAGTAACTAGTTTGGGTATGTTTTCCATCACACGTGGGAGAAACTAAATCTATTTGTTCATCAGGCCCATGATATTGGTGATAATGATCTCATTTTATGAAGCAATTACAGCCTGTAAAATTATAAAAAAGGTGTGTTGTTTTCATCTTAGTAAATTGTTCTGTGCTTGCATCAGTCTCAAGTTCCTGCGTAATGCAGGAGCAGAAGACATGAGCTCCGGAAAGAGTTGGCAGCTACACTATAGGAAAAGGATTCTAGCTACTGAAATCCATTTGTAAATGACAAGGTATTTTGGGAATGCCACAGTTGGGATCACACTTTAGAACTGCAATAAGGTTATGCTGATCTCAATGTACTTAGGGAAGACATTCAGATAAGAAAAGGAGCATTTAAGTCAAATGTAAAGAATAATGAGCATCACTGTAATTTTCTGACATTTTAGCCTTAAAAACTGACAATCTAGAGATAATATTTTTAAAAATGCTGGTGAGGGAAAAAAACATCTACATCTGTGGATGGCTCTAGTAGCCACAACTTAACCAAGAGCAGTTAACAACTGCAGTTTTTACATGTTCAATATTTAAGAGCTCTCTTTGCTCCGGTACACTAAGATCAGGCTACATAAGGTACAGGCCAATTCATGATGTGGTACTCTCTCTCTCACAAGGGGCTTCACCATAAGACATCTTTTCCATCACCAGTTTTGTTGCTGGAGAGGGCTGTGCTGGTGGCCCTTGTAAAGGTGATTCCCTTGAACACTTTGCTTACTTCAAAGCTGAGGCATGACTAATCCTTGCATTGGCTGTGACAAGCAGCATAGCCCATGTACGTTACCCTGCGAATCCAGGGTCAGCAGCAATAGCTGTTGAGTCAAAATTTGCATCGTCCCAAATGTGTACAGATCACCCTTCTCCAGCAGACTGAGTCAGAGAGGAAGGGTTTTTATTCTTTGTAGCTTAAGCTATTAGTATGCTTATTTGGAAAAAGCTACAGCACTAGGGCCAGGGGTGCAGAGGGATATTTTGAGGCAGAAAATGACAGATTGCATTAAATGCAATGAAAGGTTGGGCATGGCGGAAGGGATGTTGTATTCATAGTTTCTCAGCAACTAAAGTGCCAGCGTAGACTAGTGTGATAAAGTCTGATGAATTCAGATTGTCACTTCAAAGGAATTGTTTCTGGCATGGATGTAGTCACTGCTGTCTTACTCAAGTGAATGGGACGTTTAATCAGTGTGGACAGCTGTGACAATCAGTGAAGGGAACTTTAATTAGCATGGCGTAGACTGCCCATGCAGCAAGCTGAAATTCCCATGGCAATACCAACCTTAAATTGGATGGCACAACAGGGAGGGCCATAGAGACTGACCACCTCCCCAATTAGTTGGGGAAGAGCATTTGGTGGATGACCTTATTGTTCCACTAAGCACAAATCAGCCTGCTGACCCACAGCCTTCAAGAACCGGTAATTGCACTGGCAAATAAAAATGAAAAATGCTACACTTCCTACACTTGAGTTTTCTCTGCCTACAGTGCTAATGTCAGCTGTATGCCTGGGGAAGGGATATGGGTTTTCTTGGATGCAGATAAATGCATGAGGCAGATAACTATGAATTAGCTTCCGTATACAATTTAGCTGCTAAAGAGGATGGCATATGTTCATATCTAATTTCACTACAGTGTTAAATCCACCTACTTCCTGTTCTGCAAATAAGACAAGGTGCAGGGGGAACTGCACATATGGGATACCCGGCTGGCACATGTGAGTGTGCAGGCTGCAGGATGAAGCCTGGCTTTGGTCTGTTACTGAGGAACTATTGTAATTAAAGCCAGGACTAGAACATACACAGTCAGGAAGGCAAGCTGATGACTTTTTCAGGTTTTAAAGAAAAAAACCCACAATCATTCTTATCCATGTGGTTGACAAAGAGAGGATGAGTACAGGTCCAAGTCACGTTGTCCTTAACTTCCACATCAGATAAACCCACCATAAGCCCACACAAGACTTCTCTTGTGTTCTTCTTCCAAAGGCAGATTTGGTCCCTGTCAGCAAGACTTTCAGGCCTGACAGAGGTCAGAAGTGTTTGGTGTCACCCCTGTTCCACATGATTTTTCTCAGTCAGGAACAAGTGGCCAGCCCCAGGCAGTGCTGCCCCAGCACCACCACTCTGCCTCTTCCTGATGATGTTTCTCCCATAAAAAAAGGCCTTCCATGGACAAACACACACCACAGGGAGGCACGCTCTCCCCTGTTCCTTGCCTGGGAGCTCATCCCAGATGTGCAAGACAAGAGGCACAAGCCAGCAACGTGTTGGACAAACAGCTCCGGCCATGAGGGATAAAACCAGATGGAGCCTGGCCTGCCAGCCCACTTTTGAATGGGTCCAGCCTGCCCTGGTATGAGAGGGCCAGCTCCACTCACTGTGGGTACAAGGCATTTCTGTTGTAAGAGCCAGTGTCAGGATGGGTGGAGAGCTTCTATTCCCTGTCCAGAAAGTATTCTCTCGAATGCTTGGGCAGGAGCACAGAGAGGCTGCCTGTGAGGCTGCAGACACCACAGGGCACCAGGTACACAGTGCCAAAAAGTGACACCAGCCCTCAGACTGTTGTAACCTGGCCACACATAGACAGGGAAAATCCCAAACAAAGCAATCACTAATTCTTGCCATAAACAAAATAGGGCTATGCTTTGTGCCTTTTATCTGTTTCATTCATGGGTGACCACACAGGTTCCTGTACAAGGTGAAGCCCAGTGCTCCAGCTAGCTTGGTGTCCTGGCTCTAGTGACAGGCAAAGGCAGATGCCTGGGGACAAGCAAGGCAGAGGGAAATCACACAGTGCTGCTGTTGGCAGGTCTGTTTAGTCCCCGCAATAGAAACTTTCTTCACTGGCAGCTGAATTTAAAACTGAGAAGCCAAAGCACCCTGTCCCTATGGAGGCTGCAGTGAGCTATAGCCTCCTGGGTGGGGAACAGGCATCAGGGCAGCTTTACAGTAGGTACTGCATACTCACACTTAATGCAAACGTGGCCTCTGACCCAGAACTATGCACAGTTTTCAGCATGCAGGTAGAAGGACTCTAAGAGGCTATATTTGACTGTTTTGAGGAGTGGATTATTAGACGTAAGTGGAATAGAAATAGAAGTGGTGGCAGAGGGAGATGGAGGTGGTATTTCCCTCTATTTTCTTGGCAGTTTTCGGCATTATTATGGCTTGGTTGTTAATACCTTCAGCAACCAGCATAGGCTGTTATATCTTCTGTCATATTCAGTTGGTGACCTTCCCTGATGTCCCTTCACATACACTGACATTTTAATGCTCAGCTTGCTTATGGCTGGCTGCTGTGACACCTAGTAGTTTCTCGTCTTTTCTCTGTAATAAGCTCACATTTTCTGAAGTTGCCTATTTACTGTCTCTCCTAAGTCTGTAGTCTTTCCTTGACTTATTTTGCTATGAAAATTTAAGGAAGTCTTCCTCCTCCTTTTCTTATAAAAATGAATGTGCAGTTTACAAAAATAATAAACTATTCTGCTGTTCTTTAGACAAACTGCTTTCTTGGTGAGCACTCAGTTTGTGGCTTGTCTGATCATTGCTGTCTCTTCTGAGGATTATCCCAGCTAAATCCCCTTAATCTTGTCATGCTGTAGTGAAAAGAAACAGCTCTTTGCCCTTGCTTGGAAGGGAGATACTGTACTGTAAGGGACTCTTGCCAGATATTCAAGTCATGAGTGAAGTTCAGCATTTTCAGACCTTCTGACTCCAGCCTGATGGTGCCCTGTGAGTCAGTGCATCTCACTAGGACACAAACTCAGGTTCCCAAGGCTGCTACCATCTAAATACTTAGATTGGGTGCTGAGCTAAAATCCACTAGTGGCCCATAAGACTTGCTCATGACTTAAATATAGCTCTCTGACACCATTTACCCTCTTTCTTTTGTGCTTTGCAAAAGAACCCAGTCCTCCAGGGGCATCCAAGGAGCTGTGGTTTGCACTGCTTCCCCAGCTATAATACAGCGGAGTGAGTCACTACTCGTGCCCTCCTCTCCAGACAGAAAAGCAACAGACTAAGTTTGTTGCTCATCTGCTCCAGACATTGTGCAGCTCACTGTAAAGCATGGTGAGCCAGAGTGGTGGCAGTGCCGGTTCTTGGAAGCAAACTGCTGGGAGATCCCCATCCCACACCACAGCCACCAGTCTCTGCTCCCGAGGAACCCTGCTCACAAGCCCTGGCAGTTAGGGGACTGATTCACAAGGGGGGTTAAGGTTGGTGTTTGGAGAGATTTTGGTGGCACTCCTAGAAATGCCTCTGCTCTTGTTTTACCCTAGAAGTGATGTAGGTGGAAAAAAGTAAGCTCCAAGGAGCATACCTCCCATTCCCTCCCACATCAATCAATCCTCAGGACAGGGGGTCTCTTCAGTCACTCTTGTTGCCTGCTTCCTTCCAGAGCAAGGGCAGCCACTAAGCACACACTGATAGAGCCTTTCCTTTCTTTTTCTAGGCTTCAGTTCAAAGGAAGAAGTGAATCCGAAGCCGCTGGAGTCCATCTCTCAGGGTAACCAGAGTAAGTACTTTAGAATTAATTTCATAATTCAACCATACTATATTATTTATTACCTATTGCTAAAATGCATTCAAATTAGTTAGCAAAAGGTAATTTTTCAAGAAAGCCTATGAAAGTCTAGGAACAGATTTTTCCCTTGCGGAGAAAGAGTGAGCACTCTCTGCCGACCCCTGTTATACACAGGTTTTGCTTCTACAAGTAAAGAAATAACAACGAAAATCTAGCTTACCTGTGCAGGAAGGTGGTGGCTGCTCCCCACTGCCCCTTCCCAGGCAGTATCAGCTCTGTGTTCCTGGGGTGCAGAGCTTCTTCGCTTGGGGACTTTGATGGCAGCGGAGAGTAATCCAGGGTGTTGCAGCCAGGGTTAGATGAGCGAGCCCTGCTGACCAGAGCAGGCTCCCCTGGCTATGCTGTGTGCGGGCACCCTTCCCTCAGCGGTGGGTGGGAGGGAAGGAAATCACCCGAGAAAGGGACCCAGCATCTGCCACAGCAAGGAGAGAGGGGATGCAGAGGGAACATCAAGGATTCCTCAAGTCCAGTGAGCAAAATGTGGGCTGCCCTACTTTGAAAAGGAAATCTTTATAATTGTAGGCAGATTTGTTCATTAACTCATCTTTAGATGGGGCCCAGAGTCGAAGAAGAAAGAGAAAGCAACCTCTGAGTGGAGAGATAGGGTTGTCTGACACCTCCTCATGAGGAGCCACCCCAGAGAGGGGGTTTCACCCTCCCAACAGTGCCTGGGTCCTCTCTTGCCCACCCTCTGGCAGCTCAACGCTGACTGGACTCTTTACATTAACAACTGAACCAAATGTCTATGTATTCCCAGGTGCTCCTCCTAACAGCTAAAAGTATTCTTTTCCCTACCAAAGGTGTCAAATACACCAGAAACTGATACAGAAATAAGGGAAAGAAGAAAAGGGGAAGGCTCTGCCCTACAGACCCCATTGCACTGCAGGAAGGCAGAGCTCAGTGCAGAGTTGATGCAGGCAAGGACAGTGGTGTGTTCAGCAGTTAAGCTTAGACACACAAGAAGCAAAATTCTCATCCTATTGACACCATAAAATCTCTAATTCAGACCTCGCCTCCCTGCAAATCAGAAAGTGCTCACCTCCCTATGAAATACCTTTAGCCTGTGCTCTTGCAGTGTCTCAGCACCAAAATATTTCTGCTGTCTGAATCATCCCCAGAAATTAAGTCTGTATGTAAGTGTATGTATCTTTGCCTACCCAGACCCTGCTGGCTAACAAACTGCCTGCTTTCCACATACAGACCTCATGGTGTAGCTCCCTTTGAAGGACAAGAAATTTAGGAAAACTTGGCTGTTAATTGAGACCTTTGTTGTGGGTTCCTGACCTTGCCTCACGGTTTGCTGTGAATGGACACAGTTCTCAGTCACGGTCCTGTAATTCAGCATTATCAGAATTAGAAAAAAGAGACAGCTACAGGAGAAAAAATTGAAGGTAATGAGATGGGAGGCAGTTGCGTAAGCCAGTAAGAACAATTGGCGCTTTGTAGCCTTCGGGCTACCTAATGATTAAAACACACTAGTTTGAACAGTCTGATTGGTAGAAGGCATCATCAGAGGGAAATCAAGAGATGGGGATGACCCAGATCCTGGGAGGGGAAAATGTTAATTAGCGCTCTAGTTAAGCCAAATTTTGATCCCACTCCTGGTCACACACCAATGATGAATGTTTCACCACTAACTTGCAGACACTTGAAAGCAGGCTGGCAGTGATGAAGACAGCACTTGCAGAAGCACAGAGATGAGGTTCACCTCTGTAATCAGTAGAGCTTTTTTGGGTGCAGGGATATGTTTTCTAGAACATTGTTTTCAGCCCGGAGAGGCAGCACACAACAGCACCTTGCTGCTGCTGCACACACAGGTCTACGACATTCCAGGCATCACACATTTCAGGAACTTCACTCCCTTCCGAACAGCATTAACACCGTATGTGAAGAACTGCTCCTGTTATATCAACTATATCAATTAAGTCCACAGAAGTACAACCAAGGAAATCCATTTAGTTTGTGCTCTGCAGGTGGTCAGACCACAAAATCCAAGGATCACAGCTGGCTTTACAAACTCCCACCACCTCTGGGGTGCAAACAAAGCAAGCTGAGCCCCAGCCATGGCTCTGAGGGCACAGGATACAAGGCAGTTTGCTCCTGCACGGCTGACCTCCCCACCTGCCAAATGCAAGGCTCTCAGACTGACCCCTGGGAAAAGATTCTTGCCCTTTTGTCACACAGAAAAGCTCAGAGGTTGTATGGGACAAAATCACACCAAGAATTGTGTTTCCCAATGAGTAGGACAGACTTGAGTCCCCAGCTGTGATTTGCCCTTGTCAAAAGCTTTTTGTAGGGTTTGCACAGCAGGACAAATCACTGGATGCAGCCATTTTAGGCCTTTGCTGCTCACAAGAGGCACAGCTATCAGAAAGGACTAAAAATATCTTCCGTGTTTCTTTATCTCTCCTCAGAATGCAAGGTTGATTTGTCCTTCTTAATGGATGGGAGTTGGAGCATCGGCAAACGCCGCTTCCAGCTCCAGAAGCGGTTCCTTGGTAACATGGCTCAAGCCCTTGGCATTGGCAGTGCTGGTCCTCTGATGGGCATTGTCCAGTATGGGTAAGAGTTTCTGGGGCAGCTACTCCCATTGCCACAGGGCACAACTGCACACTCTGGCAGCTGTAGCTCTAAGGCTGATGCGTGCTAAAGGTTTCACTCCAGATCGTACTCAGGAACAAGGTAGCACAGATCACTCTTACAGCTGTGTTATATGTGAGGCAAAACACTGATATGTGCTCTTGTTTCTTCTTTTAGTGATGACCCTTCCACAGAATTTAACTTAAAAACTTATGCCAACTCCAAGGACCTAAGAAACGCCATTGAGAAAATTCAACAGAAAGGGGGACTTTCCAATGTTGGTAGGTGATGGGGCTGTTTACGCATCCTCAGCTCAGGGAGGACTTCAGAGCCTGGGCTATAGTGAGCCTCCTCACAGGGTGCAGAGGCTATGACCAAACAGTGCTCAGCACTAGGGCAGGGCTGGTGAGAAGGCACCGTTCCCACCATGAGTTGCATGTATTGGTCCAGGGCAATGCAAATCCAGCACAAGTGGACAGGATATACCTCTCCCCTTGTGGGCAGTTCCCATCGCACTTTGGGAATCCTTGCTAACTTAGCTTATGACCCCCAGTGTCTCTGGAAGGGGTTTCAGTGCAGGAGGGCTCAGGAGGCACTGGCACTGACAGCAGTGACCTCCCCTCCCGCTCATACAGCCACAGAAACTGCTTTCCCCAGTGCTCTGCAGCCTCCAACACTTGAGTCAGCCCTCTGCCTACCATTTCATGGGATATTATCTGGCAGAGTGCTTCCAGACATGTAACTCCTCAACTCCTCTTTTCTTCCAGGGAAGGCACTTTCGTTTGTTAACAAAAACTTCTTTTTGGATGCTAATGGAAACCGAGGTGGAGCACCCAATGTGGTTGTAGTGGTGGTGGATGGGTGGCCGACTGACCGAGTGGAAGAGGCCTCCAGGCTGGCCAGAGAATCAGGGATCAACATTTTCTTTGTCACTGTTGAAGCAGCTGCTCAAAGTGAAAAGCAGAATGTTATTGAATCGAACTTTGTGGACAAGGTACTTAGCAGGCTGGGTCTGGCCAGGAGCTTGGCTCTGACTGCATTTTCTAACCTCTTTTATTCAGGGCATTTCTTTTCCTTCCTACCACTTGTGGTTATTTCTTGTCCTACTTGTATGTCAGTAGTCTTGAGGTCTCTTGTACAAAATCAGGCAGTAATGCTGAAGTCAGAAAGGGGATGAAGTTCAGTGAAGTTCTGGTTTGAGGTACATCATGGAGCAAATGGCTTTTGACTAACTAAATGTTGGCACCTATCTGCAGTCATACTGAGGCAAGAGATTTTCCAAATACACAGTAGCGTGACAAAGCACAATTGCAGCCTGAGCTTTCCATGAGCCTCCTGTTGTGCATCACCTGGCAAAGGGTGAGAAGCCCTGTCAACATAATGTCAATGTTGCATTTACAAGCAGGTCCCATACAAGTGAATGTTGGAACAGTTGCAGCATAGGCACACCCTAGTTTTTCACCTATACTGGGTTAACTCGAATATTTTGTTTCCACTGTTGATGCAGGTTATTTTTCAGTTATTTTTTTCTGCTGCTGTGGGCTTCATGGTAGCTCTTAGAAAAAGAGTAAATCCCTGCCATGTGTGGACAAAAAAGAGAATGCAAGCCTAGATCGATTCGTATTTGGCACCAAAAGTAGCTGCCTGCTCAACAGTGCTTCAGGGCAAGCTGGCACCCAGTTACAGCAGGAGATATCTACCAAGTGCCAGACCAGGCTGGACTCGGGAAGCAGAGCTGAATTATCTGATATTTTCAAAAAACAGGTTCCAATCTGAGCTTGGTTGCTCTGCTATGAAACATTCTCCCATGAGTTTCAGAGTTGCTCAAGAGCGCTGCACTGTCTCTGGTCAGCATTTAATTGGATTGCAGTCCCATTTGCATTTAATATTTTTAAGAAAGCAAAGCTACAGTGAGTCTCTGCAAACCTGGCAGGGACACAGCAGAAATGAGAGTAGGGTGGGCTCAGAACAGGAAGGTAAAGAGGGAAAGGTGACTTGATACTTCTGCATCGTAACACTACAATAGAAGCAAGATAGTAAAAAGAGCAACTGAGGGCAGGACACCATGACAAGCCCAGACTGGAGGGAACCGTACCTCCCTTGGGGCTGTGAGGCTTTATGCAAGTGCTTTGGTCTTTTAAAACAGTCAGATACACACACCATCACCAAGTTGATAAATAAAGCCTGGCTTTATTGAATTTTCCTTATCCAGAGACCTGAGGAATTAACATTTATAAGGCATTAAAGCCAATGACAATTTGATCCAGCCTGTTTACACCACCTGCCTCCCCGTCTCCCACTTCCACTTCTGTGCTACCCCTACTTCCTACCCATGCTCACTTGACTTCCACTGTAGAAGACTCCCAAAGATCTGGCTCTTATGAGTATTCACTTATAAAAGTTAATGATTTTGTTTGTTTGTTTGTATTTTACTATTTGGCAGAGTCCATACAATAGGGAATCTTCATGGGCTTTTTACATTTTTCACCAAAATTGCCTGGGTTTTTCTGCTTAGAAGGGTATGACCAAAGGATAACCCAACTTAAATGGCAGGTTTCACTTCAAGGTAGGAGGGTTTGCCAGCAGGCAAAACTTTCCTTGTTGCTGTGAATGATGGGAGCTGAAGTTGCTTCCTGGTAAACACACAGGCTTCTGTAATGCCCACTGGAGTCATGCTAACAGCAGCTCTGTGATTTGGATGCTTTTCCTGTGAACAACATAACTCATGTAAAAAAGCTTCACAGGTAGCGAACTTGCCTATTACATTTCTTTCACTACTGTAATATCAGCTCCATCCCACAACTTTTTTAAAAAAGGCAGGAAATACTTTCACATTACACAATTACCTATGATGTTACATTGACATCATTTCCCAGGGAAGCAGATAGTGACTGGAGGAGGGGCCATTTCAGACTCCAGCATTGCTCTTTCCAATTGACAATTTAGCTGCATACCCCAGCAGAAGCAGGCAGACTGAATTTCCACTGTGTTTATCCTTGTGTTGACTTGCAGGCAGTGTGCAGGACAAATGGTTTCTATTCCATCAACGTGCCCAGCTGGTTCAGCCTGCACAAGGTGGTCCAGCCCCTGGTGAAGAGGGTCTGCGACACCGATCGGCTGGTTTGCAGCAAGACGTGCCTCAATTCGGCCGACATTGGTTTTGTCATCGATGGCTCCAGCAGTGTCGGCACCGGCAATTTCCGCACCGTCCTCCAGTTTGTAGCCAACATCAGCAAGGAGTTTGAGATCTCGGACACTGACACCCGCATCGGAGCAGTTCAGTACACCTACGAGCAAAGGCTGGAGTTCAGCTTTGACAAGTACAGCACGAAGGAGGACGTGCTGAGTGCTGTCAAAAGGATCAGTTACTGGAGTGGTGGGACCAGCACAGGAGCAGCCATCAGCTACGCCTCAGAGCAGCTGTTCAGCAAATCCAAACCCAATAAAAGAAAGATCATGATTCTCATTACAGATGGCAGGTCCTATGACGATGTCAGCGTGCCGGCCATGGACGCTCACCGAAATGGTAAGCTCTTCTAGCACTATCTGCTCTCCCCATGTGCCTCAGCATTTTTCCAGATAAATGCAGTTTGCTATGATATGAAGGCACAATATGAAACTTTATGAAAGAAATGTAGTACTTCAACCTGGGGTCTCATTGAGCTCTAACAAGATCAGCTATCTGAATTAGAAACTTCAGGGGGAAAAAAATCCCATATACCATTGCAAAATGCAGCTACATCTAGAAGATCTCGAGAGATTTCTACTGTCTTAGTAACACAGCTCCTTTGGCTTTCCAGTCAGGATAGTCATGTATCTTCCAACACATCTGCATTGGAATAAAACCTTGTTGTTCAGGAGACTGTTGTTTAGACCAAAACAAAAGCTTTGCTTTACTCTTGTTTAAACCTTTCTGCTGTTGGCAAAAGGTACAATTCAAAGCACAAACTAGACCTTTCTTCCAATTTGAAAATACAATTTTTATACAGATAGAACACTGCAATTCACTGTCCATTGTTTTGTGGCCTGGAAACATTTGCAGTATTGCTCTTAAATTAATGCAATGAAAACTTTTATGCTTATTCTAAAATATGGGTTTCTTTCCAGGAGTCATTGCTTACTCCATCGGAGTTGCTTGGGCAGCCCCGGATGAACTGGAAGCCATTGCAACAGACCCTGTTAAGGACCATTCCTTCTTTGTGGATGACTTTGACAACCTCTACCGCTATGTTAATCAGCTCATTCAAAACATTTGCACAGAATTTAATTCCCAGCCAAGGAACTGATGAACTCAAGCAAGGCAAGAACCTTGGGCACCATGCTGAAGGCACACCAAGTGCCACAGGAATAATGCCAGCCCTCAGTACAAGAAACACCAGAGGTGTTTTCCTCTGGCACTTTCCAGTCAGCAAGGCTGATTGCAGCTCTGTCTCTGTGCATGATAGTGCTCTGTGTAGACTGTTTTCCTTTGTTTTCCTTGCAGGCTTCAGAAACTCTGATTTGGATGGGTAGTGAGAGAGGCAGCAAACTTGGAGGAAGTAAATGCAGCTGTTTGAAAAGCTGCTCTAAGAATAGAGCCCCAGCTTGCCCAGTGCTCACCTTTGGACATACACAAGCTCCTTACAAGGTACCACCTGAGCCCTGAAGCAGCCAGGTCCCTCCAGGGAGTGGCCACGCTGCTGAGCTGCTGTGGTAGAAGCACCTCTGTGTGGCACTGCCCACCAAATGACACCCAGGGCTGAAATATCAGGCACTTCTTTTGGAGGGGTAGACAGCTCAAATTTGAGTGCCTTTCTAAAAGCAGGCACTCTCTCCCTACTGCTGTCTTGCCAGCAAGTTAAGCTTCAGCTAGGGTAAACTCAAGCACTGAGATTTACCCAGACTCTGGGAGACCGGAAGACAAGTGAGAGGAAAGGGTCAAGCTCCAAGACCGTACAACCCTCTGTCAACCCCAATAAATCCCCAAATCCATAAGTCAGTCAAAATGCAAGAACTGGAATCTAGTCTCCTTCAACACTGCATTATTATTTGATTTTGAGAAGTATCTTGCCCCCCCAGCTCTCTTCCTCCACTCTTGGGTGGCTCAAGACCTGTAGGACTGCAGGAGAGTTGCCAGGACACAGGAGACTCTTTGAGAAAAATTGTGGGTTTAAATTGTTCACACTCAGAAAAGCATTTGAGACCCACCATTCTGTCATTAAACCACCGCACAGAAGAGCTTACAGCAGTCTCTCTTGTGAGGAGAGATATTCAAGAGCCATTAACAGGATTTAAGAGGGAATTATATGAATTTCTGTATTATACACTGGGAAAAGCAGCATTTTGAGCATTTACAGACACGCTCTCTCATATCTGGGATTGACTTCTGTTTCATGGATGGATTTCAAAATGTACATACTACAGCCCTGGATTAGTCAAAACACACAGTGGTTTCTTAAGTGAAGAACTACCCATGCCATTATTCAGTGGGGGAGGACTGACACACTAGGAGGACCAAAAGAATTGCACTTTAATTAGGAAGCAGCAGTTGCTGGTTATGTTCCATCCAGTATCATTTAAGAAAATATGTTCATTAAGCAAGATTATCAAAGGAGCCAATAAAAATGTGTGTGTTCATGCACCTTACGGCAATCAAAGCCATGCTGCATCAGGCTTGTGGAACTAAGAAGAAATTAAAACTCAAATTTCTCATATTACTTGCAAATCAAGATTTTAATGGTATTTACAGTTTTAATAACCACAACCCAATATATCTATTAGCCACATAAAAATTTAATTGAAGCAAATTGCCATAAGGGAAACTCCTTTCTGTCGGCAGAAGTAACATGACCTTTTAAATAGTTACATTTGGAAATGTGACTAAAAAAAGTGCCAATTAGGTAAGCATAATGGAAACTAAAGAAAACAGCAGATTCTGAGTGATCCCCCTGGTGTGGTAATATAAGGCAGACTGGGGTCCTCTCAAGAAGGTATCAAAACCAGGCCTGGATGAAACAGTGGTTTTACACAGGGAACATTCAGATCTTCCCCTCAGAAGAAACATTCTTAAAACACTATCAATTCAGCAATGCTACTCAGACACAAGGTGCAAGGAACTGCCAGCTTAAAAAAAAAAAAAAAAAAGCAAGACAAAGACATAAAATATATTTGTATACAAAATTTCTAACACTAATCTATGCTGCTGCATTTCCACAGCAGTTTCTTGGCTTGAAAATATTATTAAGGATAGAGTTAGGTAAGAGCAGAGCAACTCCTGATACTCCCCATCTCCCACCTCCTCATTACTGTTTTGCTGAACACAGATTTCTCAGTCAACAAGGGACATTACATGGGCTGGACAAAGCTCAAATGCATGAACTGAATTTACTGGGCACTTCAGTTCACACACCATATTTGTTGCCTGAAAACTGTTTGCTTGGGGCTTGACTTGGGGCTAGCTGAGAAAAAGACCTATGTCTTAACTTATAGCTGTTCTTAATATCGTGGTTTAGTTTTTAATGCAAAAGCTTACCACCACATATTCTTCTCCATACTGACTGTACTCTTGTAGCACGGAAGGCTGGTACGCTGCAGACTCCCCAGTGTTTCACTTGTGCTCCGCTGAAAGCACAGCAATGACAGCTGAGATATTAGGAACAGTTAGAGCCTCACGTATTCTTTAGGATATACATAAGGGATATATGCATATGGGATATAATTTCTTCCTAAAGCTTAAACTGCAAGAAACGACGGTAAGGTTTCCAATGTTCTTTCACAGGGAAGTTGCAGAGCTATCTTTTGTCAAATATTTTTAATGGGGTCTCCAGGATTTGTTGTTTAATGGTTTATCTTAAGTTTACAGAACAACTATGGTGCTTGTTTACCAATGTGCATTTTTATTTACGTCTTGGGATGACCTTGACACTATTGGATCTCAAAGTGTGAAAGGGGTCTAATCTGACTCTCATCTAAACTTAGATGTCCTATTCATAAATACTGTAAACTTAAGCAGAAGCCTCAAAACTTATAAGAACACACGCTTCCATTAACAAAAGCAATCACAGAACACACTCCTCTTAACATTTCATAGCAATCAAATTACTTGTCACCTACAAAAATCTCTAAATACTGTTTTATTTAAAAAACCAATAACTTACATATCTATCTTGATAAATGTTCGAGGAGGTATATTTGTTTCAAGAAAGCAGCAGAACTCCTTCTGTAACATATACAAGCTATTTTGACCTTATCAACCTAAGTTCCTATATCTTTTTCAATAAAATTGTCCTAAAGGCATATGCAGTGATGTCAACTCCTGTGGGGTTAAAAAATAAACACCAGAAATGGCCCATGCCATTTTAGTTTCTGAAGCACAGCTGAGGTGATTACTGCATTATGGAAGACCTAGCAAGGTTGGAAATGCCCTGCGGGCTTCAATGTCCTTTTACACACTCAGATGAAAAAAAAATCCTTAGAGTGAGCTATCCCAAAATTACTATCATAGGAATCATTCACCGAAGTGGAGTCTAATGACTGAAAGGCAACCAAATCCTATGTATTTTCCAAAGTCTGCAAGATCACATCATATTTGGAACTAGGCTCCCTTTGGAAGCTAAAAAAAAAAAAATTTAACAGTTTCTATACACTTTTTAGAAGCAGGATCAAAATTGGATCTAAATGTCCTGTTTCATGATGTTGGGCAATGCAGTTTCAGAGGCCTGACCAGTGCAGTGGAACCTGCTGTCTGGCAGAGGCATCTCAGAGAAGGGCATGAGACAGGGCTGGGAGCTGTATGAACTAGTCACCAGACGCACATTCTAGAAGGTGTTTTCTGACCACTCTCTCCCAAAGAAATAAGCTTTGCACTCAGAGCTGGGCTGGTGGCTTAGCAGTACTCAGCAATCACAGTGCAGAACACTCACCTGGAAATAAATACTGATGTCGATGCTCTGAAAGCCTTGGCAGAGCTCAATCTCAGCACCTCTTGCCTCTAACTCCAGCATTAGCTACTCACAGTCTCAGTGAGCCACCAAATTCAATTATAAGTTCAGTTATCCCTTCATAGAGAGGCAACTCAAAAGTCCTTTTCCCAGAGGGGGACATGCAGCTGTCCCCGTGCCATCTTGCACAGAAGACATCACCCACTTTGTGCACCTTCCTGTTCCTCAGCTGCTGCTGCTTTGCTGGTTGGGCAAGAGGAGGGTTTCTCCATGGCTGCTGCTGACTGGCAGGCAGACAAGCTTCCCCTTCCTCCTCACATTCCTTCCCCCAGCTCTCCAGCACATGAGGGACGTCATTCCAGTAACCAGGAAAGCTCTGGGGTTAAGCAATCAGCCAGGACCAACACAATCTAAACATGTTTAGGGGATCTAACACACCTGTAAACTCCACAGAAAATTATCCATTTTATCTACTTAGCAAAAGCCAGCAGTAAATATCAGCAACTACCTGGACACCAAACTTAAGTCAGTCTTCTGTGATACACATACCTTAAATTACTTCATGGTTGAACGAAGTTATATCATTTCTCTAGCTATTTTTCTCTGCCCATCAGCAACATTATGGAAACAACTTGACCCCTTTTCTTTTCCATTCCCATCTCATTTTTAGAAGTCTTAGACGGTACCAGGCCACATACATTTGCTAAGTCCCTACATATTGAAAACATTGGCAATGTAAATCTACACAGCTGAGTGCCTCAAGTTTCCCAAAGTAGTATTTTTTCCTTGTTAAAATTTCCACTCTGTGTGTGTGCAGTATCACAGGTTTTGGCACTGCATCAGCTATATTGCTCACAATCAACTGTGTCAGTCATACTGAATTGCAAGATACATAAGTGTTATTTTTCTTAACATCAGTTTAACCCCTTCTCCAATTTCTAATAAAAACTCTGATAGTGCAGTTCAAGAACTCCAGCACTCATAGAAATGACTTCTTTTTAAGCACAAGGAGAAATGATAGAGGTTTCACCATATCACCAAATACAGTCACTTTTGTCACACCCAAATCATCAGTGGGACATGTCTTGTTCATAGGCAAACCCATAAGCATATTGGGAAGGCCTCCTACATGGAAGGGTCACTCCTACATTGCACACAAAATCCTCGTGCCCTCAGGAATCTTCTACTGGCCCTCTCTGGAGGCAGAACACTGGCGTGAATGCAATTGTATCATCAATTCATAAAGAAATTCCTCCTTTTCTATGAGGCAGGATGTAGGACCAAATCAGAAGGGTTATTTTATACCTACCATGGAGATGAGATAACAACTTCGCTTATCCCACCTACCAGCTTAGAAAAAACAGGAAGGACTCACTAACAACAAGTTGTTCTGCTCAGTTCTGTGTAGGTTCCCATACCACCCCCTCACAGCGCCGTTCTGAGCACCTTCCTGTAGCAACGCGACTACCATCTGTGATGTGTGGTTTGCCCTCCCTCATCCTCTCCCCGAGGGCAGAACCATGCGCTTATTTTTATGTTAAATGCATGTTGTCCTCAGGAAGTGCAACGTGTCTGGCTGCGATCAATGCACGGCTGACAGACCAGCTCTTGCACAACAGCACGACACCCACTCTACGTGTCTGCTCACCCCATCTTCACCTAAGCACGTGGAAAGACGTGGGGTGCCAAACAGTGCTAATCTGGCAGAGCAGTATAAAGTGCAGACATCTGGAGAGCAGAAAAACAGAGGCATTACTGTGAACGGTAAGACATCGCACAGTTCAACAGGAAGTCCACATGAAGTTACCTCAAGCCCCTCCAAACACATCTACTTGTCTTGAGTCTGAGTGCACCTCCCTTCCCCTCCTAGCACACACTCCAAAGCCACATACATCTTATGCAGAATTATGAACACAATTCAAAATGTTGAAAAATAGTATTTATTAGCACCCAATTTACATAATTATATGGTACAAATGACACTTACTTGCTGCTGCAACATTAAATAAAGCTGTTCTGAAAAACCATTTTTTATTTCTGGAAGTCCATGTGATTTTGCTCAGCACAGAATGTGGGTACAGTACACAGATACCCCACTTCACTACTGTCATACCAATACAAATACCTGCATGGTTACCTCAATGGGGTCTCATTTGAAACGGCACACTAACATAAGCAGATCTATATAACTTTAATGACAAAATATTTATTTGACTTATTCAGGCAAGTGAATGTAGCTTTAAATATAACCTATCCAAGAAGTTTCACAAAATATGAATTGCCGCAAAAAAGAGAAAATTCAGGGCTGCAGTTGAAAAGCTCAAAATTATACTGGCATATTTCAAAATAATTTCCCCCTGAATTTTTTATCTTTGCCATTTTAGATATTTATCCAGGATTTTAAACTACTGATTTTTAGTAGGAAGTTTGATATTGTTTGAAGAAGGATTTTCATTTGAAGCAAAAATTTATACTTACAGTAATAAATACTTAAATCTTTGGAGAACACATTGCTTCTTCACTTATCTCATGTCCCATGATTAAGAAGTCTTTTCAAAATCATGAAATGTATTACATTTATGGATGCTGACTCCCAAGGAAACTAATTCCTTCACAAATTAGAAAACAGAATTTCTCACTTAAAATAACATTCACTTTTCTAAGACAGTGCCATTTAAACAAGGTAATTCGGTGGTACTGAAAATCTGACTCAGCCTTGTACTGAGTCATACACAAAAACTGACAGGCAGACTATTATGCAAAGAGTAGGTATTTCCCATTTGGATCCAACATTTTGCCAGACATTTGAAGCCCAACATTGTTTCAAAGTAGTCATTCAAAACTGGCATACAAAATCATAACCTCAGCACAGTTCTGAAGGGGAGACTTAATTTCCCTTAGCTGTTTATATATCAGCCACAATAGCCTTTCCATATCAACTATCTGTCTTGGAAGTGACCCAAAGCAGAGGAGGAGCCACTGTAATTACTAACATGTAAGTGGTTTTCACTGGTGGTAACTTCTCCTAAAGAGAACTGTCAGGTAACTCTAAGTTCAATAGTTATTTCTTGTAGAGAGGAAAACAAGTATATAATATAAGCAACAACAACAAAAAATCCGAACTATAGTCCATACAGCAAAAACAAAAAAGTATTTTTTAACCTGATAGTCAATTGAAGAAAACGATGCAAAATACAATGCAGAGAGTTTATACGCTGACAAATGCCAACAGAAAAACTTACAGCAACGAAAGTCATCTCATCATGGAGTTCCTTCTCCAAGATTTTTTCAGATGCACTATACAAGGAAAACATAGCACAAGACCACTTTTCAGTCTGTTTGGGCTATAAAAGTACAAGAAATTATTAACTAACATGCTCAGTTTTCATTTCCAGAACAAGTGCTAACACATAGGAGACAGCTTTCAGAACCAATGCGTGTTTGTAAATGTCTGACTGCAAGGAAACAATTCTAGGAGCCACACATCTGAAAACAAGCTACATTCAAAAAGCACTCTATCTTGATGACAGGAAGAATAAAAAAATAAATTCTTAATGGAAAAATATTAGCTTGAAGTCCATAGTTTATCCCTTATACAATGTTTTTGGCTGCTTTAGTAAGTAATCCAAAAATAATGAATATATTTGGCTTGGCAACAAGTTATCCTTTCCCTTTCAGACTAGTACAACTCCAGCTGCATAAATCTTTTCTCAACACCTCAGTCTAATACTCTGATGTGAGGACCAAGGGTTTCTCAAAATAGCCAGGAAGTAATTTTGGGAGCCAGCAATTCAAACTGAGGGATTGCAAGGAGACTGGCCTTGAGGACCATGTCAACACAAGGCTTTGAGCAGCTTAAAAACACATGCATGGGCATGGTTTAAACACTGGTGTGATCTCCCATGATCACAGCATGGCTTGGCAGCACGAGCAGGGCAAAAGGAGTTTAACACACAATACCACAATCCACACTTAAATCAGGAAGAAAGTTGGGCTAAAAAGCATATATTATTATTATTAAATGCCTTTTTAGTTCAGCCATAGTTTGGATCTCGGAATCTAGAAACACATCTCCTAACAATGAACCAGCTGAGACCCAAAAATGATACTACTCAACTGGATTTACACCTTCTGTAGTGGAATTCAGATTCTCAAGAACTTCTTAAAAGACATCGCACTTCATAAGTTTTCACAACTGACTACTGAGCAGCAAAACTAAGTCAGCAGGTAGGGTAAAAGATAACTCATTAGAACTAAATGAACTGGGAATAAAGAGGTACAAATCACTCTTTTGGTGGTGAGAGGGACAGGGCTGAAGCTGAAACCTCACCACCCTTCCAAAACAACACTCCAAGAGAAAATCCATTATGAAATTTACCCTGCTGTAAGAGCTCACTGCAGATGAGATTTTAAGATTCTCAGAAAATGTAACCTAAAAGGAGGATTTAAGTGGGAAGATAAAAATCAGATATCAAAAGGACAGACAACCTGTACAACAGGTGTGTTCATTAGCACAGGCAGAGACATTATTTTAAAGGTCCTATTTTCAACCATCGTCCTTCAGAAGAGTCCTACCAGCTAAACAAGAGCACTTGCCTGAACAAGGACTATTTACACAGAAGTCATTTTAGTCTCTCCCTGCCCTCTCCAGGACTTTGTTCATTTACTCTGTTGCATGCAACACTCTTTTACAACAGGGGTTGTTTCTTATAAAACACCCCTGATATAACTCGATGGATCAACACTGGCTTCCAACAGTTTCTTTGCTGCTCAGTAGAAAGGTGGTAGAGGTTTTGACTGACAGTTTGCAGGTGACTCTTCAGTGTTTGTCTCTAAGCTTAAAGAAGTTGATGATGAAAGAGTCAAGGCTGTTCATCTACTTTCAACTAACAACCCTTTTCAACTAACAGAGTATCAGATTTAGATAAAATATTCTCAATGCCTTCATGTCCTTATGGAAAAGGGAGCTTCCTGAAATATCCAAGCATTTTTTTTTCAGGGAAATCTTTTCTTCTTCTCTGTCACTCAATAGTAACAACTATGTTATGACAAACAGCAGATGCCCAAGAAAATTTGTATTACCATGCCAAAGATCGCAACATCTTATACAAACCAACTTACCACATCAAAGAGGTTAACTATTGTATTCTGATTTCTTCTTTCCTAATAGTGTAGCCCAAACCAATTTCCACTAAACAGCCACAGTTTTCAGTGTATTTTTAAACGTTACAAGCGGAATCATGTTTTCAGTTATTTCTATGAATCTTATCAGCTCACTGGTTAGAAAACTGAAAGATATACATAGTAAGTAAGTCACAAATCACCTGGAACCACTGGAACTGGTACCATTCACATCTCATTTGCATGAAAAAGTACTGAAGGGGTATTTTTTACAGAACGGACTGTTTAATGCAAAGTGTGTCATACAGATGACACTGTATGTAATATATATTAACTATCTAGATTAAAGAAAAAACAAACAAACAAACAAAAAAAGAGAAACAAGGCTAAAATTCTACTCTGCATCCCAAACTTTGTGGCTTTGGTTCAATACTAAAGGACATGAGACAAAGTCTTAGTCCTGCGTTCTCTTTTTAAATAGAGGTTTATCCAGACACAAAAGGGCAGTCCCACTACACTGTGTGAGTAGCTTATCTTCACATAAGTGGGTTCCCAACATGAAGACTATGTTAGCAGAAGAGTAAGTTCTGTTCTTAGAATTTAAGTAATAGCTATTATAAATCTCTTGCCATCTCATCTACAATTTTGAAATTTGAAAAATCTTCATCTTTTATTTTGACAAAAAAGTCTGTAATTTGGAATCTGGATATATAATAGATTTTATCTTTCATACAACCTGAAACTTTGGGAAAGCCTTGGTAAATCTGTTACTCTAATCTTTTAATGTTTTCCTTCGCGGCACCATCAGGCCAATCACTGCACTGCTCCTCAGCCAAATCCTCCCACGATGACACCAGTCACATGGAAGGCACATCAGTTCCGGCCACTTAACCTCCTGTCTATCCCCAAGAGAGTTCAGGAAATGGTTTCCCTGCTTCCTACAGTCTCCTACAGCCTCTAGTACGGGCACAGGACAACCACAATGGCTGCATTTTCTTCCTTAATGCAACTCAGGTTTACAAGGTACTTCACACAGGTATCAAGGAGGCTTTTGGACACCTAGGACAGTTTGCAAACACACTGCCAAACCATAGCCTGTAAAATGCTTCCAAACACACATCTTGAAAGGCATTTAAAAACTCACAAACATGCTTATCTGAAGGTTAAGCCTGCTTTTCAAGTTTTTGTTTCCTTTGGGATGGACTAACATTTCTGCTCATCAAACACTGCTCAAAAGACACAGGAGTTACGGAACTTGGTGTTCCCCAAAATTACATTGTTAAAACATAAGGAGGGAGGGAAAGTGGACACATCTGTGATCCAACAAGTGTACTGAAAAGATGATGTAACTAAATCCCTTATCTCTCCCACATTTATTGGAAAGGACAAGTTTCTGGATACTTTAAATTCACAACTGAAAAATGTTATATGACCTAATCACAAAGCTGTACGGTGAACACCACACACTCAACCACATTACATGTGGGACTGCTTTAACATAACATTATTTGAAAATATACATCCTAAAAAAATAACCCACAGTATGTGGCATATAGTTCTACAGGCTTCTTGCTAAAGAACATATTTTATCAAAATAAAGATGAATGAGATTCCAAAATATTCATCAGATGATTCTCTTCAAAGTAATAAAATCTTTTATGTGGTATGTCAACAGTTTTCTCTTTGAGGCACAAAAATAAATGCAGAGACCAGGATTTTGTAAGTGACACAATATATCTAGAGCTTCTTCCAGGCTATTCCACATTGTTCGGAACAGGCATTTTGGTAACCAAATCAAATATGTGAAAGCAAACAGACCAGTGAAGTAAATTAGAAGTAAAAGTGAGAGTATTTAAAACCAACAGACCAATGTTCACGATACAGAAGGACTGAGAATTCTCCCATTAAATCAGTTAGTAAAATCAAAATCAGTAGCACAGGCTAACATATACAAAAAATTATATGAGTTAACCATTAAAAAATTACCATGTAAGTTAGATATGGAGAAAATAGTAATGTTAAATGCTATATACCGATGCTGCAGAAAAATGGCTTTTGCAAGAATGAGCTTTAGGTCCAGTTTTGCTTACACTTTCAAGAAACGTATGTAAAACATTAATGAAAGCTACCAATTACATTGAACCAGGAAGAAGGACACATAAAAGAAGAACAACTAAAAATAATATAGTGCCCTCAGAGGTCAGAAGTTCAAAGCTTGTAAGACCCATAACAATCAGGAAACAGGAATTAAGTCTCTAGCTGCAAAATATTCATAACAACATACTGAAAGTGAAGAAGAAACTTGAAAATCAGCCATGCTCAAAGATATTTAAAGCAGTTGTCAGAAACAAAGAAATATGAATTGGGTTTGGGAGACACCAGAAGTTTGGTCTTCCTACACAAAAGCACCACATTACTGAGGATAAACCCAACCAAACAACAACCACACTTAAGAGATGACCTTCAGCTTAAATCCAACAAATCATGCATGTGGAATGGTGTATGGACACCAAGATATGGAGAACTGAGCTAAAAAGTTGAAAACAAGTAAAAGTTGTGTAAAAAAAAAAAAAGCAGACTAAAAAATAGCTTGAAGAAAGCAGAAAGGAATGAAAATATACAGATAGAACCAGTGTGTGCATGCAGGTTCCAAATTACAAAGACCATGAGGAATATGGCTTGGAATACTGGCATGAAGTTATGAAAAAGAGCTATTAAGCATCACGTAAATCTTCCTGTCAGTGAGATGTAATCATTGAAATAATCTTCAAAAGGAAGCCTAATTGTTTAGAACACATATAAAATCTCACCGGCCAAGACAATATTAAAACTCACATGTCTACAACTCTGCTTTAGCAAGCAGATGGACCAGATAACCTAAATAATTTTTTCAACCCTATCTCCTATGATGATGGTCAGAAGATCTGACAGGCTCATGCACAATACCCTGCAGTCCTACAAGTATGTGAGCAAGTTCAGTAAAAAGACACTGACATCAATTATGAAGACAAGCACAAAAATATATATACTCCACAACCTCTTTGTAAGGCTACATTTGTTTTGTTTTTTTTTTAAAGGCACCTCATCCTCTAGCTATTGCCAGCTTTTAAAAAAAAACCACTTTTCAGTTTGAGCAAGAGCTCAATAGTGAGAAGGAAACATCTTTCAATTCACATTTGAACAGCCACTTCTTACATTCCAATTGTAATCAGAATGACAGTCTTTAAAAACAAGCATGCTGGCCTACTAGTTTTTATGTACAGCAATTTAAATGACTGTGACTACATACTGTATTGTGTAAGCAAAAGCACAACATTCATTTCATACTCACACCATTATCCTTTGTATACACAAACTCAAGAGAACTTTTAATACTAAAACATTAAAATGCACCCATGGAGTCTTCCCTTACTAGACACATTTAATACATGTTTACAATATATATACACATATATAATATACATAACTTTTAGATTTTTTCAAATAAATCTTTGTAATTTTCTCTTCAAAAAGAAATAAAATAATGACACTGAAAGAATATGAGTCAAGTACACAGAACTCTCACAAAGTTGAGTGATCAGTTTTGCAGCCAAGTTTCCCCCTTTCCATCATAACCAGAACATTTTATAAAAACTAAATAATCTGTATTATTATTGTAGTCATCTGTTTCATGGTAAAAGTTCTAATCTTATCTATGGAAATACATTGCATATCAATATCATGAAGTGACATATCTGGATATTCTGAGCAATAGAAGGAATTCCAGGATATTTTAGCAGTACATATAATGTGTTGCAGGCTCAAACAGCACAGGTCAGCCTTTTATCTAAATAATATACTTGATTTAAACTCTGAGATCAGCTTCAAATGTGGTCCCATCCCCAAATGCCACTCTAAAAACAACACAGTCAAACCCTATGCTGATATCTTTCAATGACTTCTGTTTACAAAGTGTCAGTTTAAAGGTAAAGATTTATTTATCAGTTTTCCAGTCTTAACCTCAGCCTGGTATATGAAGAGCTGCTTTGGGATCTTTCCTACTCACATCAGCACCAGAAAACATTTCCAGCAGAAATTCTGCTTTCCATTCCCACTAGAGGAAAACACCAACTTCATGCTTCTGAACAGTAATAATTCTGATGATGACACATAATAGAAAAGAATCCACTCACCTTCCTTTTAGAAAGGGATAAAAAGACAAAAAGATTGGATTTAAAGTTATTTGTCATTCAAATCAACAGAGAAGCTCTGAATAGATAAACAAAGCACATCTGTTGAGTAATTACAAGAAGCACTCATTCTTCAGGTAACTCAATGGCACAATGCACCCAGCGAAGCAAGTAAGTTAAAAAGTCCCACAAATGGTGAAGTCGGAAATACCTCTACAAGTAGCAGAATCTCTCAAACTGATGGAGCTTTGTATAGTTCCCATCTATTCCACTAGCAGGACTCATACAAAGCATCCGGTATAGGTTTAATCTTCAAAAAAAGTATTTCACTGTTATCCTTAATGCCCAAAACGATACCCTTTTTAGCAGGAACAGAAAGAGGAGATGAATGTTTGATAACTAATTGTAGGACAGCTTCTTTGGAAAGCTTTAGGATAATTTCTTGTGCCAGATCTCCAAGAATAAACAGCATTACAATCTGAATAAGTTAAATTCGCTACTACAGTATATACAGACTGCTTCAGTCTGTTGTTAATTGGGGCTTGGACTAAAGGCTCAGCTTCTAGCCATATGCTAATACAGTCTTTAAAAATTATATAATTTTTTTTGCAAACTAAATATTTACTGTATAACATGGAAGATGTAACAGAAACGTTACTGCATTTTAATTTATGTTAGTAATTTGCTTTCCTTTAATTGCATTTACCTTAGGCTAGCAGCCAGACTAGGCTGAGATAAACTATCTGCTACTGCTCTCTGAACAAGATCTACTTTATTCATACCAAAGGGATGACAAAGTGCCTCTCACATGATACAGTAATGAGCATGTGAACTGATTTTGAATCACTTTTTCTAGGTGATTTAGCATTAAGATTCCTCAGTGAGAAGCATCCTAGGAAGTTTCCCTCTTTTCCTACTCCCTGATTCAATTAGACCCCTTCTTTCCAGTACTCCATTTTATTAATAGAGAATACATAGACCTAGTTTCACCCAAGGCCTGCCTGGACGAAAATTCACACCCTCTAAAATAAAAGTATTTATTTATCTACTTTTTAACTATGTGAAACCGAGAGATTCCAAGCTCTCAGCCCCAGCTGAGCTCACAGAAACCAGAGCAAACGTCAATTTAGAAAACAGCACCCTGCAAAACTAAACACTTACAAACATTCTCTGATTTACAGGGCAAGATAAAACGATTCATGCCCTCCTCTTTTCTTTTGTGCAGCTGGTTAAATATGTACAAAGCTAAAGTTGAACAGGAAGCACTCTGTCATACAAACACTTTAGCCAGGGCATCAGCTCCGGCACTGGCAATATAACATTTGGAGGGGTGGAATGCCACATCATGAATGGACTCATCAAATTTCTTGCGATGAGCAGTAAATTCTTGGATGCAAGTCTTGCTTTCAAGATTCCACAAGCGAATCGAACAGTCGTGACCTAAAAGAAAGGGAAAATAGTTTCCTTTATAATTCTCATGCCTGCCACCATTATGAGAAAAGGAAAATGAAATATGAATGTACTTACTGCCAGACATCAAATACAAGCCATTAGGATCAACAGCTAAACTTGTAACTGCATCTAAGTGAGCTACCATGGAGTGGATCAGTTTTCCTTTGAAAGAAAAGATTTATTTTGGTTATTTTCTGCAATAAACTTTGTTATCTGTAATCACTGCTTCTGACCCCACCACAGCTGATATTATAAATACAAAACCCGTGACTAAATAACTAAAATTATACAAGAAGTCATTCTTTTAATATTTACAGTCTCCTGAGAGCCACAGTATCATCAACAGTGTGAGATGTTCATTTTATGTCTGCAAAGTCACCCTGATGCTGCTATCACTGTGCATTTTAAATATCTGCCCCTTAAGTGAGTTCTGAAGTAAGATCTCGAATGGGAAGGAAGGCAGGGACTGAGTATACTAAAACCAATAAATATAAACTACTTAAGAATATGGGCCAATCTTAGTGAACTCAGAGAGAATTAATGGTCTATAAGAGTTTATTGCAATTACAGCAATGACTTCACATTAAAAAAATCACGGGTCAAATGTGACAGAAATCTAGGCAGCATTTGAGTGCCAGAGCTTCCTGTCCTCAAGATCAAAATGACACAGGCAACCAATAGAACCTAAGTACATAAAGATTTTGAAAGAGCTTTCTTTTTATGTTTTGTAAACACAACACATAAAGCATCTAAAAAGAACAGAGAATGATTCAGGTTCTTCATCACTGTGCCAACAGTGTTTCAAGTAGGATGGCAATCTTTGGGTTCTACTAGTGATAAGAGATTTCTTTTATAGAGGCTATCCAGTTCTTGACATCCCTCAGCATTTATGTGAACAATATTAATCATAATGAAATTCTGGTTATTATTTATGTTATACAATGGCTATGGCTAAGACCTGCTGAAAAGATGCATACCTGTATTGTTGTCGTAGAATTTGATGTGTCTGTCTTCATGAGCAGTGATACTAATTGGAAGAGTTGGATGGCTGATGACTCTGTTTATCTGACAGGAGGAACTGATTGCTAAGAAAAAAACCCACACACATCAATACGTGTAAATTTCTAAGTTCTTTTAAAGTCTGTTACTAAGAAATAAATATGCAATTCACCTTATTTGCAAAATAATTCTTATATACTGGAAACTTTCAGCTGGCACCTTATCTTACATTGTTTGCTCTAAAATGCTTTCCAAATTACACAGGCACAGAGACATATAAACCATACGTATGTCAAATAAGGTCCAACTTTTGGACATAGTTTTAGACAGGCACATTACGTAAAAATGTGAAACAAAAAACTGAGTGGAAACACCTTTTTTGCACTTCCCCACTGCCACAATCCTCCTCTTGCCAAGTCAGACTTTCTTCATAACATACAGACAGTACAGGAAAATTAACACTGCATGCAGTATGTTTTCAAGCAAAGAAAACCCACCTATTATTATTTTATATATATGGATTACAATTATAATTATTGAATAAAAAGGATGCTATAGTATTCACAGGGGAACCATTTTACTAGCCTTCCATAGTTTTGAAACAGCATGCATATATATATATAATATATATATATACACACACACACAAAAAAAAGTATAGAAGTTTTCTTATTAGAAATCTAGGCATTGCTGTGATGCACAGACTAGTGCAAGGGTGGTCTTAAGAGGCATAGATTATGACAAAACCAAAAAATAGTCACTCCAGAGAACATCAAAATACAGACAGCATATTTCATGTTGACTGTATTTAGTTAAACTGCTCCAAAGAACAGTCACATTATTTAATCAAAATTCTTACAAAAATAAATAAAATAGAATACTACTATAGGATTGCTTGCTATTAAAATGGCAAAGACTTCAATTTACATCTTTCTGTAAATATCTGAACCATTAAGCCTTGTCAGCATCTGCAGGACACTTAGAAATTGCAAAAGTGTAAATGAAGGAAGAAAATCACATTCATATGAATAAACTCTCCTAAAATTACTGAAAGCACATGAACCTTCAGCACAGCCAGCTATCCTCACAGTTCGAAAATGCCAAGCAAAGTGAGGCTTATACAGAACAGCAAAGTCCCCAAGTAGTGGTGGTAGGGCATTTCAGGTGACTCATTTTCCTCTTGCCTAGTTCTTGTAGGAATAGTCATTTATTTCTTTAAAATACTTGTAGGCTTTACAGTACTCTTACATAACTAAAGATACTAAATGGGGACTGCTGGCTGCTATATCACAATCTTGTTTTCTTAAAGGAACATTCCTGAATTAGAGCAAGGAGGAGGTAAAAAAAATAGAAGAGGGAAAGAGAAGGAAGAAGAAAAATAACTTCCACTAAATAAAGTTAACTAATTTAGGCCTGCTTTTTCAGACAGGAACAAAGGTGTGGATTAAAAGAAAAATTCCTGTACAGTAAGGAATAACATAAAGAAGGGAGATGGCACTTTCCATTCCCTTTTATTAACTGACAGTCATTTAACTAGTTTAAAACAGACAGGCAAGGCCAACAAGAAGGGCTTAGAATCCTTTAAAAAAATATAATTAACAGTAGAATTCAGTTACATAAAACTTTAAGGAGTGTGTGGGGAGGAATACCAAAACTTTAAAAGACTCAAAGTTTACATTGTTATCAAGTTACCATTGTGACTTGAATATTAAACCTTATGCTTCAGCGCATTCTGGTCTCTTTTCTAATGCCAAGGTAAAATAATTTACTGATAACAGGCTTCTCATAGTATCCTCTAAAACTTTTAATATTGGCCACTGCCATGATCCCAAGCATTATATGGGACCTTGTGAATGAACACACTTCCACTGGGGCTTTGCTCTTCTCCTGAAGTGAAAACTTCAACTACAGCCCAAGTCCAAATGAACCAAGGGTGTAATAAAGCTTTGAAAAGGGATACCTCTAAACTAAAAAAGAATCCACACACACTCCCAAACTTTTAATAAACTTAATTTTAAATTTTCCTGATATTAGATCTGATTTGCAATTTTGTACTTAAGAGAAAAAAGAAATCTTGAAGCTGCGAAGACCACTGAGCTGTATTAGAGAAACCTGTGCTTTTCCTCATGCTACCATCTTCTGAAGAGAAATTCAGTGTGACCCTGTTTCTTCTACCTCATTTCCAAAGTACATGCACTTTTCTGCTACTGACATGCTCACAAAGTCTGTTGTAGTAGTAACAATTTACTGTTACATCCCAAAACACAGATTCTAACATAATACACATTATAATTTATCATGACACTGCCTAACTGTTTGGAATCACTGTAAAAGATTATCAACAGTATCGATCTTGAAGAAGCAATTTTTTTCTTTGGTTGATTTGAGTTTTTTTGATACGTACTAGTATCCACGCTGGATTCCAGGGTAAGAATTCGTTGCCTTGTCTCCATGTTAAAAATGCTGGTGTGTCCACTGTTAAACGATGCTACCATGAGGCTTGGGTCACTGCTCACAAGATCTACTGATGAAGGTATTCCCATTTCTAGAAAACAATGTAGAGAAGATTTAGTTGATACAAAATAAACAAAAAAAACCCCAAACCAACCAACCAACCAAATCCCCCAACCAGTAAGCACTTGAACATCCAAAGGACCATGATTATGAAAGGAAATGTTGCCTTTTAGAACATATCTAAAGCCCATCTAAATAGACTACCCTGTATGATCACTATTTTAATCCTATTTTTTTGACATGTGCATCAACAACACTCTTTACTAAGATGTTGTATCTGAAATTGCAGCTGGGCAGAAATATACTTTGAAATTAAGAAGGCAAGAACCCCCGTCCCCTTTTCCTTCCTTTAACTGTAACAGCAATTCTCAAAAATCATAAGACAACTCCATTGCCTCAAGTAAAATGACATGAAATTGAAACGGTAAAACCACTGACATGACAGATGATTAACATCACCATTAGCAGTAGTAGTAGTATGATTATTATTATTATTATTATTATTACCTTGGGCAAAAATGGAGCTTAAAATCACCAAAGTTGTCAAGGCGCAAATTTTATACGTTGACACTTCCTCATGGAAAGTTATATAAATACATTATAAACTCACATTTCAAAGCTTTGTCCATCCTGCCTATTGTGGTATATATCTGATCTCCTTACACTCTAGCTATCTGAATACTACAGGACAGAAGATCAAATCAGCAAAGCTTGGGTATAAGATATATCCCTCAGGATTTTTCTCCTCAAATGTCCTGTTCATCACCTGCTATGTAAAAGCAACACTATAGCAACAGACACCAGGAGGAGCAGGAAAAAAAAGAGACACACTGAATTTCTAGCAACCTAACGTTATAGATTCAGATTATGCAGGAATATCATCACATCTCTCTAAAGTCTCTAAAGATTCATGGGAGAAACATCTCCTTTGGACCCAGGACCTCAGGATATTTCTTAGGAATGGTGGTACTTATCTAGAGGTACTCCAAAGAGAGCAAAAAATGGATTGGAGCGAGAAGAAAACACACTGATTTGAAAACATCCTTTTCTACCACTGTCATGCATGCTAATAACCTGCAGCTTCCTGGGAAGCCTACGATGGTTAATCTAAAGGACTTAAATGATGAGTGCCAGATATTTTAGAGAGTTTGTTCAAGATTATCAATAAACCATAGGAAAACTGGGTTTCAAAGGAGGATCTTTGAATTTCACAATTTTGGCAAGACTACTCCCCCTTAATTTAATAATAAAAACCAAAACAATTCACAAAACAAACAAAACAAACAAAAAAAACACTCAACTATCAGGAAGGTTTCAAAGTAAGCATATATGTTAGCTGGCAATAAGCCAGTTATGTTTTTTGTAGAATCCTGCAGACCTCTGTAAGCATAGCTTTGCAAAAGCTATAATACCTGAGATGTCTCTCTTTTGCTCAATATAGCATAACAAGTCATGGTATATCTGACCAGCTTTACACCACAATTCGATAAGTCTACTGAGTTACGACAACATTTATTTTGCCTCAAAGCTTTTCTAAGGTCCTAGGAACTCTCTCAGCTCATGGGCTGTCTTTAGGACCATCAGCTCTAAGAGAGTTTGGCAATATAAATGGATTCATTCTGGAGCACTTAGACAGCAACTTCAAGAAATTAGACTCTAAACAGCGGGATTTTGCTTTGTGCTGGACATTGCAGTAACTAAATCCAAATAAGTACATTTTTTCAACTAGCAGTGCTTAAGATCTCTAGGTTATTGCTATTGTTAATGTGCAAACTCAGAAATTCAACTGCAATCTCTGTGTTAGAGGCACAAGCAACAAATCTGGAAGGTACAATGACCCTGGGCTGAGCGAAGCACTGGTGACTCCAAATTTCCATTTGGGGAAGAAAGGGCTTTTTATTCTGGACAATCCAAAAGCAACAGCCTAATGGAAACTCAATTTGAGTCTTAATTATGGAATTGATACATTATACTCTACTCTGCTAGTAACATCAGCAGACCACCTGCAGCAGTTGGCTTCTAGATGTATGTGACTGTCTACCTGTGTGTAGATATATATTCAACTAGCATCAAAAAAGAAGGGTCCCAAAATTTACTCTTCCCAAATCATTCATCAGGATATAAAATCCAGCAAAAAAAAAAAAAAAAAGGCAAGAAGTATTTCTATTCAAGAACCAAAATTATGTCAGTCTGAACAGTGATGCTCATGAACTTTTAGGGCAATTTTCTGTACCTTGATTATCATTAAATACATTGAGAGCTGGAGCAATTTCTGTAGCTTTCCATAAACGTATAGTGCCGTCTGCCGAACAGGACAGCAAACGCTGGTGTGCTCCACTGTAAACCAGACCCCAGACTGCATCAGTATGGCCTACAAAAGCACCTCTCAGAACAGAAGGATCTGTGAACAAGACACAACAAAACACGTTTCAAAACAAAATCTGAATCACATCAATAGCTGTATCTCAGTTTGTGTTTATGCACCAACCTTAAGGAGCTAATCCATTAAAAAAAAACAAGGTCAATCATGTGATGCCTTAAAACCCTGTAAAACAGACAATCTGCACAAAGTTATTAGAGATAAGAAAGAAAATACCTTTATTGATGGGGTCCCCT
>JAWWEW010000112.1:33864805-33919128 GCA_035583185.1 Anabacerthia variegaticeps | reverse complement strand
GCATAAAATCCCTTACTTTTACAGCTCTAAAATCCACACTAAATACATAAAAATACATAAAAATTCTTCGGCATCACATGTCATACCAATATAGAAGTCACATTATTCTGGTATTAAAATGCTTGTATTTCATGAGCATACATGACATTCAGTATCCCAGTTTGCAAGTCAAGGAACAAAACAACCTTTCAGCAGAAGGGACAGTACTGAAGTTTGAAAAACACACTTTAATGTGTCTCACTTTCAAACAGCCATCAATGGCATATCAGTCCCTTTTATGCAAAAGTCAGCCCTGAGGCCAACTGCATCTGAAGCTACCAGAAGTGAAAAATAAACTTCAAAATCCAAAAACAAGGTGGACATCCATTCAGATCTAGTAAATCTTACTCAACCGGGCCTTTTTACGTATTTGCAGACACCATTAACAGCATTGGTCTCAGACGATAAAACCTCTTTTTATGTCAACTATACAGAAATTCATCAAAAAAGAACATTAAAATACACACTTGCTGTACTTGCCAAATCACCATGTTTAGTCCTGTACTTTTTAAATCTAGCTGTTTCTCAACACTGTGATGAGACGAAGGCCTTTTGTAAAAAAATGACATTTTATCTTCTCATCAAGCAGCAGCATCATTAAAAGAAATTACTTGAAGTAATTGAAGCTAACATTCGATTGGCTCTTTTAAATTTTCAAAGAAGCATCATCTACAAAGCATCCTCTCTTAAGAACATAACATTAATGTCACTTATCCTTTCACTGCTGTGTGTGACAGCAACGTACCGTAGGAGTCATAGGGGTCGATGTTCGGGTTGGTTGTGTTCCAGCCATGGATAAGGCCATCTGTTCCCCCACTGTAACACTGTTCACCATTACTGCTCATCACCACACAGAGCACCGGTCCACTGGAAGAAACCCCCAAAGAAACATTGACTATTACCATTTCCATTATGTGAAATTCAATGTCAACAGAATCTTCAAATCTCCCTGCTAGATACAATTCACTTGCTGCATGGATTGCAACAAAAATTCCACATAATGAAATCATAAGCTACAACACTTCCCACGAAAAAACCTCCACAATATTTGGTAACGTAACTACAATCAGGACAATTTAATCATTAAGCACGTGAAATGTGAAGTGCCACACTTTCCAATTGTAGGGATTTTTATTTTGCATAAGCAGCTTTTTTTCCCCTTTTAAAAGATCTAAGGCTCTTTCATGAAACAATTCCAGTAGATTTAAATTCATTGCATTCATTCTTCAGCTTCCTGCTATGCACATATCTGACAAAAAGGCAAGAGCTGCAACGATGAACAGAATACCTAATCAAATCTGAACTGTATAATTTGTAGGTTTTTCATTTTAAAATTGTAGTGTACCTGGCTTCAGACATAAATAATTATGCAGAAATGAGATGAACACATGCAGATATTTTAAATAAAATGGGAACTAAAAACATCTCATGAAATCAGTAGCTGACAAGGTGGAAATTACCTTTTTAAAAAATTCAGTTTCTGTTTAAAAATCGTATCTTTCTCAAAATATGACAATGTTTCTCAGGAAATACTTACTTATGTGCTCTGAAGGTGTATATTGGCTCTACATCAAGAGAAGCACTCCTAAATGAAGTACAAGGAAATGTTAACATGTGTCTGATCTTACACAATGCTTTACAAAAACGTGCCAGAATTGCTAAATTCTTAAAATAACTGCTACATCTTTTGCAGTGTTTCCCTCACAACTTCTTCTCCCAAGATAATTTTTCACATGCCAAGGAACTATTTGTAATCTTTCAAAATGTTATAGAATTTGTTGTTTGTTTTGTTTGGTTCTTTTTTTTCTTTTAGTTTCAAGACCTTCAAGGTAGTTCACAAACTCTCATACATCAATCAAACCAGTAGTAGCTACACCAATGGTGGGGAAGGAGTAGGGAGACATCAGTATCACATGGAATATATCATTAAGTGCTCCAAACCCCTATCAGAGCACAGGACTTTTTGACTATTTGTTTTTATACCAGTGCCATAGCATAGTCACAAATCACTTCAAAATTTGCTGCTCTGGACTTTACCAATCTGGTGCTTGTTACAGACTGAGGGAAGGCCCTGTGTTATGCCCAGTCCTCCTCAAAGGTATGATGTACCCCTCTGCCATATCAGCCCTGCCCTGAACTTGCTCTCATTTCTGCTAATTCCCAGCAACCCACAAGAGACAGTGTACAAAGGCAACATGTCAAAGTTTAAAGCTGTACACACATATATGCATGTATATGTATACATACATATGCATATATAAAAAATGCATTTTATACATTAATATACACATGCAACCACACTAACAGGCCACATCTGAATATTTTTACTAGTAAATTAATTTGTCATGTTATCTACAAGGAAAATACAAAAAAGTGAATGGTTTTCCTTTTCACAAACAAAATACATGCAGGAACACACATGGATTTCTTCTGGCACTCTTAAGAAGTCTCTACACTTCTCTTAAATTCAAGAAACACTTTCCATTAACTCCAAGGATGTAGTGAAGTAGTATCCACAATTATTTTTTCTTCATAAATTAAAACTGGTTTTGAAGCAAAGGGAAAAAAAAAAATCTTACTTTTTCGCTGGGGCTGTTTTTTGTAAATTCCACATTTTTAATGTATGGTCCTCTGAAGCTGTTATTAAGACTGGTTCAACCGGATGAAAAGCGAGACCTCTTATTCCATCAAAGTGACTTCTTAATGTAAATTTGGGGTTCCAAGTCTTTCTCAATGCATCCTTATTGTTGGCTATCTAATAAAAAAAAAAATTGCCAAACTTTTAATTAATCTGGAAGCCACAATGAAAGGAAGAAAGCAGAAATTTAGTTTGGCACTTTCAGAAGATGTCAAATTACCTCATCCACTTTTTCTAACAACCTGCTCTTGAATAACAGTCCTCTTAACGCTAACCAGATAATTGAAAATGGGAATGAAGGTAGATGTATTCCATACAACAAATAAAGTCATGCCCAAAGCAATACATTCTATGCAAAACTGAAATAATCCCATGTCTGTAAAACTAGACAATTTAAAAGCACTGATACTTCAATGAACTCAGCTAGCTATTTGAAATTAGATCTATACCTACTGGTAAAGCTATACCCACTTATAACTCTGGGCTTGATTCTGCCAATCTGCAGTCTCCCTGAATATCCAAAGTACCACTCACATGGCACCGCTAGAAGCACAGAAAACAACACAATCTAACTTACTCATCATCTAAAGCAACCCCAGTTCCATAATAATGCAAGACAAGTAAAGCTGTCCAGCAAAAAAAAAAAAGGCAAAAAAGACTTGGCTACACACTAACAATACAACTGGCAAATAAGAAGCTATCATGTATTCAGACACAATTATTTGGCAATAAATGCATTTTAGAAGATCCAAAAAGAATGCCTTTTGAAAGAATAACATTTATTCCAATATTGCTCCTCAAAAAATGTTGACAAAAATGCTGAACAGACTTTTTTACTCTGTCAGTCAGCAACGCCGTAAGTAAAATCTGCCTTTCGATAACCACTGCTGATGGTGGTTATGAAAACCCAAGAAAACAAACAATTGTATTGATGTTTTATTATGTGGAAATCTACATATAATCCCAAATAATTTTTATCTTTAACTGCAAAGAAGAGACAACTGTTTCGAGACACTTCAAGAGTCTATATTTTATTCTAGGGAGTGGGGGAAGGAAAATGAGGTTTAAGAACAGAAGTGCTTTTTCTTAGGTTTTGTTACATCTGGATTTCATAATAAAAATACGCATCAATTAAGAGGTTCTATAGATTTTAAACAAGGAGAAAGGAGCTGTAACAAACAGAGGTTTAGTCTCATCATATTTCTTAGTAATTATGTAGTGCCTTGCTCAGGGAGACAAGTCACTTTCTTTGCCAGTTTACTGAGCCAAGTTGGCTCAATGAGGGAACAGACAAATGCTCGAGCTGGTGCAAGGATGGGGCAGGACTGCACAGCTAGCAGCTCTGGCAGGTTTTCTGGAGATTGGCCAAGAAACTCTCAGCAAAAAGTGTACAAGATGTACAGAGTATTCACAGATACCTGGAGAGGACTTTGGTTGCCTCAACACAGGCACCTAATGCCAATCGGGTGACAGAGGAACCCGCCTGCCCTCCAGCTGCCATACCAGCAGCACAGGTCCTGTGTCACATCTGCAAAAGCCACAAAGACACCTCAGACAGCCTAACAGTGAATTCCAGTTCTGGCAGGGTAATATTCTCCATTTGCTTCTCATTCATTCAGAGGTGCCCTTCCAAAGAAGTCCAAGATGATTAGCTTATAAATTAGGGTGTAGACAGAGGGCACTCCCAGCCAACAGACCAGCAGCAGAGGAGGAAACAGGTCCTAGCCCTGATGCACCACCTACGTGGCTGCACCACATCACTCCACCCACCAGTCTGCCACAAGCTGCAAAAGGCTGGGTTGAAAAACACAACCTCCTTCTATCTCTCCCCACTAATATGCAACAGTGAGGTGATCTCAGACTCGAAAAGCAGTTTGGGGGGATGTTCAACCCCAAAATTAGCACCTGATCTGGATTTCCCACTAATATTTGTGTCTATGCATACAAATCAAAAAACTCCCAAAACAGCAATGACATGCAAATAGGATTACAGATACTTCTCTTGTTCTCTCTGTACTGCAGAGTCTAAAACCTCTATTATAATCTTATGAAGCTGCTTAATCTACTCAGTGGACTAGAGGGAAAAAAAAAAAGAACGAACCAAAGTGAAAGACAAGTGTGTAAGGACAACAGTGTGTAAAGGAAGGAAAAAAAAGATAAACGTGTGAGTACTGGCTAGCAATCTTGAAAATTTCACCTTGTTAGATATTCTAAAAACCTACCCATAAAAGAAAAACATCTATTTAGGAAATAAATTCATCATCTTCATTACCACGTGAAAACCATTCTTTAACTTACAGATAGACAAGGCAATATGTAGAAACTGAAACCATGAAATGAGTTAGGCTAATGCTGCCACGTTTTAGAAAAAAATAATCCAGTAAAAATGTCAGTGGGATGAAAGGGACTGAAAATGGGAAGGTGTCTGCAGCTCTTGAGAGCAAATATATTTAAAGAGAGAAGTACAAGATCTTTCAACTTTATTCTCCATATGATTCAAAATTACCACTTAAAAATAATATACTACATTTTCACTAATCCTTCCTGATTCACATTTGGCAGCTGAAAGAAGGCACGAAGTACTCCAAACCAGAAACATTATCTGACAGCTAAACTTCCAGTGAAACTTGAAATACAAAAAACAGCCTTTCATTTAGCTTCAGTGAAGTGCACAGTGACAATAGCGAGCAGCTCTGTAAATGTTTTTTTAAAATCACCAGCACTAGAAAAAGGTAAGAGTTGAGGTAAGCATGACTATGAATTCCTGCTCTTAGCACTTCATAAAAGCATTTAACAAATGAACAAATGGAAGTTAGTATTCTCAACCATGCAGGATAGGATAGGCGTGGATAAAGAAATGCTAGATTCCATAAATCAAAGCTGCTAGTTTAGGAATCAGAGAGGCATGAACAAACACAACAGTTTATATGGACACTTGAACAACGAAGTCAAGCAATGAAAGCATTAACATCTCTTTCAGATGGTTTAGGTTTGTCATGTCCTCCAAACTGAAAAATTCAGCATCTAAGTTTTAGGTGTACCTGTAAAAGAAATGAATTTGTACACCGTCTTACCCCTTTCTGAAGGTGCAGTTAGGGAAGACAAGCAAAAAAAATTAAGAACTGAGCCCAAATTAGGAGATAATGCTAAAATACTGAATTTTAGCAGAAATGTTCAGTATCATTGCAATCATAAGGATTCACAATATATGACATGCTCAGAAACTTGTTATAGTAGTAGTGCATCTCTCTGCAGTAGCATTCTCAAAATGTGTCTAAAATTTTATTAACTATGTAATCTATTTCTCTACAAGTAAGTACAAGCATAGACCTTCAACGTAAGGACCTGCAGGTTACTTTTGAAATCTCAGACTTGATTTGTGATAGCAAAATCCCAGATGGTGGTTACTTAAGGGTCAGATTTACTGAATAGTAGGATTCTTCACCAACACACAATACTAAAAATATCTCTGAAATCCCTCAACCATGACAGAGCTGGGCAATGCAATAACAAGATTAATTTGAAGTTGACAGACCACAAGGAGCACATTATTAAAGTAACACCTGAAGCACCCTTTCCCAAGAAATCAGAAATATAGACAAAAATTGCGTATGACTGAAAAGAAGCAATTTTAAGAAAGGTTTTTCATAACAAGTGAAAGAAAAACAAGCTGTAGGCTACACATACAGCCACAAAACCCACCTAAAAAGTCTTCCATCCAGCTTCCCATGTGAAATGAGACTATTGCCCACACCATGTAATGTAACCCAGAGGTCTCCCACAGCCAAAACTTGAACATGTCCCAGGAGAGGGATTCCACTCTTTCTCTGGGCCAGTTGTTTCACTATCGTCTTCTACACAACACTTTCTCCCCCGGTGTCTTACCTGAACCTCTCAAGACATAATCTGATGTTGTTTCCTCTTGTTTTAATGCCTGGTACTATGGAGAACCTCAGCTCTGTGATCCTTGTAAGAACTCTTCCAATACCTGCAGACTACTGTCTCAGCACCTCTCACCCTCCTAAGAGCTGAACAAGAGTGGCTTCCTTAACATCTACGCATCAGTCACATGCTACTGGACTATGCAATTTCTCTACAACCTTCTTGAAGTGGAGGGGCCCAAAACTACATAGAAACCATGCAGAATGGGCATAAACGTCCCTCAAACTGCTGGCCATATGACTCCCAATTTTTCTCAGGGTCACTGAGGTTACACACATGCAGATGTTTCACTATAACTAATTACATTTACTTTCATCTATTCGCATGACACGGCACGCAAATGAGCAGAAGAGGGGTTTGCAGAGAGCTTAAAGGCTGCTATCTATGGGAAAAACAGATTTGTCAAGCGAAAATTTGTGACAATGTCTGGCAGCATAATTTTAACTGGAGAATGTTTTCTGCTGAGTCTACACACATGTAACTTGCATATGCCTTCAACAAGAAGACAGTAAGACCTTGAGTTACCAACAATAACCACTTACATCATAAGTCAGCGAATCTGCCTCATTTGCTACAGTAAGACCTGCCAGTTCTCCAAGACCCAGCTCGTTTTCAAGGGCTTCATCTGTTCCCATAATGAAAGATTTCCCTGAAGAAGGAGGGAATGTCAAAGCTTCCACTGCAAGAAAACAAAACAAAGAAAAAAAAAGAATCTTGAAACATGGGTTTGTACAACACTGAATAACAAAGGCACATTTTCCACTTTCAAAACACTAAACACCTTTCAAGCAGCTGAGGGCAAAAAGATATACAGAGATGCATAAAAAAATAGCTGTTCTAAAGATAATCACTTTACTTACCAATAAAGAGCATCTTCTGAACATACCTATACCTGAGGTGTGCACAACTCAAGACACTAAGTACAACTAGCCACAGGCAGCAAGGGTACACTACCACTCACCCATATATAACGCACAAGTAACACAGAAAAGCTCAGACGCTTCTCTAGCTCAGCTACAGAGTATGCAAATGGGCACTGAAGAAGCAACAAAAACCTGTATAAGAATAGCCGGTGGGAGCAGTTTGACTCTCCCTACCTAACAGGGCATCCACACACATCCAACAGCATGTCCACAATGAAGCTGTTTACACGCACTCCAATCAAGCAATACAACCAGAAGCTGACAATTCATTGCTACTTGTAGAAACAGTTTAATTACCAAACAGGCTACTCAGCACTGAATTCCACATTTTTACTAGTAGTATCCAAACTTACTAGTTCACAGCTTCTATAGCAAGCCTATAGGAGCTCCCATCACTGTAACACGAGCACATCCATAGGCAGATTCATGAGATCAAGGGTGATCAAACACTAAAGAGCACAGCACACACACTTATACCACAAACAGCTCTGCATTAAGTGGTACAACTCAAAAGCTGTGCCTTTACCAAGTTCCCTGTATAATAGCTCTCCAAGCCTACGCAGCACAAAAGGGGGACCAAACAGATGAAAATGTGTTATCTTATGGATACAAGAAACTTCACTCATCTTTACACATCTTTTGTCTCAAATTACAAGCGTTTTTCAATAAATTAATTTTTTTTCCCTTTTAGCCCCATTGTAAATACAAGTCTTGGCAAATACAGCTGCAACCAGGGAGAGAGAGAAGGAAACACACCTCATTCTCAGCACCCTTTTAAGTTCTAACAGCACCAATACTACACTAAAACCAAGCAAACTGCAGTTTACAATGAATAGCCTGATCTGTTCATTCTTTTTCCTTCTTGTCCCAAAGGCATCAGATTCAGGTACTATCCAATTCACTTCCAGTTCACCCAGCATAAAGTAAGCTAATCTTTTCATTCCACACTCACGTCTCCACTGAGTGTTCTGTTTGGTTTCTCCTACTTTTTACAAACAAATAAAAGCTCTTCAAGCTCTACTGTTTAATCAGGTCTCTTAACCACAAACATCTCTTACCTTCTTCACCCTGAAGTCTACACTATCATCCTCTTTTTCTCTTTTGAACTTATGATGCAATATTCCACTCAACACACAATACGTACAGGACACCAAATTTGAAAAGTTACTAGAATGAAAAAAATTGCATGCCAAAAATATCATGGTGTCTCAGCTTTACAGAGAATACACAGCTAATAGTTTGCAATACTGAACTCAGAGTGATAACCACCAGCTGTCCTCCTTTTTTTGTGAGATCCCATCTGAGTCTCTGAATTAAAAAACACATTACTGAAAGGACATGAAAATAGTGCTCTGCTAATATAGTTCTCAGTATATGTGAGAAAAGTTGCAAAGGAAACATTCAACAAAAAATTCCTCCAGTTCTCAAAGCGTTGCTAAGTTACCCCCTTCTTTCATAAAGAAAATCACTGAGCATGAAGGAAACAGAACTCCTGAGATCTTTGGTAACTACACCACATGCCAGAGCTTTTTATGCATCTTAATTATAACTTGGCCGACCTAGTTTTTCACACTCACTGAAAGACTGCTAAGTGGAACTATGTTTTGCTCATTTTTCAAAACACATACTTACTATTTAAATAGGGCACATGATATGATAGAATCATAGAATGGTTTGGGTTGGAAAGCACCTTAAAGATCATGCAGTTCCAACCTCCCTGCTGTGTGCCAGGACATCTTCCACTAGACCAGGCTGCTCAAAGCCTCATCCAGTCTGGCACTAAACAATTCCAGAGATGGGGCATCTACAACTACTCTGGGCAACCTGTTCCAGTGTCTCACCACCCTCACTGTAATGAATTTCTTCCTAATATCTAATCTAAACCTGCTCTTTCAGTTTAAATCCACACCCCCTTGTCCTATCACTACATGCCCATGTAAAAAGTCCCTCTCCAGCTCTCTTTTAGGCTCTCTTCAGGTACTGGAAGGGTGCAATATGATCTTTGACAAATTAATAGCCTCATACATAACATGTTATTATGTTGCATATTACAGCAATTCAAATATTGAATCAAATAGATAATTTAGCATTTTTCAGCCGTAACACTAGTGAAGGTAACCACATCCTGCATTGCAAAGACATGTAGCTGTGGCCTTCCATACTTGGACTAGCCACTGTGAGAATTTTTTTATGTTTGGAATACATTATGGAAATTAATACAGTGGCAAGCTCTGTTCTATATGATTCACTATACAATCACCACATGCATTTAAAAGCTATGGGTAGCCACTTGTGTTTACCTGTAGAGCCTCTACCTTTCGCTTAAATAAAAAGAACACATTTGTATGTTTGTGTATATATATACATACATGTAAAATCATGTTCATGGGGAGAGAAAAAGATGCTCTTATGTCCTCAGTTTATGTTCCACACTTGGCTGCCAGGCTTGATCACAAACAAAAGCAAGTGATTTAAGATTGTCAGATTACAAAGTCACCAAGTGACAAATTATTTTTAAAGTGCTCGGAAAGTCTTAGAGGATAGTCTTTCAGAAGTAACTATAAGTACTGACCCTTTACGAAGGTGTATGTACATTTTTAATATTTACCTTCATCCGTCCTGTTTATCTCATGTTCAATGAGCCTTGAGCTACTGGGCCTAGAAGAAGGTGCAACAGATGGCTGCAATGAAGGGAGATCATCAACATCTCTCAAGTTTGCAAGCATATCTTGCAGCTTTGACCTGTTGGGCCCTAACCAGAAAAAAAACAAAAAATTAAATGGTTTATGCATACTTCACAATGACACTACTTAGATATGCTACAGCAGCACATGCAACAATGGATCCTACCTTACATTATGACATTAACACAGAAAAACTAATGAGCACCTATTTTCAGCAGTAACTAATCATCCAGCGTGAAATGAATTTCTTGAAAAGAAAGCGACAGAAGCAACTGAGAATTGCGAACGCACAATTTTCCCCATATGTATAAACTCATACTGCTACTTGTATAGGATACTGAAGAATGCCTCCGAGTCATACTCATAATGAGAATATTTACTTTTCCAAAACAATAGTTGGCATCTGTGAATATTTTAGAATCTGCGCATCAGGTACTTTGTGCAGCATATTCTTATGATAACATTATTATTTTAAATTTATTTGTGCACTAGTGTAGTATTGTGAACTATACAATCCAAAAAGTCATATTTATATTAAAATATAAATGCAACTGGATTCACTGGCCTACTTCCTGAAGCTACATATGGTGAAGACCCATGCCCTTCTTGACACTTACCTGTGCTTTGCTCCATCATTTTCCCACATCCCTGTTTTGACTGTTTTATATAGGATTGAGGCTGAAACATATCTTCGGTAGTTTTTCCTGTTGTAAGTTTAATTAAGAATGGGAAAATGTCTTACCCATAGTCCATTATGTTTTTTTTTTCCTAGACCAGTAAATAATACAGCTATTTTTAAGCAGCTTTAACACAGCAGTGTACTCTAATATATGTAGTTTCTCATCAAACCATTCTATGACGCTCTTCTCTTACTACTTCACAGGAATGTTTACTACAGCCTTGCAAAATCGTAAGTTTACTAATACAGTTGCAAGCTCTACTTTGTCCACCCTAACCATAATGACTGATAATAAACTAAATTGTATTTAACTTGTCTGTCACCAAAATAATACTCAATCCAGGAAAACACTAAGAAGGATTTTGCAAGATTGTTTTCTATAATATCTGCTTTACAAATCCAATATTTTACTTAGTAGCAGTTCAGTGTCTAAGCACCATGTATGATGGGATTAAAGTCATAAAAACAAACTTTGTAAAATTTAATGTCAAAATATTTAGTTCCTTTTTTTTCTCCAGACTGCCTTCCTCACATTCTTCTTCACTATGTGCAATACGAATAGCTGAAAACAGGCTCTGATTCTTCCTGATTTTTTCTGCATTGATGCCCTTCCAATTATGGTTCATCCATGGCAAGATGCTTAATTTCACTGATGCAGTAAACCATTTCGTCTTCTAAGATCAAACCAATCAAATCAATCCAAAACGTACTGTAAAGGTACTGAGCAGTAGTTATCTTCACGAAGCAGCATTGGATGTCCAGATGCTGCCTTTACCTCAAGATTTTTGTTTATAAATATATAAAACACGCTCCAATAATATCTAAATATTAACAATTAAATTTTATTACCAAAACTAAATATACTCAACTGCTGTTCAAGAATAGAATTTCAACAGTTTGATAAAATAATTTCTGCTAAGTTAATCCGACAGCTATTTACCATGAACTACATTGCACGTCTGTATATTTTAAAAATAACAGACGAGTTACAAAAATTGATTTCACTGAAGTCATATATTGGCATGACCTGTCTATCTTACCTATAAAGAAATTTAGAATCAATTTTGTGAAACATGAACACTTTAATTGGCCAGCTCAGCTTCTTTTAAGATTTGCAATTAACTTCCAGTAAATTAAATGATTCCAAAGATGACAAAAATATCACTTGAGAAATGTAAAGCATAGTAATTATTTACTTTTTTAAAATAAAATAAAAAAAGGACATTTAGTTTGCGTATTTGATAACATAATTTCAGCAACATATCCAACTGCTGAGCAGGATCTTACCAGAGTATCAATACAAGAAGTAACAAAACAAGTCAGCCCCAATGATGCAAGGATCTGACACTTCTGCAACACTATGCATATCTCTTTGGAAGTCAGAATTTGCTTGGTATTCATAAGCATCTTCCCACAAAGGGAGAAACATTCCTCAAATTTCTCACCAGGCTACATGCAATATTATTAATATACATCTTTCACACATGAATTCTCAATATGACTAGATGTTTGAAATATAGCTGTGAATATAGTGTTTCATTTTAAACACTCCATCTGAGTTCAAAAAGTTTTAAAGGCTTACTTATCAAAAACACTGATTTTACATAACATATCTGTATTTCAAGAAATGTAACAAAAAAATAATACAGGGCTAGAAACTGTATTTCAGACACTGTTCGCAGTTTTTTCTTTTGGATAACAATATCCAACTTTTTTAAAGGCTAGTCCCAGAGGTCTGAAAGCCAATAAAGAACTCCTGTGTTTTACAAATAAACTGATGGTCATAGTTGCTTCCTATTTCGAGCCCTGCATAACAAATTATGATGACAGCATGACTTTCATGTTGTGAATGTTAAGTATAAACAGGGGTAGAAATTAACCTGTTTTCTCCCACTGTCATCTAACAGGATACTCAAGACAGTTTCCAGTTTGGTTTCTGTATTTATTTATATAACAGACTTTAACTCTTCCTGTAAAACTGGCATGTTTCCAGCTAAGAAAGGGTTCTGAAGTATTCTATATTAAAGTGTGAACTATTAAACCAATGCCTTTTACAATTTAAGTATCTGAATAAAAAAGTATAAAACATGCTCAAAGTAAGAATTTTTAACTAATCCAACGCTTGGTTGGAAGAAGTTATATCTAATCCAACTATTTATCGGGTAACTTGATTGTCTGTCATTAATTTCAACCCCTGAGAACTGGTGAACAGGAAAGCAGTCAGGAGCAGCAAAGTAAAAGAGTAAGTAATTTTAGGAAAACATTGAAAGAGAGATAGAATTAAGGGTGTGAAAGATGTGAGATTTATGATTTTAAAGTGCAATGTTTTCCACTTACTCTTCACCCCCTTTTTCCCCTTGCGCTCCTTTTTGTATTGTTCCTTGAGTTTGGTTATAACTCCCTGGTCGACATTCCAGGCTTCAGGCATGAGACACTGGTCTTCCTTTTCTAAACAAAGTGAAACAAATGAAACATCCTTTTTCAATAATGTCACCAAGTGATCTCCACTGAAGGAGGCAACAGCTGCTGTCAATGGCATTTGTCTTTTATTTTAAACAGACAGAAATAGCACCAATCTTGTGAAAGCCACAAAACTGCTACTCACATTCCAATTCTATTTGCTCAGAATTTTCTTAATAAAAAAATTGAGATGAAATTTCACGTCTAATTCCTATAACCAAGCACACAGCTGTTCATAAAATTAAACAACAGTTACTTTATAATAAATCAGGACATATTTTTCAGGTTTTCTTTCCTCCAGGGAAAGAATTACTATATCTAGAAGAAACAGCTATGCTACTCGTTAACATAACTTTACAATTCAGGTGTTGCATCACTGCATTTCAAATTCTCGTTTCATTGTTTTTGTGCTATGTTGTCATTTACATGAAGTAGTAGCACATTTAAATCATTTTGGAGCATAGTATACATGTCACCATGGTTTAAATAAAATCTTAAAGCACTAAAGCCACGAAATTTCACAAAAAAGGAGAAGGTCTAAATTATTAATCTTTGGAAAAACCCACAAAAAATTTCAGTAAGCCTAATTTAAAAAAAAGGCCCCACTTATTTTGTTTGCTTTGGTTTGTTTTTTTTTCTAAATATCTCTCTCAAATTGCTTCCCGTGTGACATGATACAGAGAAGTAGTATCCTTCCAATTGTACGGTATTTGGAGATTTTGAACAAAACATGTTACGTGAGTTCAAATCTCCAAGTCATTTTTTCCATATATGGTGAGACTGTACTGAGGAAGCTTAGAAAAATAATTTGCAAGAGGAGGGGAGGCAATAGAGCTTTTCCTCATATATATTTCTTTTCATGACCATTACAGCTACAAATTTTATTTTTAATTCATTAGCTTTTTGCTTTCTTTTCTTATTAAAATCTCTCAACCTCTTCATTTAAAAATTAATTCCTTTCAGACCAAGTTTGCTTTGTAGGTCAATAAGCTATTCTAGACCTTTTGAAATATGAACAATAATAAACTTATCCTCAGACTAAGATGCAGAAATTACATGTCTGTAGAGGAAGCACAACTCTATCAATCACAATCTGAATGAGTCACTGTGATTGGACAGAAGACAAAAACCAGCCATGGGTTATTACAAGGACTGACTTGTCAGAAATTATTTATGCTGAAAAAGACCTAGGAATTCTCCATCACCATGAAATTCAACAGGACTCAGCAGCACACTCTTGGAGCAAAAGCAATCAACCATATCCTGAGCTGTATTACCAAAAATGTAACCAACAAGAGAAGGGACTGTTCCCCTCTGTCTGGCACTTCTGAGCCCACACTTCTGAGTACGGCACCCAGTATAATACTTGTAATACTGAGAAACCTTTCAGGTATAATGCTAAGTACCCAGTGTTGGTGTAGTGTGGCAAGTCTAAGGGAGCCCTAGGATAGTTAAGGCAGCTGGAGCAAGTAAGCTACAAGGAGGGGCTGAGACTACTGTGAGTGTTCATTGATGGCAAAAAAGGCATCTTAGTGTCGCCTATAACTACCTAACGTACAAGCAATTGAGAAGATACAGGCTCTGCTCAGACTTGCATTACAGAAGGACAAAATACTTTTTGAGATGATCTCTCCTTCCTTTGAACCCTCCAGTCATAATCCTGTATTCATGAGCGACAGATTAATTCAAGACATGAAGTTTAGTGGCATGTTTTTGCGGAAGCTATGAAAATAGGTATTATTAAGCTCAAGAGAGACTCTAAAATAGTCTGTGGGCTAAGTCATGTCCTCTTAATACATATGCCCTAATTACCACTAATGATCAAAAACTGTAAGTCATGTCCTCTTAATACATGGGCCCCAATTACCACTAATGATCAGAACCACATGAGGAACTCAAAAAAGGTATGAGAAAACAACACTTCAGAGAAACAAGTATGTATTCTCTCTGGGATTGGGTTAAGTTTTAATCATGATTTTCTTTTCTGGCTGGACAGGATTTTTTCTCTTCTCCAGCAAAAAAACGAAAAATTTAAACAGATTTTCATTAGATTGTGTTGTTGCTAGGAAAATATGTAATATATCAATTTTCTACAGACTGTCCCAGGATGTTTCCCACATGTTCTACAGATTCTGTTCTATTTCAGAAGTGGATCCTGAACTACTCCTGTTCAAGTGCTTTATAGTTTAAAAATTACTTGAACACATCTGAGGACCTTTCAAGCCAAGCAGGCTCAACAGATTACTGTAACTGATACTTGGGATCCAAAAAAAAGTAAGAATTTCATCTGTTTGCTTCTGTCCTCTCTACACAACAGGACTCTACTGTGCTACACTTGACAGTTACACTTAAATTAATATAAGTGACTTACGATGGCGTTCCTTGAAGACACCTAGTCTTATACACACTTACCGTAAAAGACACAGGTTGTGAAACAATTGAAAATCATGAACACCTCTAACTCATTTCTAGAAGTGAAACTACTACTTTTCATGACACTTTATTTTTAATGTTAGACTTCTGCTCATTTGGACTCATCTTTCATCAATGAATGTAAAAATAAACCCCAGCAGTGTGAATTTGAGAACACAAAGCTCCTGTTAGCATACTGACTTTTCTGACACAAGTGATAGCTACACTTACCAAGCAAAAATGGATAAAATTTTAATATTAAAGAGAAGTATCAGAAAAACCTTTTCCATAGAAAACAGTAATATTCCCAAATATTTTTTGGTGAATAGAATACTGATTGCTAAATCTAATATTGCAACACATCCTCTTAAGCAGAGAGACTACACCAAATTGAACAATAATTTGGAGTCCAACCAGGAGTTTGACATGGCTTCAGTAAAATACAGCAACTCAAAGCTAATGGCTCGCGTGAGAGCCACAGCTACTGTGGCTTATTGGTCTGTCACACTTGCAGTTCCATTACAAAGCTCAATAGTTTTCCATTCATTGTCAATAGCTCCCTCTGTATTCACTTATCCTTAAGACTTTCCAGAGCATCTTAAATAGGAAACAACTCCCCATCAAGATATTCAACCAGTTCTCTTCTTTCTTCCCATCCCTTTAGAAAGTTTAGGCAGTTTAGGTTTAGGCAGAATAATTACGTCAAGGTACGGTGGATGCTGGCATTCTGTGTGCAGAACATGAACCTCAAAGGACAGAGAACAGTTTGTGACATGTCTCTCTATGACTAGTGGGCTTAAAGATGTATTATTCTGCTAAATTAGAAAAGATAGTTTGAGCAACTGAAGAGTTCATATTGCCAGATTGCTAACTCACAATAAAAGTAGAATTAATTCAGCCTTTATGACTCACATTACTCTCTGCATCAAAGTGGGAGAAAGCAAAGAAGGCAAAATAACTTTGATATCATAATTGTAAAATACAGCTTTATCAGAGTCCTTCATTAGGATGGGTCACTGGAAAAACACATTGAAATAACACACATAAAATTTAAATTCTATCTGCCTTAGTATTAAAGAGAAAGAAAAATTAACAGAAGCATAAACCATGAAGAATTTTTAGATTAAAGCAGCGTACAAAAAAATGAAAATATTATGTCAAGACAACTTCAGTCTGCCAATTATTTACTGTAGGAATACTCAAAAGGTTCTATGATCCTGACAGAGATCTCAATCGATCAATCACAATATATTCTTAGCACATTTTGTTTTTCTCCTCGTATGATGCATTAAATTTCCTTACCCCAGTCTGTTCCATCTCCTGAACTTCTTGATTCCCCATCACCATCATCTGAGGTAACCAAAAAGTCAAACTCTTTCAAAGCTTCTTCTGTATCTCGGTCTTCACTGCTTTCAGATAGCACTCTTTTCCTTACAATCTGAAAGGTCAGAAAGGACAGGAAGAAAAGCTGAATTAAGTTACACACATATCTTCACACCGAGCAGTACTGTCATGTATTCTATGCAAAATCCAAACAGGAAGTTGAAGAGGAAGCAGAAAAGTACACATTAATAAGCAAATCTAGAATAGTATGCAGACTCTGTTCCAATTTTTAAGTCAAAATGGAATTTGTCTGTAGCACTTTCTTCCTGTGACCATCAATAATCAATCACTTGGTAATGAATCTACACTGATCTAGACTGTTACTGTCTCTTTTTTTACTACCAGAAAGCACAAATCTCCTCCTAAAACGGATTTTTTAAAAACACACAAAACCCACAAAAAACCCCCAAGAATGATGCAGAAAAGACTTCAGCAAAACCAAACTTATTCTGCTTCTCTGAAAATAGCCTTTCTAACTCTCACTTCTGAAATCACTCTACACGTGGACCAAAAGACAAGTCTAGGAGATAAAAAAACCAAACCCAAGGCCCCACAATTGTCAAGCACTAATTTGCTTAGGTTTAGCAAATCATTCCATCCTGAATACTTTCTCCGATATTATCATTATTTAAACATGGTGTTTTCTGTTTAAACTGCATTTTCCTTTCAAATTCCAAAGCAAATTCTAGTAAAAGTAAAATTACATGTTTTAATGAAAGACCTCATTGTATGCTTTCTGCAATAATTTTACTTTTCCCTCCATAATCAAAATGGACTAGATGCTTTACAGCTATTTGACTAACAGGCAAGCTTATGCCATGATACATGAAAACCATAGCATAGATTTCATTTTTACAGAAGAAGAAAATTTACAATATTTAAATATTTTGTCTTGGAACCTTGCTAAGGGTCAGTCTGAAAAGACATAGGCCAACATCCCATAGTTCATGAGTATGACTGACTGTCTCCTCTAACTAAAATGAAACAATTTCAAAACCTGAAGCAATTCTAAACTTCAAGCTCCATTTCTTCAGCAGGCTTAGCGAACATTCTGTATTATAGAAGATTTTACAGAAGAGCCTTGGACATTAGTTCACAGCCTGTGGATGACAGGAATATACATATATATATCTCTGTAAACTTATATATATAAGTTTACAGAGATCCTCTTTAAAAATGCTGTAAAACTGATGGGTATTTAAGTGTTAATTCTTAAAAACTGACCATAAAAACAATCACGTCCATCATAACTCTTATCTGCTTCAATTGTTAGAAAACACAACTCACTGAATAAACATTAATTCTAAAAAGAAGAGGATAAAATTGAGTACTGATTACATATATCTATTTCATGTGATCATATGAACAAATCACATAGCAAAGTATAGATCACAAAGGAGGTTCAGAGATTTGACTGAGCTAACAAACAAAAAAAGTTTATTAATCACGTTAGAGTTCTTCCAGTTAAACTTTTTCTTCCTTCCACAAGCTATTTAAAGAGAAATGTATTTCAGTTCTGTACTCTACAAGGACAAATTTCTACAAGTAATTTTAATTATCAGTAATTTTTCAATAACTATGCAAGAATCGATGCATTTTTGACAATACCTTCAAACTAAGCTGAAAATTGTAAGAACAGGGACATTTGGTATCTAAAAAAGCATGTCCAATATATAACAAAAGTACTACTGAAGTAGTAAAAAGACAACTTTAAAAAAATTTATAATGCTACTGCAAATTTAAAGCAATAAAGATGGAAAAGCTTAACTCGTATGCATAAAGTCAGAAATCCGTATATAATTCCTCTTATGCACACATGCTTGGACAGAACATCATAAAGATGCATTACTGATTTGCATGTGTACATTTATAGGCATATCATTAATCTCACTTTTTCTGTTCTTTGTAACTTTTTCAATTATTTTTGCCACTCACTGTTGCAGTATCAATGATTGTTTTCTCTCTTCCTTCAATATCTTCTTCATCTTCTTCATCACTAAATTCTGCAGCTGCATTTTCAAGAAACTTGAAAGTCTCTAGCAGAGAGGCAGAGTCAGTCAGTTCAGGTTTCCTAAACAACAACAACAACCACCATCATGAGACAAAAGAAATCTCAATAAAGTCACTTTTGCAATTACCAATCTGTTCTGTATTATGTCCAACAACATATAGGACTAAAATTAGCCTACGAGTAAAAATGGACTATAAAAGATATAAATTCTGTGGCCAAAGAACTAAACATTAGACAGAAACTATCTTATTAGAATCAACAAAACTATCACATTTATAACCAACAATGATTCTTCATCCGGCTGCCATTACCAGGCTAGACACTTCAATTTTTCATTCGAAAAGCATTTTAAAGCAACACCAGTATTGACATGCCATCACTGAAGGCCTCAGCAACGAGGATGTGAATTACAGCTACCAAGTTGGGCTCCCACATGCACATCAGAGTACAAGAAAACTATGCTGTTGCTGCTAGCTGGTGTTCCTCATCTTGCTGGGAAACACCAAACTCTAGATCTATCATTCATTAACTTTTGAGACATGATAACTTTGCCACTATAAAACAGTATAATGGGAAAATATAATTGATGACTAAGTAATGTTTACACAGACTTTTACATTTAACAAATAAGGAAGCGGATGAAGATTGGATAAAATTATGAATGCACTGGCAGAAATTTTGGCAGTGCCTCAGAACAGGAAGCATAAGAGTTGTTACATTAAAAACTGAAGAGGAAGAATCCAAGAAGCAGGACTGTAACAATTATTAAAACTCTGACAAAAGTACAAATAAAGCAGTCCTAAAATTATCAATAGGTTCTGTGTTTCCTATGCAGAAGATGGACTTCTCCATCAACCCCTCAAAGAAACAGCAGTGAAAAAAATGTATTCACTTTGAATGTTACAACTGCTTCCAGTAAAACCTTGTACATTCTTTAGATGGCTTTACAGCACTGAAGGCAAGCTTTATTGTTTTCTTACCTTTAATCTGCAGTCTGTTTTTCATAGTTCGCCACTAAATGCACGTCATCTTGATTCTCACAACCACCGAAACAATAGAAATTTCTCTCTTTTCAGAATTGTAGCTCTAAATTGTCTTGGGTAGTCCCCTTACTACCAGCAAGTGCCTTGCTTCTGCTACATTTTGCTTCTGCTAGGACCCCTTTCAAAAGGTTCAATCAACTAACAGGCCTATATAGTAAGGCCTTGTAAACTCCCTGCAGTGTAAACAAACACCTGATCATCCTTCCACCACCTTCTTACTCCCATGTTTCTTCATAACACTTTTCAAAGGTCTATTACAGGAAACATCCGAGGGCAAAAGCTCTGATATGTAATAAGGCATGATAAGCAGCACACTTCCTTCTTTACGCAGTCTCTGCTCCAGCAGTTCTATGAGTACATGACAACAATTAGCAGGAGTGGCTTTCTCATAGCCCCGTTATGTCTGCATCTCATTAAGACGTTTTGCTATTCTACCTTTCTTCTTCCTTTATTCATTTTTATGGCCCAAAAATACCAATAGAGATTTCACTTGCCATTAGAAATTATGCATACACAGCAGCATAATATACCATGATGTACAGTACATTTTCATGGTCACTGACTTTTTGATAATATTCCTTTCACTTTTCCATACCTTAGCTTAGATAAGAACAATCTTGAACACGTTTCCAATTTGCCCTGCTTCCTGCAGTATTTTGACCCTCTTGTTTCTACGACAAACCTGAAAATGCTGCAATAGTTTTCTTTTTCCTTAACTAATCACTGCTTTGTCAGACTGTAACACTCATGAATCTGCAGTAATAATTTATATTTTCACAAAAACCCTATGGTACTTTTGTTTTGCTATTTCCAAAAGACAAATCTTGGTAAGACAAAACTTGTAGTGTGCTTCTTTTGACTAATTTCCTGACTTTCAGCAAATTCTGTGTGTCCTGGCCTACTTTTGGTGGACTGAATCATCTGACCACAACTGTATTTCTGTTTTTTTCCTCTGTATTTTGCCATGTAAAAATCTACCATGTAAAAACACTGTGACTGCTGATCTATAATAACAACTACCAGACATGCCCCAGTAAACAGCAATGTATGAACCAATACCAAAAATAGAATATAAAATTTTAACTTACTATTAAGAAACACATATCCTTCTATAGGTTCAAGTATTTGCAGTAATTCATACCTAGATTTGGTTCTGTGCTCATTTGATCTTAAATCACGATCTCTCACACTGAAGTTGAAAGTGACTACCCAAAGGGGTTATATCTTTTTTAAGTAACTGGTCTGAATTCAACTATCCTATTCATTATTACATGCTTTAGTGGGCAGGATATATACAGAATACTGTACTTGCACTTGCAGAGGGAGGAGGGGTAAAAGGCATCTCATGCATTCGGAAATGCAGTAGCTTATTTATCATGTATTTCAAAACTTCTGCACAGTACAAAAATATACAAAGTCAGCATAGTACCACAGAGGATTATTTTGGTAAGGCACAACTTCCAAGAAAGAATTCGTAAGAACCAAAAAAAGAAAACAGAAGTGACAGAATATTTAAAATATTCAAAGGTTCTGCAGGAGAAAAGTTTCAAGCCGATAGGCAGGCTGATTTGCTATATTGTACCCCAATACACTTTATAAGTCAAATCAAAAGTAATTTAAAAATTTAGCTATTTTTCATCCTTTAGCAGAACATAAAGATAATGCATTTTAGATACTATTGTCAGCATGAACACTTAGGAATAACGTAAAATGTACTTAAGAAAATATCTGGCCTTAGCTTATCTATGTTAAGTGCTTTGATGGCAATTTGAAGATTGCTTGTTTCATTATTTTTCTATCTGGTTAGTTTGTTTTTCTTACTGGGTCATTCACAAAGCAACATGAAAAAGTAGAAGTGGCAAAAATATATTCAGATATATGGTAGTAAAATAAATTACTTTAAATTTCACTCTAGAAAAAGAAATGCAATACACATTTCTGGGGGTCTTGTAGTTTAGAATATTTTTTTTTAAAAAGATAATGGGTGAAAACAATAGAATGGAGCTCCAAAAGCAAGGACTGATGTGTGAACTGCAGTATTGCAAGCATGAGTGAGGCAAGACTCATGCACTCAAGACTTGGCAAGGTTCAGGACCTGTTGCAAATAAAAAGAGACTAAAAACCTCAAAAAGGACAATTCCTTTTATTGGACTGTCCTGGATCATAACATATGTAAGGCAGAATATAATTTTCAAAGTGCAAGAACGTAGGTGTGGCTTTTTTCTTCTTTCCATGTATTGTCTAAAGAAAAACTGCTGGGGAAGAACAAGTCAGAAACTTAAGACAGCAGGAGCAGCTACAGAACCTGTCAAAGCAGAGAGCATAGAGCACCCAGACCATGGCAGGACTTTGTCAATCCTGTCTTCCTCAGTTGCTCATTCTGAATCTCTTTCCCACTGCTTCTTCCTCAGTCATACTCCGCAACAGCACTCTTGCATGGTTTTCTCCCTAACACCTAACTTGGTGTTCTTTCCTTGAGGGTTTCATCCCAGTTGACTTAGCACTTCCCAACCAACCAATCAACCAAAAATCATTTAACCAATATAAAATCTTCTATCTGATACTGTTAACCCTGTGTATTACATCCTCCTCCAGTAGCCTTATCTAATTAGACAGGAAATTCTTCAGGGCAGAGAGATTACCTGCTACTCCTGTCTGCACATGATTAAGTACAACAGGACTAACTGCTTGTCACAAGCATAACAATAAGTAGTGCCAGAAGGTAAGCATAACTAGACTAATGCTTCTGGGTTTTCCATCTTACTGCTAATGGATGGGACAGTGCACAGATTTCGTGAATATGACTCTTGAAACAGGGAACTTCTGATCCCCAAAGATAAGACACATTTTCCTGTTTAAAAGACAAAAGTCTTGTTACAAATGGGATGGTGACCGCAGTATTAACCTCCCCTAAAGTAACATAAACCTGAACTCACTGGAATATTTTCCTCCTCAGAAGCTGCCAGAATTTTCTGCAGCTGTGATGGCTGTGAAAATCTGATCCCAACTTGTATTTTACAGGCTGTCCGATTATTCAGATTTCTCTTAACTCACTGGCCCTTTTAAGATTAAAAATAATAATATCTTCCCATGAAATCTGAAAAATATGATTTGTGGATATTCCACATGTACTATTTAAGCAAGCCTGGCTCTCACTGGGATCTGCAGGCCATGAAACCGACTCATTTTCTGCCCAACAGTGACATGTCTCAAGACAAGTATTTTTGTGTAAAAATCCTGTTGGTCCTGACACTGAAATATTAGCAGCTTTACAAAATGTGTAGTCAGGAGCATATGTATTTACTCTCAATATTTCATATTTGGGATCTTAACATAAATCCTGTTTCTTACTGAATGAAAAGTAGAAGCCATAACCTATAGGTAAGGTGAAGCTCTGTGGAAACTAAAAAAGCACACTGATGATACCTTTCCTGCTCCCAACATGATCCAAAACATTTCATATCGTGAAGTCAAGTTTAACTTAGACTAAAGTCACATTACAGACACGTACTTTCTTAATAACAAACACAATCAATATATCTATCATTACCTTCTCCTTTGTTAATAGTAACTCTAGGAAGTCTGTGATCATGTCCAGGATGAGTCTCAAACTTCCCAACCATGAAGCCATTAACTGACTCAGTCCTAGTCACACTCCCAAAGGAAAAAGTAGAGGCTTTTTCTGTTTGTTTTATCCAAGACATACACAACTCATCTTAAATAAAAGCAGGATTTTATTAATAAATTCAGAAGCAGGAAGAAACACCACGGTAAAGTTAAATAAATACAAGTCCAGGTTAGGCTGAGCAATGTTTCTGGGGCCTGTACAGAAAAGAACCTGTTGTGACCTAGCATTCACAGCTATTCTTTCCTAAGACATAATCTTTGGTTCAGTTTCTTCCTACTATGAAAATATTCTGCTGCATGATCATCATAGGTTTTATTAATTCCCCATAGAATTTAGCTATCACATTTTAACATAGTGTTTTCAATGTGGCTAGTTAAGTTCTTTCAAACTGTACTCATTAAATAAATGCATGCAAATTCAATAAGGGCTATTTTTAAGAACAATTCATTAGATCTTCAACACTGGGTAAAATCTTTCATAACGCAGCACAGAAAATACCAAAATAATTTATAAAACTATAGAACACTTAGAATCATCAAAATTTACACACAAGAAACACAGGGCAGGCTAAACAGTCTGTCACAACCTTTGAAACCTCTTATGAATTCACACCACACAATGCAAGAAAGAACTAGTGCAATACATATTACAACTGGTAAGCAACACTTACAAAATGGTTTGGATGCAAATTGGAACTGAAAGGAATTGCATTTAAAAAGGAAGGGCCATTTCTCTTGCCAAATCTAGTAACTATAATATAGCAAATAAACAAGCTTTAAAAAGAAAACAAAATAAAACCTAAACTTAATGTTTGAAGTACCAGAGTAACTTTTATAAGTTACTTCCCCATTCACCTACCCTCTCTTTGCTTCTCTTTCTCCCACTGCACAACTTCTCTGCCTCTTTCTCCCCATTCTTTCTCTATCTTATGTGACATTTCCAAGAAGCATCCCTCAAACCCTTAAGTCATAGAACTGTGCCAATCAAAAGCATGGTCCATTCATACTACTTTCTTCGCAAAACCCCCCAATTTATCTACTTTTTTTTTTCCCCCCCTGCTTTAATGCAGCTGTTGAAAGTGTCCAGTCTGGCCAGTACCTTTTAAATGCCTATTAGGTCACTGCAAGATGAAGACAGAGAGAAACAGGGAAAAGGTGAAAAAAAAAACCCACCAGTAAAGGGAATAAAGCAAATAGATTTGTTTTATTTTTTTCTTTTTGTAATTCAATATTTTAGTCTTGCATATTATTTTGGAAATCGTCATGGCAGATGATACCTCACGTTGATAGGCTCAGACATATTTTCCCAAATAAACCATTTTATAAGCTAGGCATCACACAACATTCATCAGCCAGTATAAAGCATTTCCATTACATGGGCCAGTGTTAATAGGATTTAGAGATGCAAAAGAGTTATTAAGGCCTTCTGGTACAGAAAGACATTCATCCACTGAGGTGTCAGAATGATTTGTTGTACATCAGAAAGGTAAGGTATTCAAAATGTTTGATTTCAGTCTTTGAAAAGCTGTTTGGATTTGCTTTTGAATCCTGAGGCTTAATGCCTTTTTGCTCACGTAAAGTAGAGGCGGTGGAAGCCATATGCAGTTCAATAGAAAAAAATAGAGGGCTGTAGACCACTTTCAGAGAGAGACTGATATATCACTCAGGACTGGTTTTTTTTAAAAAAAAGTTTCTACTGGCTATTTACAGTTCTAATGATCAAACCCATAGCAATAGCTCAGATAATTTACCGATACTGTTTATATATATATATACATTCATATATATGCATTTACATACATGTGTTTAGTATATCCTCATTCCTTTCCAGTTCTATTCCTTTACTATATTTGCTTCCACTCATATCAAATCATAGTCAAATACACACCTTCAAGAAGGTAAACTAATTTGACTTTTTACATTTCACTCACTAAGATATAAGTACTGAAAATGAGGTAATAGGTGAACTAAAGATACTTAAGTACTCTCATGTTTTCAAGGCTACAATTGACATTTGCAGGCAGCTTTCATTTCTGTTTCAGTTTCTTGGGGGAAAGTAGCCATTCCTCTCACTGCAGGTGTTAAGAATTTAAACCATTATTAAGAGGTTATTATTTTAGTATCTATTTTTGAGTTCAGTCATGCCAAATGGTACTTATCTTTGGTAATGCAAGTGAACTGATTGAAGAAACTGAAAACTGATTCCTTTTAAAATTCCATGAAATAAGTGAAAACAGGACTATATCTAGCTCACGTTATCATATTAACATTTCATTTATGGATTCAAAATCTTGCACGGTGCATTCAAAATCCACATGATGTCTTGAGTGCTAAAGTTTTCAAGACGATCTGTACATTAGCAAATAAATAGGCAATGTAAGAATACAAGTTTGGCTACAGATGTAGCAGCTAGTAACACATAAGGTCTGAGGCTACTTCACCTAAGGATGAAGAGAAATCGATTTGGCTTAAAAGACATTCAGACAGCAATAGTTTGGTCATCACTTTACCAAAAGAAGGGGAAGGTCTCTGATGTAACTGCAATCCTTTAAGATACCAAAAAAGTAAGGTGAGAAGTGTAAGGGGCTAGATGGCACTTTTCTAAAGTAACCGGAGCTTAGTAGAATTCAAGTTACATATTCTCTGCTGCAAATAAATATTATTATATTAAGTATTTTCTCTACAATAACCATCCTATCCTTCTACATACCAAAGAAAACCGCATCAACTTTACAATAATCACCCCAAACATTCTCACCAGCCTTTCCCATAAAAAGGCTCAACTTAATGTTGGTATCACAGCACTGAGTGTCCAAACTCCAGTTGTTGAAATAGGTATAAAGGCCAGGCAAAAAGATATAACCCATATAATAGGTGAGTTCTGGTATAACAAAGAACTCAAAAATCTACAAAGGATGTAGTAAGCTGAACAGAGGAGCTAAATCCTCCCTGCCCACCACAAAGTATACACTTCACACATCCCTGAGGTCAGAGGGAAAATGCCAGGACTTAATCCTCACAACAATCAAAAGCATTTAAAAAAACATTAAAAAATAAGATAGGTGTGGGTTTCTGTTACTGTCAGTAGTACAGAGGTAGATGAGAGGTATTGCTGAAGGCAGCTGAGTAGCAGCAACAGGTACTATGCACAGATTAGAAGGCTTACAGAAAAACTGCTAAAATCAGACTGTGTTGAGGAGAGCAGCTCTTCCATTCTTTTACTGGAATATCTCTCAGTACTAATTTATTTTGTTCTCCACCACTCCCATTTCACTAAGAAAGTATTGGTTGATTACCGAAAAACAACCATCAAAACATAAAGGAAGTTTTGCTTCCTGTTTCCATTACTCCCTCTCTCCTCCCAAAGAGATAACCATATGGCAGCATAAAAGCATTGAATACCATTTTTTTTAACTTTCTTTAGGATTTATCACATGGCTGTTCAGTTGTACAGAAGGCAGTTTAGCTGATCTGTTCTTTCTGCAATTTACACTGCTATATGAAGAAATCTTTAAGAAAATTAAAAGCTAATGTGCCTTCCATCTTCCTGTTATTGAAATGTATAATTGAATCCATACTCCTATTTTTCACTGTACTGCTTTCCCCACTATTGTGCATTATCACATTCACCCACATTCTTTCCAAACTCCTATTGCTTTGTCTTCGTCATTTCTCACCCACAAGCTTTCTCTTTACTCAAGTCCTGTGTTCGGCTTCTCACATTCTCCATTCCATGTAAACATTTTTCTAAAAAGCAGATTTTAAATCCACAGATTCAGCTGGGTCCATATTACGCACTTCTTCCAAGATCAAACAAATCAAACACATTCTGAGTTGCAATTTCTCACTTCAACAGAGGTGTATTCCTTGTTAGACTACATTCATTTTCATGCATCATTTTGCCCAGCACTCTGGTCCTCAAATGTAACTAAAACATCTTCAGGTTGACCATTGGCCTCAGACTTGTTAGCAGATATCTATCATCAAAATTCATTAAATGTTTTGAATCACTGCATTGGCTTGAGTAGTTCACACACTTGTGTGGTAATAGCAAAGCTGTCTCCTACAAAGATTTCCACTGTATCCGTACAGTCACAGAGAGTCTTCCATCTGCATTTTAGTTTGCACCTCTCCTAATGTCTGGTGGTCCTGGCAACTACTCACACACAAACTTCCTGGAATTGCACTAAGGTTTTGTTTTGTTGCATTTCTTGTTCTTACAATTTCCCACTGTAACTTTCCTCTTCTACCGCTATCAAACTGCAAACACTTGTTTGTTGCACTCCTTCCACCTATACAAGCTTGCTGTGGCCTAAATTCATTTCTCACTTCACATAAACACAAGGAATAACAAGAGGCTGCCAAAAGACCTGCCAATCCTCTTGCCCTTACAGTAAGCAGCCCAGTGCTGATGAGTTGGCTTCAAGGGGTGCACCTTCTTCAACTGCAAGCCAGAATTTATTGGAGTCACCTAAATTTTTCCCAGTTCTGTCAACCAGGTGAAGTGTTGAATTAAGTTTTCAGACACTCAGTAAGAATTTTAGTTGGGTTCAGGAGCAAGATCAACGTGCCTTAAATCTTAATCACCTATTCAATGTTAATATTTTTCGAAGACAAGATGTTCTCTGTATGTGTAAGTAATGTCTATTGTCAATAGGTGAGGCAGGTTGTGATCCACCAGAAAGCTGCACTTTGAAGCCTCAGAGGCAAGTGATGGTGCTGTTGGGAAGAGGTAAACAGTGCCACATGCCATAGAAAGAACAGGGTGTAACATTTTACAGTATCTAGTAGCATATGATGAAATATCTGTTAAATAAAAGGCAGACTCTGCCAGGAAGAAAGCCACAGAATCCTCCCTGAAAGGAAAATTGAAAGAGAGGTCTGAAAGTGTAATTGGAACACTGAGAAGAAACACAGCATTGAAAGCTAGTCCTGTACTCAGCATGATCAAGGAATTTTAGTAAAATCCCGACCTTTTCCTCTCAGTGAGGGAGATCTCAGTGGACAGCCACAAACTCAGAATCACCCAAGAAGACTGACAAGACTACGTTGAACAAGAACCCTGGAAAATTTTTCCACTCTAAAACCCTGGAGTTACTTCTTGCTCATCATGTTATCAAAACGCTTCCCTAAGCTTTCTCATACAGTCTGCCATCTTATGCATCACCAGCAAGATGAAAACAGTTTTTCAAAGTGTGCAGCCTGACCAACCTTGTAGCTGACAAGCTTGCAGAGCCACAATGGAAGTGAGCTCATTTTTCTCCATCAGTGAATAAATATCTTCAGCCACAGGGTAAACTACAGTGTCAAAACTAATATCAGATCTACCCCAAAATCAAACAGATAGGAAAGAAATGCAAATGTATCCAAAACTGCTACATCAAAACCACTGTCCCAGCATTTCATCCATCAAATAACTATCTTATACATACATCTGTTTCCAAACTAAGTAAATACATATAAATAAATTTTGAAGTGTAAGAAGAGAAGCTTTATTTACCCACTTCCCCTAAGAAGTAACCCCTTCACTAGAAATAAAACAAAAATTGTTATTGCAATCTATCGAGAATTACTTGTTCTTACAAACAAAGCTGCTGTACATAAACGACATGACCTGTCAACTACGTAACAGCACGATATATTTTAGTAGCTTGTGGGTTTTCTCACACATTCAAATTTTCCACCTCACAGCATTAAATTTAATTACATAACAATGAACTTCTGCCCTTATGTAACCTGTTGGCCTAAACTTGCTGCAGCTATCTGGTGGATAAAAATGAAATTTTACAAATGCTTTTTAAAAAACAGAATGTTTCATATAACAGTATTAGACCTTAGAAAATAAAGGTCTTGAATTTTGCCACAACAGTCTAGAAAAGGAAAAACCAGTGATAATCTTTGAGGAATGCTGCGCTTGTTGATGCAGCACAAACTAGTGGAAGCAGCCACCTCATCTATTGTTCATACAATTCTGCATGATTTTCATTATTTTTCCAGTTTTGCAACTACAATATCTTAAACAAGAACAAAGAGATAATTTTCCTGAAGCCTTTACAGTTAGGTTTAACTTTTTTTTTTTTTTTTAAACTCTGCATGGAAAATAGAAGAAAATGGAAAAAGCCTCTTAAGTTTTCAACATTACTTAAAAGCAAAAGTAAGCTTAAGATTTTACCGTCTTGGACTGACTTTCCATAGAATTAGAAATATTAAAAGACAGAAATTAGTACTTTACATTTGAGTAATATTTACATATATATTCATTAGTAGAAAATCAAAAACTTACAGGACTCAGAATATAATGAGCAACTTTGTTTTTCAGATTCAGCAAAAAAAATCCTGTCACATTTATAGATTATCTTGTCACAGTCAGCACAGACCAGAAGAGCAAAGCCTGTAATCTACACAGTAAAGTTTCCAGGAATACAAATAAACCATTAACATGAAACAATGCTGACTTCAAAACACTTTGTAATTGTATCTCAAAAGAGGCTTGATTTGACTTAGTGCTGCCATCCAACTAAAAAAAATTATTTGTGATGCTTTTAAGATGTCAATCTCCAGAGTTACTTCCATACTTAATGCTTAATATAATAAAATTTGTCAGAATTGCTCTAATCTCCAACTAGGAAAAAAAACTGAAATCTTGGTAAAAACTTTTTCAATATCATTAAGTGCATTCATGCAGAAAGATAACAATGACATCTTGATGCTTACCCAATCATTGTGCTTTCTTTAATCTGGCCCTCTGTGCCATTTACCATTGGCTCTTGATTTCTGTTTTCTTTTTCTGAAGCATCACTTGAGAAGCCCAGTAAAGCTCGCACTCGTTTTGACTTCACATCCAATATCGTGTCGGTGTAGCCCACTTCTTGTAGGTATCTGTAGGAACACAACTCATGCTAATCTTCCATGCACATCCCACTTTTGCAAAAAGGTAAATGAAAACTTCTTCCTAAACTCATCTTCAACCCCTTAGCTTAGCAAAGTATGGTACTGAGCTAATGAAACATGCTTATAAATCATCCTGTACCAGCTGCAGAGGGATCGTCTCTTGCAGTACCAGCCTCTACAGTCACTGAGGAAAAAAAAAAAATCAGAGAGCCTAGCAGTCAGAGGTTATACAATACGTTATTCATTCATTTACTAAAATGGAAGGAAAAGCACTTGCAATTAAAATATTTACAACTGGTGTATAAAAATCACCACAGTTGCTTGTACAACATGGCCATTTTATTCTTTGACACATGGAAGTTAGATACAAGAAGTATCAGATATGTTCCTTATACAAACATTATTAAAATCCTAGAAAACAGAGGAAATAAACACAAACTCCATAGCTGTAGCTATTAGTTAGAGTTTTTATTTATGATGGACTAGGTTTGATAAAATCTTTGCCTTACCTTTCCTTTATTCTGCAATGGATCTGCAAAATATTATTTGTCTTCCATATAAAGGCAGGGCAGCAATAGCCCGTGTATGAAAACCTCAAGATCTAAAGTTGGCTCTTTAAACAATATGTCATATTGCCTTTGAAGGAAACATGAGGGAAATGACAATTTAAAATTGAAAAATAAAAATTGGTTTTATCCTTCCCTCTAGAATCTGGAGTTAATAGCACTGAATTGATTAAATGGTCAATATTCTAGACAACTCTAAAGAAGGGAAATGCTGTTTTACAGTAACAGCTGTTACAAATCAAGTACATGCACTTTTCCTGCAAGAACATTCTCGTCCAATTATTTAATAATATCATTCACATGGCCACATTAGGAGAGAAATACTGATTCTTGGCTATAGAAAAATCAAACAAGTCACCTATGCAAAACAGAGTCTGTCAGTAATATGTGCTCTGCAGTCAGCACTATGTCACTCATACAAATTGCACTAAGAAGAAATTACTTGGTCTTCAAAATCACTGATCCAAGTCAAGACCACTCTATTTACATTTATCCAACATGCATTTGAGCTCTTGCAAAAGAAAAGTATGTACAAACCAACCAACGGACAAATTTAACTTCTGTACAATTCCTTGGAAAAAGGTACTTTAATGTAAGCCCCAGACTGTCCTTACTGACTCACTCCACTGTCATTTAATCCTCTGTAACACACCAAATGTCTTGGCAATTAATTTACACATTACGATCACAATTCAAAAACTAATTCACATTAACAGACATTTGCTTCATTCACATGCAGTGAGAATTAGAAAATGTCTAGTCTAACTTTCTGGATGTTAGTCTTTTCTGCACCTCTAGCAGGCAAAAGCAAAAAATTTCCCTCTTCAACGCTAGCTGTTTTTATTTTAAACAGCTCTTAGCAGAATTACTAGTGTGTGTTGTTTTTTAATTGCAAAGTGCCATGACCCACACTTGTCCCAAGCAGATTGATTATACTCAGTGAAAGAAAAGTGAATGAGATCAGGTGTTTGTGACTTTACAAGGCTTCTGACCTGAAATTCTGAAATAATAAAATTTTTCAAAAATCAAGGAAAAACAAGGCAGAAACAAAATCAACTTCATCACACACTAACTTTTCTTTCAATAAACTCTAACTCCAAAAAAAAGAAATACCACCATCACATTTCATTACCAGATTTGTTCTTTTGCATTCAGTATCTGAGTCCTTGTTTCAACACTTACTGTCTTAGCAGCTGCCGTCCTTGTTTCCATATTAGCTGACTGTTCTGTTGTGGCTGAATCTCTGTCTCATTCCCTTCATCTGAAAAAAATTATTTTATTACATTTTTTTCCTTTTCCTATTGCCCATCCACTCAAAAAGACAAATGTGACCTGTCTTAAAATGACTAGAAATGGCTCAATAACAAAATAACAAAATTGAAAGTGCCAATAATCAAGAGAGAAAAAAAAGCACATAGCACACAACTGTAGTACTACATACACTTAATGATTGCCAGGAACATCCTGCTCTGGGAGGGTGAGTGCCACTATTCATCAGTGCCTTCCCTTCAGTTTCACCTCCCTAAGTCCTATCGAATCCTTTTTCTTGAAGAGCACATAATGACACAGTCAATCTGGAGTTACATTTTTGCACTAGACTTCCAATATAATTGCTGCTCATAATAAATTTGAATACAAATATCTTTAACTGCTAACGATATCAAATGCAACTGCAGCAAGATATCAATTTACAACTCGGCAATTCCCTTAATACTTGACAGTTTGACACAAATCAGCAGACCTGTTCATATCACCTTTTAAATTCATCCTTATTTGTACTAGTTTAGTAGAAGGAAAAAAACAGGCAAACAACAGGAGTTGTTTGTTTATTTTTTAACCCGAGGAGCTGTTGAAAAATTCTGACCACATTTTCCCTAACCACAAATTTGTATCCAAATGTTACTACTCTAGGAAAACCTACAAAAAAAATCATGTGGCTGTTTTGGTAAAACTGTCTGAATGTTGGCTACCAAGAGCTATACACGTTGAGTGTACATATAGCCTCACAATACATGATGGTGCACTTCTTTTTGTCTCCTCCAGGACATGCATATTCTTCCCACAATACAAGATCTTGGTTTATTATCTATGAAAGCCACTACAAAACTTGAAAACCTTATGGTCCAAACACTGAAGGATAAACAGTTTTCCTATGTAAACAAAAATTAAGACCCAGAAAAAACTCTAGTATAATCCTATGAGTAACTTGATACGTAATGAGGGAAAGCTATTATTTTCACTGGGAAGTAATCTACCTTCAAACAACTGAATTAGCACCACACACAAAAAAACCCACCACCTACCCAAAGAAATTATCAAAGACTAATCAGAACTCACATGCAAGGAGAGCTATATGACTTTTAGCCATCTCGAATTCACAAAGCTGTTTAACAGCAACCACAGGAAATAATCAATTGTACACCAACTTTCTGATGACAACTGAATACATCTGAATACAGTGCACAGCTACTAAAGCTCAGTCTATAATTATTAAAACATGACTGAGGTAAATCTGCCTGAAAATTCCTTTTGAAAGCAAAAACTCTTCTTCTGAAGGCACTATTATGTATATCCACAGGCAAGAATTCTCTTGTGCTTAAGTCTCCTCAAAACTGATGACTGCTAGCAGTAACACTGGCTTATAGATAAAAATTAAGGGACTCGCATTATGAGCAAATAATAGCAGAAGATATCACAAACAGTATAAATACAATTTTTTTAAAAAGGCATCCCTTTACCAGGAGATGGAACTCTTTCTTCTAAATTGCGTTACTGGCTCCCCAAGTGATCACAAAGAAGACAAACAAAAAGGACCCATTTGGAAGAACTACTACAAACACTTCCTCATTTTTTCATGACTGGGCAGGAAGAACAGGGATGGGCACGGAAAATATATGGACATTCAACTAAGTATCTATCAAAGACAACTTCAAAGAAGCATATAAGAACCTTTCTATTCTATAACAAAGTCTCTATTTTAAGAGTATTACTAATCAGTCCATATTTGATACAGAACAAAAGTATACATTTCTAATAGCTACATATATAGAATACAATAAAGGAACATAAATGAGGATAATGGAATTGTAACATAAGTAATTGCACTGAAGTTCACTTCACAGAAGTAATGCAGAGGCTTCAGCTCTGCTGGCAAGCCAGGCCTCGCACTGTGTTCCCCAGCTGAAAACTGGAGCAATGTGCAATAGCTGCATCCAGAGAAATTACAAAAAAAAAAACAACAAAACAGGTTGTCTGGGATCTTGGTATGGTCAGAACAAGGTCTTCTAATGATCCAGATAAAGATTGGGGCCTTTCACTTAGTAACACCAAATTATATATTTCTTCAGTTAAGGAAATAACCTTGTTAATAACGTGAAATAAAATATCTCAGAAATTCCTTATAACCAGCACAAGAAAAGCCTAGTGTAAAGCTTTAGCAGTTGGTGGGGGTTGAGTTTATTGTTTGTTTAGGATTTTTTTAATGACCTGAACTCAATGAGGTAAGAATTAACCATGACAGTAAAACAGACCAACCCTTCCACAAATCAAGTGACAAAACTGAGGTTTGAAGACTTTCTTTGTTCTACCTTTACGTATAGGTTGGTCCCAGTTTCATTTTAGTAGGAGCATCAGGGGACTGAGGTATAAAAAACATCACCTATTATTTCTTTCAATGGCTTGACCTATTACCATATCTCTGTACATCTTCCTTTTTTTTCTTTTTTTCCCCTGAGGAAAGGATAGGGAGATAGAGCAATAAAAGGAAGTAATTTAAATTCTTAATTTCTCAAGTTCAGTGCTTAAATTTATTTGTCTAAAGTAGGAGACAAAAACTCTAGAAAAACGAGTCAGATTTTCAAAGACCAAGGCAAAAAACTGTCCTCTTACAGTATTACACTGAAGTTAGTTGAATGCATCTCCAATGATCGTTTGAATTCTCTAAATAAACCCCCCACTCACAAACTCTCACTTATGCCTAATATGTACTTTCATTATTTTTCTCCTGGAACACCACAGAGGTAATTGAACAAAACATTATGTACTATACATTTCATTCAGAAGAATTATCCAAAGATAAAAGGATTCTATAGCTATGACTTTAGTATCAGTCTGTTCTAAAATATCCATACACGTTACTAAAGGAGACAAAAACTGTTCTCCAAGAGAAGTTATTTGAGTTTGGATTTTTTTTAATCTAAACTAATATGAATTATTAACAGACTCTTTTAGAGCATTAGTATATATTTTTCTTTGTACAAGAGTAAAATATAGTCTTTATTAATTACCTGTATTCTCACTGCTTTGACTAAATTATTTACTTTATCAACATCATCAATTCAGCATTTAAACAAACCAGTTAAGCTTGTATGCCAGTAATGAACTAATTTTAATAAATTCTTACCAGAATCATAGTTTGGTGGCTTCATATCTCCCTGATTCAATTCTGTGCCATATTTTAACTTGTGATATTTAGCCCTGAAAGAAAAAAAAAAAGAAAAAAAGGTAGAAAAAAAAGGAAAAAAAAAAGGAAAAAAACCCTATTTGCATATTTAAAGGGTATCTCTAAACACACAATGTCACCTGTTTTCACTGGAAAACCCACTCCTTTCTTCTAGGCCAGGAACAAAACAAACCAGACAATTTTACCAGGACTTCCGATATGTAATTTTGCTTAATTATTTTTTCCAATGTTTACATGCAATTGTAAAGTGAATACTGATGAAACATAGGGATCAGTAGACTGTAGATTTTACAAAACATCCTTGCTACAGAAAAGGTTCCTTCCCTGTGGACACAAGCTACTCTTCTGCTTCCCTCCCCTAACGTTTCACTATGAAACATTTTTACTATCCGTGTCAGTTCAGCACCATCGACTTCATATCCCATATTGTCACCTCCATTAAGCAAACTTTAGTTTTATTCTTTGAAATGCTGCACTTTCCGACAGCAGCAGGCTCACAAAAGTATTCTAACTGAGATTTAGCAATGACAGCTCACCTATCGCAGCTTCTCTCAAAGCTGCTAGATCTGTCACTTGAGCAAGTGTAAAATGAAGACTTCTCTAGAACTACATCAAAGCTGAATGCTCCATCAAAATATTTGTCTTTCCAACTATCTGTTTCTTACACCTCACCAGCAGAAACACGAGATGTTACCCTGGTAAAACAACTGCATTTCATTATTGTTTAATACTGATGCTATGTTTACTTTTCCTCCCACCATCACTAATAAAAAGTAATGATTAATCAAGAATTAAGAAATCCTCTACTCTGTCATCAACCTACCTCACCAACTTTAAACACTACAATTTTTCATGCAGTCACGAATTCAAGTGACCCTAATGTTCAATCCACTTTGATTTATCAGAGCAAATATTAATACTCTGCTTTAATCTGGATTACTGACATATGCTGTGTTCTACTCAATTCCTTCAAATAATTTCAGAGCAGTTGGTTTTGTGGCATGTGGCATTTGCTTTCAGTTCACAAGTCTTACAGAAAATTCCACTACGCTCTATGCATTCACTAATTTTCTTATCAGTTTTGTTAATAATTTCCAATCTAAGTAAAATATTCCCTAGGTTCACTGAAAGGATCATTCCATGTACCTTTCCTGTTCCTCAGATATCTCAGGTTCTCTAAAATCCATCTTCCAAAGATACAGCCTGTAGCTTTTTAAACTTCTCAGTATATTTATATCAATCTCCTAAATCCATGTGTCCTCATTTTTTAAATTTCTTTCCCTCTTAAATAACCAGTAATAATCTTCTTTTTTCTTACTGAAGTATTCCCCACTCATTAAAAGCATTATAAAAGCAGTTCAGCAAAATAAGATTTTTCATTCTATTCACATTTTAAACTGTTAGTAGGAGGTTTTTTTAACTGTTTCCACCTCATAATGCAACAGATTTTAAAGCTTTTGCTCTTATTCTTTACTTCAAGAGGATAATGCAGATTACATGGTCTTGTACACCACTGCCCCTTAAATCTATTTTAAGGCCAAGCTGGTCTAAGATTCCATCTTTTAGATCTAACTTCATATCTCACAGGCAGAGACCAGTAGCACTACAGGTAAGGCAGAAGAACCACATTCTAACAAATAGGCAATTGAAGAGCTGAACATAAAAAAAGTAAAGAAATCCTTATTTTCAATATTGTTGGGAAAGTTAAAAGGCTATAGAGCTTTGCCTGCACTAAATGACAAAAAAACCCAATGCTACACTCAAATCTGAACTAAAATCAATTCCTATAAATTTCTGTGTCTGAGGAAGACACCGTTAGACTTGAAACAGTAACATGAGTACCATGTCACAGTACTTGATCCAGTGAACTCATCTTCACGTACGGTAAGCTTCTAAAGTTCAGGGGAATATTAAAAAACACCCCATAAAATCAATATAGACCACTAACAGTCCATCAAGGAAATATTTTCTACACTTCTTCAAGTAGCAAGTATGAGATTTATTATTAGAAACATATTTATGGTACAGCTGACAATGTCTCAGGTATGAAAGACAAACAATCTTCTTACTAAAGTGCACTAAGAAAAAGGCTGAACACCATGAATTCAAACTGAATCTTGACCACTCAGTTAGACATATTGCAACCAAAGGTTATGAAACTTCTCACAAATAACCTTTAATGCTTTTCTATGCAAATTCTGAATATAGCTTATTCCATTAGCATATTTTAATTTAATCTATTTCTACAATACCAACATCTTCTGCCCACCTGTCATGCCTAATTTCTTCACTTTTTCAGAAATCACATGTGCCGCTTATCAACAGCTTTAAGCCACCTTTCTGCCGTTCACACATCACAGCAGTGCAATGCTATCATTGCAAAGAAGAGAAATAAGTCTTTTTTTGTGTAAATAAGTATGAAGTAAAATCAAAGTTTCTCCAACCTTTGTATCATCTGGTCATAAACAAGGACAACGGCTTGGGAGGAAGAAAAAGGAAAACAAATCACAAAGATTGATTATCTAAACCTTGTCCAACTTGAATGATTTACCTTCCATTGCATATGGATCATTAACAGTATGCAAAGACAGAAAAATGACTTGAAAATAACTACCTGAAGGTTATGACTTCATAGAAGATATTTTTCATCTGAAAACTAGCCTTCAAATTGTTTGGAAGAAAGCTATTTCCGCATTATGAAACTATGTTACTGGGTAGATGTCCTTACTCAGATAAGAATGAATATTAGCACTGCCTTGGCTTTTGCCCTTCATTACACAATTCTCCTCTTTTGATTAGCAGTATTTTCTTTGAACTACGTGTCAGAGACATTCAACATGGCCACCACAACACTTCAGGAGTTGCCCAGGATAAAGCTAAAAGCTTTCATCCTTCTAAATTTCCTAAGACTGAGAGCAGTGAAACTTTTCTGAATACTTCACACAGAAAAAAGTTTGACCCCAATCAAAAAAGGCCACTATTTCTTGGAAATATCTGTTGCCAGACCTGAAGCATCTAATCCAGCTGTGCTGAGGGAGCCTGCCAAAACATCCGCAGAAGATCTGGGAGCCGACAGCAAGTCAAGAGACATAAACAAGAATGACTGCCAGGAACAGCATGGCAAGCTATTCTACACAGGGGAGAAGGCGCCAGCCTTACGCTGGTCAGACACACTAGCGCAGAAAACAACATAAAATTAAATCAAGTGTTTCTAGAGAAGTGACTCAGGAGTCCAGTTCTTTGGTTGAAATATGTTAAGACAGGAAGCAAGCTAGACTAGGTGAAATAGGACATGTACATGAGAGAAACAGTAATACATTTCAGCTAGCTCCTGAAAAATCCAGAGGCAACAATGCAACTTACTGGTGGGGGAGCAAGTATTGTCATAAGAAGTACCCCACAACTGTGAGCAGCTGCACACTGCAATCTACTGGATGTTGGCAAAACTGCATCAAAACTGCTGTAGAAAAATGCTAGCATTTAACTACACACTAGCTCCTTCTATGCTCTTTGCTATTTAGTCTCCTAAGACTCCAGCAGAAATAACCAGGCTTCCTACACATGCAACAAAAAGGTAATCTCACAATTACTAACATAAAGACCGAACATTAAACTACACTTGTCAGAAAACCATAACAATCTGTAAGTCATTTTCTACCTTACCCACTACAAAATCATACAAGTGACATGAAATAGTGAAAACAATAATGCTACTGAAGTTGTTCATTTTTTATTAAATTTGAAATAATTTGGTTGATAAAAGAAATGTTGAGCACCCCATATAAAAAACAGGAGCTCATAAAAGCATGTATTTGAGAAAACCACTGTCACTCAAGTCTTGCTCATGGTTTCCTAAGGGCATTGCAAACATGGGAGTACTCTGGGCCACAATTTCATATTCTGTCCCATTACTCATAACTTAGTTCATCTAGCTGAGAAAGATTTGGTATGCTGCAAGGCCAGAGCAGAAATGAAGGAATACAGGAATGATTCCCTGCCCCCTCACACAGCACCAACCTTTTCCTTACTTGACAAAAATATCTTCCTCCTACCTTGTAGGATCTCATTTTCCAGCTTCGAGATCCCAGCGGAAAAAGCCAGCATCCCAACTGACTACTGGCTGACAGCTGACTTAGGAAAATGCAGGGAAGAGAGCAGTGCTTCCCAGCTCAGTATGTTGCCATTCTTTGAAGTATCAAGCAAGAACACTTGCTGAGAGATATTTCCAGCAGAAATACAAGACTGTTTCTTCAGAAACTGGCAAATGAAACTGCTGTTTTAAACCACAAACTCATAAACAGCTGTCTTCAGGACACACCAGTCACAAGCATCACATTTACTTACAGAACCATTGCACACCCGTGCTGAAACTGTCACACTGAATCAGATCAGCTGACTGTAGCCTACTGACCTGAGTAACCAACGCTAATGCCATACACTGCAGAAAAACATACAACAAAAGACAGAAGATACCAATGTAAAAACTGCTCAAAAGAAGTCACCAGGTGTTTTTTCCTAACCCTGACAGGGACTACTGCACTAGACTTTAAATGTCATAATTTAGGTAGATTTTACAGAATAAAACTAGGGAACATTTTCACTATCCATAAGGAAGTTTGATTTTTTTATTTTTTTTTTACATTACAAAGATTTTCTGATAGCAAACAGAAATGTATTAACACAGTTTGATAATATTAGATTTCTGCTTTATCTGAGTTATCAATATGAAGTACTAGAGATATCTTTAAGTAATCAGGAATAGCCCCCTCAGTTTTGAAACACAAGAAATCTTCACAGAATATATATAACTTAGATAATATCTTTAACTGAACAAGAACATACTCAATTGTCTGTCTTTTTATAGCGACTCTAAGCTTTGCAACCACGTCTCAAATGTAAGCCTTTGCACAGCTATGAACTGCAATCTCCATTCTGCATACATTTCATAGTTCTCTTCCTATTTCATATAAGATCAGTACCATAGTAAGACCTAGGCACTAAGAGTATCTACCTTAAGCATTGCTATGAAAACTCCCCAAAAGGAAAGCAAGTACACTGCAGCCCTGAGGCTACTGCTGGCCAGAAAACTGGCTGCAGCTCCATGTTAGGGGATGAATTGGTTTCTACCAGGAAGAGAAGAACTGGATGACAGAAGGCATGTCTTCTGCTAGAGCAGCCCACAGAAGATGAGCAAATCTAAATGCAGTACAGTATTATACAACTAACAGTGCCCTTTTTAATTATCTAGCTGCAATATCTGATTCTTCATTTGTGTATGTGTATATTTTTAACCTTATTACTACTAACACAAACTATTTGAGAGGTTTATTTTATTAATGCTTTATTAATACATTATTAATATTTTATTAAAGAGAAGCAGGAATTATCTGATAGGAAAATAGTATGTAAGCAATGATTGCTTTGCAGTACTACCAAAAATACACTCTTTATTAAAAAATTTTAAGTGACATTTTACTAATTAAAAAAATTAAACTAAACTTAGCCTAAAATAATCCATTGAACAGAGAGATTTCTGAAAACATGATAAAAAAACCCTACTTGTTTGACTCAAATATTAGAGTAACAGGAAAGTATACACCGGAATAAAGCAAACTGGAGACTTCTACTGAAAATCCCCATGAACAAAAAAATAGACACAAACACTTTTTCACTCATACAATTAGCTCCAGAAGATACGCCTGTAGGGTCTGTAATAATGAAAAAAACTAAAAACTTAGCAAGATTAAAAGTAATTACTAGACTGAAGATAGTTATTTAAGATCCAGTTGTCACAGATTATTAAACAAAGCTATTACTTTGAACAAAAAGAGAATACACTCTAATTCTGAGGTACAATGTATTCAGTTAGGTGGAATTTTACCACGGGAAAAGTATTCTTGATTGATCAACCCTGGGCTTTATTAACATGTTTTTGTAGCCATATAACGTTAGCTATTGTTCTCACCATAATGCACACATTTAGTAGTTTTATTTAGTATAATAGCATTTGTCAATTTGAGAACTGAGTATATACAGCAAAAAATATTTCTTGGTTTTGTCAAATACAAAGGCAAAATAAAGTATCTGTCCTTAGAATTTCTTCATCATGTACTCATCACTAAAGCAGCATACCTTTCCTGCTTAAGTGCATATTCCAGCATTTTGATTCTTCGCACTAGATCCTTCTTCAGATTTTCCTGTCCTTTCCTTTCACCTTGAAGAAAGGCGATCTGGGCCTGCAAAAGAAAGAGTTCAATTTAAAATGTGCTTCCCCAAAATCATTCAGGGAAGCTCTGAAGTGTGTGTGTCTTCCCAAGTTATTTTCAAATTTCTTTGTAGAGTTCAAAAGAAATTGGCTTACTGTGTTCCTTAAACATTAAATGCTTACAAAAAACACTGCATAGATAAGCCCCTCTAAATTGCATGCTCATTACAGATCAAACCAAAAAAAAGGAAAGAAAAAAAGATAAGAAATAAAGCAATTTTGGTTTGTTTGACAGAGTTTATTTCCTCTCTTGACTAAACATTCAATAAAGGATAAGGAATAGATAAAATAAGCACACAAAAAGCCTTCAGCAGATAAAAGTATTTACCAACAATAAGCAGTAGAAGATGACAAAGTATTTCTGCTCACTAACTGAAGTAGGGTACAATTAGTGCACTGTTCTATAGATACATGTTAGCTACACAATACTAGCAAAAATACCCAATGTAAACCATGTTCAGTTAAAAGAAAAACCCCATTTGCAATAAAGTGTTAAGTGTTAATTAAATTAGGATACTTACTAAAATAGGTTAAAGAAAGTTCTCCAGAAATACTGTAATTAAGAGAGGGAGAAGAAAGGAAAACAGGGAAAAGTATTTTGGTAGATAGACAAGGAAAGGAATGGCATAGAAGTAAATAAAAGTGAAGTAGAAGACACACAGCTAACCTCTATCAACTTCCAACACAGACTAAGTGTTTAGCTGCCTATGAAAAATATCCTTTAAGTAGAAAATTATGACAAACATAAGGTACTAATTCCCAATCATAAAGGAAAAACTACCTGGTTTTATATCTAATGCTCAAATCAAGTCCCTTAAAAGAGGCAAGTTCTTGTGCTTGCTCAGCTCATGAATACACTTTTAGACAGAAATACCTACAGGCAGTCACCACTTCATGCCTCAGCCTCACCTGCACTGCAAGCCACCTTCCATTTTCAGGATCAGAAGCTTTCTGCTACCTCTGAAGCAAAGTCCTCAAGTATCTCATTTGTCTCTTGAGAAGAACAGACAGGATAAAAGGCAACTGGTCTAGACCATCAGCTGTTGAACATGAAGACCAATAAGCCTTTCATTTACATAAATGCCCACTGCAGGTCTATAAATGTTTTCCATAGGCACTGCAGTCTGTACCAATCCCTAGGGAAAGTCAGGAAGAAATGAGCAGGAATATCTTATCCTCACTTGTCACTACCTTGCAAGCAGTCCCTAGATAGTTCAGTTAATGGAGACAGTCACTTTTAAAGAATAATTTATCTGACTGCAGTTTCTTACTCCAAGGTGAGAAAAAACAGAGTCTATAAATGCCATTTTCTCTCCATCAACTATAAAGGGAATGAAAACAACTAATTCAACCAAATTTTGGACACCAGACAAGATGAATCTTACTCGAAAAGGCCACTTGTTGGTGGCCATCTATAGCAGCTGCTTAAAAATATGACACCAGCTGACATAATTTCATTGCTCAAGTACAGCCAGTAAACAGCTTGACAGACACCTGAAGGATCTTTAACTGCCAGTCACCAACTGGAGCAGCCAGTTTATGTCAAGTGAAAAACACTGGCTGTTCTCCAACAAAATCAGTCTTTACCTTCTATAAGGGAAATACATTTGAATTCCAAAAATGAGTCAACTGAATCAAAAGAAAGGCCTCTCGTTCTGGCATCAAACTTTTTCTCACTTAACACTTGAACTAAGATGAACAAAAAACTACAATTGAATTCTAATGTTCATTTTACACGCAGGTTTTAAAAAAAGACACAAAAGAAAGAAATGCTGGTTCTAGTTAGCATTTCCTACCCTGAGGAATGTAACTGTGCAAGAAGCATGTCAACTCAACAACGTCACCGCTCCTCTGAGTACCAAGAGGAATACCTCAAGCACATATAACTTAGTTTGCAGTAACTGTGCAGAAAGTTAGATTCTTTCTCTCTGTCTCCAAATACACCCAGCAGAACTAAACGTGTTCTTCCAGTCAGGAAGTGAGAGAACATCAAAACACACTTTTAAAAACATTAAAACATGATATAAATACATATTTAGCTGAAATGACAAAGATCATTCAATGCCATCAGGACACAAGGTGAAGCGACCTATGATGAGACCTGCTGTCTGTAAGCAATTTCTAATGAAGAATGAACTCACTGAACATGCTGGAATGAAGCATTTTTACCCAGCAGGTTGGCAAGGGACAACAAATAATGACCCTGCTCATGCACTGCTATACTACAAAGGTCAAACCAGCATTACTGTGCTAACAAGTGAGACTAACGTCATCTTCCACTGGTAGGAGCCTAAACAAAATAAAAAATGCAAATTCTCACTAGTTCTGACAGCTTACTTTTGTAAGAGGAAGATACATTAATGGATACGATTAAGAAATGCCATGCAAAGTCACCTCCATGTGGACATCTTTTATTGTCAGTTGTATGTCAATGCTCTTACTGATGTCTTACAACTTTTCTTTTTCTTGGACTTCCACAAAGTCCCTGTGTTTCTTACTCAAAAAGCATGCAGCAACAACAGAGTTGAAACCACAGCCCATGAGCCATCTCTTCAGCCCTACACGAGCTTTATTGCTACCATCTTCTCAGGTTACTATATATTTTACAGATAGGTAGTGTTTCTCGTAAATTAAGAAACTGAGAATAATTTTCCTTGGAGGCTGCACAGTTTCTAGCATAGTTTGTTTATGCTTTTCTTCCGAGAGCCTTATGTCCAATGTTCACTATCTTTGAGAAATCCTGGCTCTGAAAATCAGAATAGTTACAGTTCATAAGTCTTAGCAGATTTAATTCTTTAGAATGTTTTGCAATTAACTGAAAACGTGCAAAGCAACCTAAATGCTCATATCATAAAAGAAACACTTTGCAGTATAAATGAAAACTGAGTAAATGAGTACAGTGAGTTTAAACATCTAAAATGACAAACTATGACATCTAGCAGTATTTTCTGTCTCTAGAGCAAAACAGTGATAACTCTAGGATCACTATTTCCAATCAAAATACATAGACAACACCTGTCAATGTCTGTGCAAACATTAATGTGTAAGAGGTCTGGGTTTAAACACGATGAAAAGTATACCTGAACTGTGCAATTACAGTTTTCCTATAGTTCAGATATAAATGACAGAATTTTATGAACAGATTGAGAAGAGGCCACTTCCCACAGCTGCAGCTTTAGCACAAGTCAAACCTGGAGCCTGAGGGAGTAGGAGAACAAAGATGCACTTCTGCTTTGAGTGATCTGCAACACTGTTCTAAACTTACGCTTTGGCCACTCCTGGGAAGGTTTGCCAAAAATTTCAAGAATTTGCAAATATTCCCAACAAACAGGTTCTGTGACAACTGACCTTCTAGCTAATGAGGTTAAAATGCACCAAGTTGTAAGCTAGTCATTGCAAACCTCAAAATAGCCTACAGGGATCACGCAAAACCTCATATTGTTCCTTGCCTTATGGGTGGGGTGCTTCGTCTCCATAAGGCACCCAGCCCCGCTGGCTCTGCAGCAAGGAATCAAGGCAGCGCCCGCCTTGAGTTTATTCCAGGCTAAGTGCTACAAGTTACTGTATTCCAGATCAACTGTGAAATTTAAATCAAGAGTAGGAGAAAAGAAATCTAAAACCCCCACAAAACCAGAGAACATGGGGAAGACAGATGCCTGGAAAAGCCTATTTCAGCTGCAAATGTAGAGTCCAGTGATTCTTTTACCACTTAATCTCACTGAAGCTTTTCATATTACCAACTTCAACGAAACTTAGAAGTGTCATACACATCCAGTCTAAGTCAATAGCACTTAACTATTACACTTCTTTACTAAGAGATTTTTAAAATAACATTCATTCTTATGTTAAAAGAATTTCTCACAGGTAAAAAACACTGTTGTTTTAAGCAATTCCCCAAAAGACACTAAGGATACATTACTGCGAACCAGACAAAAAGGTAAGGCAATGTTTTAGGTAGCACCGGGTTAGAAACAACTGTTTTTAAAATGTTGCCTTCCTAATACAGGCTTAGCAGCCATAACAATATAATCAAATAATGAAATTGCATCTTAATAAGCGTGGATTTACCAATGTTAAAAAATTTAAACAGATATGTATACTTCCTAGAATCAGCAACTACAAGTATGTTAAAAAGTATCCTATGTCTGGACACCTTTTAGGATGACACCTTGACACTACAAAACAGCAGGAGATAAAGAATATTTATCTTTAACGGAAAAGGTTTAAAAATAAACATACTACAACTGCTAAACAACTGATGCATGTCTAGTATCAGCTTCCATCAGTTCCTGAATTTTACAGCTATTTCATCTTAAAAAGCAATTTATCTCTTTTCATTCTTAACACTCAAGAACTACAAAAAGCCTATTCTTTTCTTTAAAATATTTATCTTAATATTTTAAAGTAAGCCTCACTTCAAATTTATGGGCACTTGAAGGTCAATGGGCATCATTTGACAAAAAGTTACTTAGACACAAAATATAATGCTTCCATAACTCAGCAACAAGGCTTCCACAGATCGAGAGAAAGAGAACGAAGAAGGAAAAAAACTGCAAGAAAAGTATTTAAAAAAATATGCAGATTGCTAAAATAACTAAATATATTATAGAGATGAATCAATCTGGAACACTTGTGCTAACCAGTCTACCAAGATCCGCCAGAAGCATTCTGTAGGCTGCCAGGGTACTCAGTATTTCAGATTATAGTTGGCTCACTGAAGCACTACATATTTAAGTATATTTGTAAATAAGTGTAGGCATGCCCAGGGGTGAGAAGAAAAGAGAGAAAAAACAAGTACAGAGGAGGGGGGAAGGAAAATATCAATGGTCTAGTACAACAAGCAAACAATTTTTCAGGCACCATACTTAACACCACAACACACAGCTACTAGCAATCTGTGCCAAGAGAGGCTAGGAAGCTTGTGGAAGTGTCTGTAGCCATTTAAGATAACACAAAAGTGAAGTGGGGTCACAGGCTGAAACGACTGGCAGGCACCAAGGCATACTTAACTTAACCCCACACGTAAGTACTTCATCCCAATCATCCCAAACACACCCATGCTAGACGACAGCACCCCTGCTACTGGCACATTTGTTTTGTTGGACTTCTCAGAGGTGTCTTAAAACTGGCATCAGAGCTAAACCCCGAAAAACTATCATCCAAAAGAGATTTAGCTCAGTAATAAAAGATGGTTGCAAAGGCCATTTACTTACATTCTTCATCTCTTTGAAAACATTGCTTGAAAAAAATCAGTAAGGCTGAAAGACTCCTAATAAACAATCCAGAATCAAAAATTATTTCACAATTTATTCCTTGCAATACCTTGATTACTAACGTAAACATCTCAAAAACAGGAAGACTTGTCTTTCTGTAGTCTGAAGTGTTTTACTAGGCAGATCTCTGTTCAGGTAGTTAATCTTTCTTTTATCCACTCTTCAGAGCTGTCTTTCACTTTTCTGACAATTGCTAACATCAAAATGGTTGCCAAGTTAGCCAAGCAATATATATATTCAGCTTACTTAATCATTCTTCATAGGCAAAAATTTTCTCTAAACCTCCAGTCATTTCTGTGGTACACCCACATGAGTAGTGAGCATGAACTTTTTTTTTTTTTTTGACCCAAGAGCATGCTCCATGTAGACTGACAAAAGCACAAAAAGAGTGCAACTTTTAAATGTGATGTAATTCTATAGGCAACAGTGCAATGACATGTCACAAAATAATCACATATTATGAGTTGGAGTCTAAATTGTGAATGCTGAAATTCCTTTCCACTTGCTGTACAAGAATGGCAGAAATGCAGCAACAGCAGTCAGCACCAGAGCTGATAAATAGACTCATGGCCCACATTTAAACTGAGACAATGGAAGTTCACAGGCCGAATGAATCACTTGGGGAACAGCAAGACAAGGGAGAACAAATCTGGAGGAGATTTTCAGATTTGGCTTCAGTAACAAAAAGAGGAGTGAACGAGACTTGACTACACAAGCATTTGCAGAGGCAATTGGCACACTCCTGTTCCTCACTCCTACATCCAAGATCAGCTACTCCTTGTATTCAGGCATGCATGACCACCCTGAACTCACTAGGACATCAAGTGAAACAGATACAAAAATAAATGAGTTTGTTCTCACCTCCTGTTTACAAGCTTGGATATGAATATCGTGTATGCCATTTTTGCTCTGATGCTTTTGCAATCCTTCCCTATGTGACTGCCCTAAAGGGAAACATATTCCTGGCTATGAGCAAAAAAATTGTAATGTTTCTACACTGCGACTTTTCATTTAACTTCTTTGTCACTGAGTTATTTTCAAAATATTCAATACTAGTGAGCAAATAGCAAACTCTTTTCAAATAGGAAAGGACATCTAGATGAATTCACCTACAGGCCCACACAGAACAGGTCACTCACATAAAGTGAACCTTTATTTTCACATTTCAGAGTGGTTTTATTTCTAGTATATTTTCTGCAAAGCTTGGGTTCTGAGCATTCTGAAATGATTCACAAGAGCTGTTTCAGGTATTTATGCATTGCTCAGTATTTAAAACCAAAACATAACAATCCTTCATCTACTTCAAAGTCAGTTCTTGCCACTTTTTAGCTAAAAAACTTAGAAGAGGACTTGACAAGGCTTGGCAGCCTTGTGAAGCCAAATGTGTGAGGAGGTTGCTGACCAATAGCTACTTTCTCAGGAAACTGTGTGCTGATAACAATTTTAGTTAAGGCTTGGTATTTGTACAGTCTTACTTCTTTCAGAAATAAATTAAGATGAACCAAAAATCCCTGGAGATGCACGTGACCTTCCTTGGGGAATTTTACACAGCCTGTTCTAAAATTAGTTTATAAAGTTACCCTGTCTACTGAAATGTCAATAAAGGCTAAGTTACATTTGTAACTTGTTGTTCAAACACTCCTGATGCAATAAAATCGACATGAGTCAAAGCCTCCAACAGGAAAAGAAGGACAACAATTTGAGTAGGACACAGAGATACCAATTGAAATTATAAATGTGCACTCGTAAAGACACACAGGATGTTTCACCATATGCTAACCTGACACTGAAAACCAAAGCTTTCCACTTATTCCATTTTTGCTTAATCCAACAATTCTACAGCAAATCATGAAAAATATAAAATGCTCTTCTTTTTTTCAAGTACAACTTTCTGTGGAAAGTGTTTGAAAGCTTTAAAGACTACTTGGAGAAAACAGAACATTGCAAAACTCTTTCTGTTCATGCCGTGTCAATATTTACAGCCACGCTTTCCTAAATGACTTAGGCCCATTTAAGAAACATGTTTTTGTTACACTTTAAATTACAGGTTTAACAGATTTTAGAAGAACAGGAATATCTGATGCCAGAAAACAGTCCGATCATTAAAAAAAAATCTAACAACTATGAAAACCAGGTGCAGACCTGCTAAGAACCAGCCTCATCAGTCTGTATTTACATTCTGCTTCTACGAAATTCTATAATGCAGCTCTTTCATCACTAAACATTTACTCCCACTAGTACGCTAGCTTAAACAAAACAAGCCATGAGAGCTTGTCAAGGAATATATTGGAATTAGCTGGCCAACACGCATATAAGCAAGGAGAAGAGCACAGAGGCTTCTTTCCTTTGCTTCACATGAATTTGGCAAATAGAAAGTTTTCTAAAAGAAAGTTTGCAAAAGAAGGAATATCTGATAGTCACCAAGACCCATTTAGAACCATCTTTCCCAACTATACATACCTCAGTACTGTGACCATGGCTTATTTTCTTTCACCTTTCTTTTGTTTTATCTGACATATATAAAACAATTAAGTTGAAATTATTGCTTCTCTGGGGTGGAAAGGTATTTAACATTAATCACTGGGGTTTTCTGTAGTATATGCCCTAAGAAAAAAAGTATTTTATAGAAGATTCCTACAGCACTTCTGATAATTCATCTTTCACAGAGAATCTCAGAAATTTGATCCACATCATCATATTTGAAAATATTATACAGAACTTCTTCAAATTGTATTTTGTATTCTATTTTATTGGTCGAACCAAATCTTCAGAAGTTTTCCATTAACTTAATAACTGATTTCACCAACTCACTGCTCATTACTTTTTCTGTGAAGAACATTTACAGATTACCCAGCTATAAGAATGATTTCTAACTAGAAACTTAATCCAAGAAGAGGGCTGTTATCTAAAAGCCAACAAACTGTAAATATCAACAAGTTCTGAATCAAGTAACCAATGTCCTAAACTACACTATAAATAGCCACAGCCATCTGTCTGATTTGCCCCTTCTCCTCGTTACTTTAACTTGTCTATCTCCAAGGACACAATCTTACCACGGAGTTTGCCTGGTTTCACTGCCTGCCTCTTGCAGTAGAAAAGCAGCAGCAAGGGGCAAGATCACCACCCCTGTCTCCCCCCAGAGAGCTAACATTACTAAATGTGACTTCCACACCCGATCAAGTGCTTATCTGCTATTTCTATCACATTCCTTCTATTACAGTTGCTCACTATCATTTAACCACATTTTATCTCATTTCATTATCTCTTTCCCTATCGTTTGGGTGGTGTTTTTCTTTTTCTTTTGGCACTGTCTTACAAAGAATATTTTTAGCAAAGTTGTGGAAACACAAGCATATTGTATCCACCCATTCTCCCTAATTTCCTTGCAAACGTTTTCAAAAGAAAGTTTACCTAGGAAAAATAATTCTCATGTAATGCTATCAAGCCCCACCACTCCTGCACAATCTACTACTCTAAAGAAACAGTTACTAGTTAGAAGAAATTACACCTTCAGTAGTGAAGAGGACAAAACCTAGGAAATTCCTTAGCAGGACGGGGGTGTCTACACGCAGTTACATACAGCACAGCAGTTTGCTGCAATTTAGACAGTTTGTGAAATGTGGAGAAATGCCAAAGTCTGCAAAACTGCATTGTTGCCAGAAAAATGTTTGTCAGAAGCAAAACTTTCCTCAGCAACATATGCATTGCTTGCAAAGGCAAAATTTCTAATCAAAACAAAAGCTATACACAAACACAGGCCTTCCAAGCTCATCCAGCCCTGAAGCAGCAGAGCTCAACAGCTTTGTCGCTTGCTGGGGCAAGGACGTGCATCGGCAGCACTCGGCTCTGCGGGGTCCCAGCCACAGGGGCAGAGCTCCCATCGCTCTCCCTCAGGAGCAGCAGATGGCTAATTAAAAGGGAAATAACATCCACAACCATCGGTCCCAACCAGTCAGAAGACCTATGGTTCAGGCAACATACTAACATGGGAGGCAGCTCAACCCCTGCCGGCCTCAAGCGAAGATACGGATTGCAGGGCCCTGCATATGCATTTGATCAAACCCTTGGCTATTTTGGGATGGGCTCGTTCAACACATAATGACAACTCTGAAATGTCTCAGAAACACAGTCCAGAAAAATGCAGAATGAAAAAAATCTGAAGTTTAGAACTCTTGCAGAACAGGAAACCCTTTCTTGTTAACTCTCCCAAGCAGCTGCTAGAAGAACCTAAGAAAAGGAAAATTACTAATTTCTGAAAAATGTGAAAATAAATTATAATGCCATAAAGCACTGTTTTTGAATACTTAAATGAGGATTAATAACATTAGCATTTATCCTAGTTAATTACTTCACAGGGCATTATGAAAGTCTATTCTTAGGATAATTTTTCAATCTGCAGATGTCAAAGTACTGTAAACAGAAAGCAAGAATTAAAAGTGAAATATGTAATCAGCAGATAAGCATCTAGGGGAACCCCACATTAAACTGTTTTCCTTCTTATTTGTCATACACAGCTTATTAATGATGCTCGCACAGATGTAAATACTGAAGTCTTCTTTCACTCTGAACGAGGAAGACTATATAATAGAGGCAACAATAATCTCAAGAAGTTCAAGAAAAATAATTAGAAAATCAGAGTAAACACGAATACTCGCCAGGGGAAGTAAAATATAGACAGTGTCAGGAAGAAAAACCTTGGAAAGGCAGTACTAGGCCAGTAAGCAAGAACAGATATTTAGCTGCCCAGCCTGCCAACTCACATATATTATGAGCTTGGGTGTGTGCCACCTGAACAAGCACTATATAACACAATAGAAAGGTACTCTACCTGAATATCTCATTTAGTTCCACACAATTAGTTACAAGCACAAGAGAAAATAAAAAGAAGCCCGGAGAGGAAGAAAAGGAAGGCAGGAAATCACAGTGGGACTGACTTAAAAGCTGGTTTTTGGAGAAGGTACAGCTTAACTAACCAACAACTACCAAGCAGAAACCAAGCACGGTAATAGTGTGGCATAAAGTGTCTCTCAAGTATTTCAATATCATGGCAGGTAAGGATCTGGAGAGAAAAGAAGGCTACTTCTAAGAAAATGCCAGAAAAAATTATGAGATACTAAAGCCACCACACAAAGTAGGTCCCCTGCCACACAGCCTTCCAAGAGAGCGGATAATCTAGTAGTGGAATTGGCATTGGTTAGAAGACTAGTAAAGTACAATGAGGAGGACTGCATCTTTATCTCAAGAGAGAGAAACTGCCCAACCTCAAATCATTCTGTTAAACATTTCCAAATATACAGGCCAACAAAAGGCTTCAGAAGGAGCACAGAGCCTTTAATTAATGCTGCTCGTCCTTCCTGTGTATATGTACAATTTCTAAAAGCCATCCTGTAGTTGCTGAATCCTTAACACAAACCTCTCACATGGATCCAAGAACATTCATCTGCAAATGGTCACAGCAGACGTTTAACGCCTGATGCCTATAGAGAGCCAAGAATTTTGCACCTTCCTGAACATGACTCTGCAGCAGATAAATGCTGTTACAGCTCATGGCAATGCCAGCCACAGCTAATTATAACTTTATTGAGATGTTTTGGCAAGAGTCAAAGGCATTCAAGCAAACAACTTGTGATGGGGTTATCTGCCACTGATAATACATGACTTCGACAAATAGTTTAAATACTTCTTTTCTCCTGTCTCATACATAACATCAAACTTTTGAGGGATACCTAGGGAAGGAGGAGGAATGGCATGCTAGCCTCTGTTGAAGGGCACTATAAATATGCAAAGTGTTATTACTTTGAACACACTGGCAGAATTTCTTAGGTACTGTGAAATAGATTTTTTTTTTCTAAAGCAATATTTGATATCTGTATCAGCTATAAAAAAGAAATCAAGATATATATGGATCTCCACTGGATCTTATACATAGCTAGGCTAGCTACTTTCCACATAGTATTTACTGGATGTGGTGAACAGAAACATGATTCAGTTACTAACAAATTTCTCATTGAATCATTGCAGTTAAAATAAAAATTATTCTCTTGCCCTCATGACCACGTTCTTTAAATTTCTACAAGGGAACCCTCGGCAAAGAATGTCACATCAGCCACTCTTCTCAGAGAGATTGTTTAATGTTACCATAGAAAATACAATTTAAAAGGTGAAAAAAAAAAACCAGCCCAAAAACACAACAAAAAACAGAGAAGTGGTTTGCATTGCTAAACAGACTCAAGACTCTCTTGACAAAGACAGTACTTTCAAGGAAAGACATAGAAAGGAGACGGACAGGAAACGAGAGACAAAGAAAGGAGATCTAAAAAAGAAAACGAGCAGACATTTTTCAGTCTTAAACATGGCCAAACGAGCATCAAACAGCGGGCTGCTGGTGACATGGGCAGCATTAAGGTTTGCAACAGAGATTTTCTAGTAAACAACGCCAAAGAGGAACGAAGGTTGCACTATCGACTGCTATTGGAGTTCCTGTAACGTGCCCATCACTGAAGTATCTGACAGGCATGGCTCTAGGCCAGCAGCTCACAAGTTCTTTAACCGCAAGATCCCTTTCACGCATTAATGAGCGTGTCAGCCCCCTCGCTTTCCATCCGAAAGCCCCGCACGGCGCGTCCCCGCGCACCGAGGGGGCTCCAGCCGCCCCCTGGGGCCGGGCCGTGCCGTGCCGGGGGCCGGGGGAGCACTGTCGTGTCGGGGGCAGGGTTTAGCAGGGCCCTGCGGGACAGGGGGCAGGCGGCCCCGAGGGGCACCGGGGGGCGGCGGGCGCGGCGCTGCGGGCCGGGGCCGCATGGCCCGGGGCAGGGCCGGGCGGCAGGGGCGCCCAGGGGGTGCGGGTGTGGGGCGCGGGGTTGTGGGGTGGAAGGTCGGGTGTTACCTGCAGCTCCGCCCGCTCCGCCTCCCACTCGGCGCGCTCCGCCTCGAAGCGGCCCCACTCGTGCTGCAGGAAATGCAGGATGCCCGGCACGCTGTACTGAGCCCGGGACGCCGACAGCGGCGCGGCGGCTCCGGGGGCT
>JAWWEW010000112.1:33806240-33864401 GCA_035583185.1 Anabacerthia variegaticeps | reverse complement strand
AGAACCAGCAGCAGCAGCAGCAGCAGCAGCAGCAACAACCTGGGCGCGCCCCGCCCGCCGTCACCGCCCGCAGCCACCCCCACCGCCACTACGGCGGCCCGGCGGGCGCGGCCCGCGCGCGCCCGCCCCTCGCGGCATCCTGGGAAATGCAGTCCCGCGGGCAGGCGGCGCGGGGACCCCGGCCAGCGCCCGCCCCCCGCCACAGCCATCGGCGGGGCCGGGCGCAGGACTGTGGGGTACAGGAGCACTGGGCTGTGGTGTGCAGTGCTGTGGGGCACAGGAGCACAGGGCTGTGGTCACCTCCCCCGCCGAGCGGCGCTTGCACGGCCCCGGCGCCCTCGCAGCGCAGCCCGGGCACACGGGGAGAAGAGCAGGTGTCTCCCAGCAATTCCACGCGCTCCACAGGCCCTGCCCTTCCAGCCCCGGCCTTTCCGCCTCGGCCTGGCACCGCCGAAACCCCTAAGTCGTGCCCCGGGCTGCGGGGGTTCCCTGCGCTTCGTTCGCACACGGCACTCCCCGGGCACTGCCCCGCCGCCGCCCCCGGCAGAGCGAAAGCACGGCGGGCACGCCGGCTCCAGGGCCGTGCCGGGGCAGCAGCACGGCGCTCCGGCAGGCCGTGCCACGGGCCCGCGGGTGAGAGGGGCGGCACAGGCCGTGGCGGGGCTCCTGGGGCCGGCCCGGCCCCGCCTGTGCCACTCGTGGGCTCGGCCGTGCCCGGGCGCGCCAGCAGCACCCCGCTGCTCGCTAAAGCCGCGCTTCCTGCTTCCTTCTGGCTGCTCCCGAGCGCCTTCTCCGGAACCCTGCCCGCGGAGTCAGAGCTGCGGGCGGTGGGCGACCTCTCTGGGAAAGATAACTCAGGAAGCTTCCAGAGAGCGGAGGGGAACAGAAGGGAAAGCGCTGAATGGGGAGCGTGCTCTGGGGGAGCTCGGCGGGGAGCCGGGGTAGAACAACGAGGCTCACCCAAAAAGGAAGGAAACAGCAGAGAGAGAGAGATGAAAGATGTGAAGGGGAAACGGAACACATTGAAAAGGCATTTGACAAAGAAAAATACGAAAAGGAGAGTGACAAACAATCAGCACTACGGACATTTCAAGTTACTCAGGGTTTTTTTTAATCAAGTGAAATTTGATGCCAAAATATTATGTAAAACCACATGATTATAACTTTAGTATCAGGAGCAAGCAGAGAAGCAAATGAGGACTAAACTGGGGAAGGATGTATACAAATGAGAGTTGTGCATATTGTAGACAGCCACACAATATACAAAGAAAAACCTCTCCCTTCTCTATCCTTCTACCTCTATCTAGTGCCATTTTCCCTTCTGCTAACTTTTTTCTATTTTTCTACTTAGTTATGCTTGATTGCTACACTTCCCTCCACACTCCCCTTTTCTGAGTTTTCAGACATCTTGTCAACTAGAGCCTAACCAAAACTTAAAAATGCTGAGATGAAAAGGTAAACAAAACCTGATTATAAACAAAATCATTCCAAGAAGTCATTATTTACCAGACTATCTGGTGGGGAGGAGGAAATCTAAAACAGGTTATAAACTTGTTTTCATAGTTTTACTTGCAAAATGTTTATGTTCAATTTCGTACTGAAAGAGTTTCCTTAATACTTTCAAATGTAAAAAAGATTCAGAACTTCTTCTAAGCAATATAGCTTTGTAATGCTGGAAACACATATTAGAAAGGGATGTATTTTAATCAATTTAATTCCCACTACTAAGATGAAAAAAATTAGTGAAACTACTTTTGTTCTCCTGTATAGCACATTGGTTTTACTTCCGCATATATCTTTACTCCTGTAGAACACTGAAACAAGACTTAGAAGGTAACAGCTTTATGAGAAAGAAAAACCTGATAGAGATGCGCCACTTGTTGTGTCCTCACTTTAGTACTAAAATGTTCACTGTGAAATAAAAGCTTTTCTGATTTTATGTGAAATATTTTGCACACAGCAAATACAATAGGGCAGAAGAGCATTGTCTTGACCATTTTGCATAGGTACTCCAAGGGATATTAGGTAAGGTCTTACAGGAAAATAGGAAGCCTAGAGGCAAGTGACTATGCAAAAATAGCGATCTAAAAATATTTCAACCAGCTATGAATCATGTTCAATTCTATTTACTATCCCTTTGTTATATTTGAGGTTGATGCATCTGAAATACCCAGTTTTCAGATTATCCAGAAAAACATCAGAGATGAAACTCAACAGGCCTAGCTGAGGCCTCTGATTATGTAGCTTCTCTCTATAAAGGAAAACATATAGAAAGAGCCCTACGGAAGCCCATAAATTCAACAGCTGTGTCAAAAAATTCATGTAAGTCAGTCTTGTATACACAAGAAAATACATGGTTCTGCACTTCCGCCAAGAGGACAGGGCAGGCCTGGCAGGAGACAGACATTGGGAGTCACTGGCTGTGTGCCTTAAGGCCAGCACAGCACTTGAGCTCTAAGCTCCAAAATCTGCAGAGCAGACTCACCCAGATGCAAGGGGAGCCACGTGCTTTTCGAAAAAGAAAAGCCTGGTAGGGGAAGCAAAAACTGGAGGAGGCGAGCTCTCACTTGTGTTCTGCTCCGAGTCAATACAGGTGCAAAGTGCTCCAGTAACTTTGCTTGCAACCTTTATCAAGGACTAGAGGTATGATATATCCAATGAGACTAAAATCCTTGCAGCAGGGTTAAATACCTGTAAGTCTGAACAAAGGGCAGAGCACTGACTCATCACATACTCAACCAGTGGCTGGCAGAACAGGAAGACTGCAAACACAGAGCACCTTACAAGGGCCAAAATCTACACCTACAAAAACGCAGATAGCAGGCAGTTCTCTTTATAAACTCAATTTCCAATGCATTCTTTAAAATTTATCTTAGAAGAGATAGGGGATCAGATTCTTTGCATCCTTTATTCATTTTCAAGCATGGAAATGGATTTGAAAAAATATACACCACATAAATAAGGACAACTCATTAAGACAGCATGCTTGATCAGTCACCTTGAGAAAGGCTGAAAATTTTCAATTTTTTGTTCTGTGTTTCTTTTATTTTTCATGCAAGCTGAAATGATCTACAAAGTTTGACAATCCCCTTCCCTACCTTGTTTTTAAAAGGAAGAAATGCATACTTCTACACTTGAAATTCCCCATGGTACACAGTAAGTACTTCATAACAGTTTTTGCTTTTCCCTCCATCCCCACTGTGCTAGTGTGTTGGCACAATGGTAGGATAACAATCATCAGATTTCAAAAACCACTAGAGGGTTGGGGGAGCTTTTAAAAATAAATAAAGGTATTTAGATACAGAATAATTTTTTGTGGATAATTTATAACATAAATTCATAAATATGATCACAACTTCCTAAAAATCTAAACAAATACAAGTAATACCACTTCCCTTGTAATGCATGGATTTCAAGTAATTACACACAGCTCCATTAGACAGCCTTTCACATACAAATTACACAAAATTAGACATGTATGCAGGGATAATGTAATGCTTCTGACTACTTAATGGTCCAAAAATAATAAAAGTAATTCAAAAAAAGCTAGTTTTCAGTTTAATTGTTGGGGTGGAATGTACTGTGGGTGGTGGTTGCCTAGCAGCTGCTTTTGCTTTGCTGGCCTGACTTGCTCGGACTGCAGTTTCTAGACGTGTTTTTAATTCAGGAGCAGCTCCCATTACTGTCTTGAAAGCATGTGGGTAAAGTGGACCAATGTGCATTAGATTCTGAAGTGCAAACTCGTGAAGATCCTTAGATGCTGCAGATGCAGAAGCAAAGGCATTTTCATTCAGTAAATAGGAGATCAGAGTGGGAACAAGAAGGGCAAGCAACTGTACTCCTAAAAGTGAAAGAAAAAAAAATTACCATATCAGAGAGTAAAACAAAGTAAAATTAATTTTATCAGTTACTAGACAGATAAGGGTAATCTTGTTTTCAAAACTGACAATAAACACTGTAATTTAAAAATTATCAAATAAAACCCAACTTAATTGTAGATGGCTTCCTGTTCTTTCATTATTCAAATCTCTCTGACCAGGATTGTATTTCAGACTTCTATTATTGTTCAGTACAGTAATGTTGATCCTGACACTTATTTAAAGATGTTTTTGCACAACTGATTGCAGATCATTGATAAAAGATTGTAAGAAGTAAACTGCCTACTCTATTAAAGGGTTTCAAAATGCTTTTTCAAAGACAGAAGTGTAATTCAATCAAATCTGAGTATCAGCCTCCCCAGTGGGCATAAAGTGAACCACTATTAGTATGCAAGTATTCACAAAAAGGTCAGGGATGGTTATTTGCTATTATATTGATCTGAAAGATTCTAATCCAGAAACTAGCACTGCATCTATACTTGAGCTAGCGTGACCTAATGAGGCCACCGCCCCAAATGGCCAAGGGATCAAAAGGGCTGACCTTGAGAATAAAAAAGGCAGCCAAACTTAAGAAATAAGGCAAATTTTTGTTCTAGAAAGGCTAAAAGTAGGCCTTCAAAATGTGTAACATGTTAATTGTATATTTTAAGATCAAAGAACTTAAATATTAAAGGGAACTTATCTACAATTTTGTAGATTATAAATTACTTTCCTCTCAAAGTTTTGACTGATTCATATTCATGGGGCAATTGTCTCCAGTTAGCAAAAATCAGATGTTCTGTTTCCTCATTAGCTTCAGTTACTCTCTTATTTTGCATGTCTCTCAAACAACTGTGCCCAAAGCAGAATGGATCTCAAGTAATTTAGTATTTTATCAATAACATAGAGAAATACCAACAAAGAGTATGCTGAGGGAAAAAAACCACCAAAACACAAAAAACAACCACCAAAAAAACGCCAAAACAAAACGGAAAAACCCCACAACAAATATTTTTACAAGGAACTTCATCAGTATTTGAAGTCAAATATCTGCAAAGTCTTCAGAACGCACATTGTTTCAGTTTGAGAATAACTAACTTAAACTATTAATAATGTATTCTATCTCCTGAAGCAAAGAGGAGGCTTCATTTGCAATCAAGATACTCTGACCAGTACAGTTCAATTTCTTGGGCTTTGTAGATAAACTTTGTTGAGCTGGTAGAAGCAACCTGATAAGAGTCTACTAAAATAGAAGTTAACAATGAGAAAAAGTAAATTTAAACAGTGTGAACTACTCATTTCCAAACGTACTAAAACATCACTCATTACTGCAGCTCATGTTTAGAATGTTTTTTCCTGCAATCACCAGAAATGCAAAAGCTACAGCATATCATAATGTATGTGCTATACAAGTTCATGTACACAAAAATTCTAGCACTGGAATTACAAAAGCACGCTGCACACATACTCTATTTGTGACTATGCCATCAAGTTCCTAACTGCAAGGTTTCTCATGTTCCATATTCTATTTTAGCATTACACATTTCTCTAGAACACCTAAATACTTACTATTCTGCTCCTCACCAAGGGCGACCAATGTTTCAAGGACTTTAATTCCTTCCTGGACTGCTAGAAGCTCCAGGTTGTTGTTAGGGCGGCTCCTTTCCACGGCTTTCAACTTCTCAACCATGATAGGGGCCAATGAATGAATATATGGAGTTGACAGGGCACGATTGGTGTGTTGGAATACAGAAAGCAGAAGCTGGTAACACTTGGCTTGAACCTAATCAAATCAAGATAAATACATTGTCCTTAAAGTTATGTATTAACTCACAGAATTCTAATAAGCTCTGTTATCTAAGATTAAAAAAACCCCAAAACTATTTAAGGGGAAAGAAACATACTGAATAAAAGGAAAGAAGCAACACAGACCATCTGCTAAAACAATATTAGCCCAGTTTTCAATAAAAGAAAGGACAATGAGAAACAACATGCAGGTAAGTAAACATCAGCAACAATATAAACCCAGAGAAAATAAAGGCATAGTTAATGTCATACAAGTCAGTCACACCAGTTCACAGTGAACTACATCTATTAAGTCTCGGAGCTACCAGTTCTAATAGTAGATGATCTTCAAAATCATTATATTCTATTCCAATCCCAGAAGGGTAACACAGCCCATAAAAATGACTCAGACCAAGTAATTCCCTTCCCTTTCTGTCTATGGTGTTTAAACTTAATTTCTTATTAGCTCGTTATCATGTTAAAAATTAGCCTTTGAAATAAGGAGTAAAAATATTTGTAAAATGTATACATATTTCAAATGAGCCTTATGACTGACAACAGAATTTCAGCCAAGCTTCTTTTCTACCATCCATGGAATAGACAACTTTTGACTATTCTGCATTCACAGAAGTCTGCAAAAGTTTCTGTGAGGTAAAATCAGGGCTTCTTCAAAGCATATAAGGGTGCACTCCCATGTAAAGCTTGCCCATTAGCATTGAGACACTTGGGTCCCTCAACTGAGTTATCTCATTAGAACAAAATGGAACTGAGCTCACCAGACATCTGGTTATTACTATACATGATATCTAACCCTTTCAGACTTTTGCAGGTGGCAATAGTTTCAAAAGTGCCCCTGTGTTTCTTATGAGGCAGCAGCAGTTCTTTAGAAGTTTTTTTTCCTTAATCAGTTCAAGGCCTTTAGTACAGTCAGTATCATGTTTTATTACAAACAGGTGTCTAGTTACTGACTGCAACAATGAGTATTTTACATTAAAAAACTGGAATGAACACACAACAAGTATTACAGAGTGTATGTTCTGCGCATTAGTGAGAGGAGAGTGGACACAATCTGGCTGCTGTCCAGGTTTTCACTGTGAGTTACAAAAATAGTGGTAAGTTCCAGCTGATGGGCAGCTTTCCAGCAGGGTGGTGGGTGAAAATGTATTTCTCTCACTGTTCATGTGTTTATACAGAGCTGAGAGAGACTATGACATAAAAGTTTCTGCTTAATACAACTGACATTTCCATTCACACACTAAAATTTAAGTAGCTTTCCACTCAAAGTCAGGCTTCAGGACCAACTGAATTTTATGTTCATGCTGGAAAATTCCTGCCCTGCTATGGACAAGAATTACCAATCTAAGAAGGATTTTAAATGCCTCAATGAGACCCTAAACATATCCACATTTTTATTGTTTTTCTTTTCAGGAATCTCTGTAGCACTCATTTGTGGAAACATGATAGATTTTTCTCTTTAGTTTGCACTTGCAGATTTGTATACCCACTCAAACTGATCCATACATGGCTAGAAAAGGTAAGCTTAACTATTTATACAGTGCATTAGGCTGCTTGAACAGTCTTCAGTTTTTAACTTTCCTATTTAATGAGAAAATTATTCAGAAGATAATTCATAAAGACAAGACAAAGGGCAGAAGTGAAATCATGAGACAAATGATTCACAATCTGTAGATCTTCTGATGGTTACCACAAAATTATATTTTTGCTCTTAAACTGAGTTTTGTATGATCATGTAAACTAAGCATAGAGACAAATATAAAATTGATCAAAAACATGGGCTGTAATTTTATTCACAGAAAAAATGGTTTAGTTTGTATTATAAAAGATCATTGTTAGTGTAGAGATGTCACTTCTCTCTGGTAACCAACCTTTTCATCTGATAAAATTTCACATAACAAAGATTGGTTTTGCCTTTTAAAAATCTGCAAGTCAAGAATCTGGCACAAGGCCTTGAACACATTGTATAGAGAAGCACTTAGTTTGGGTTATTTTGTTCATGAGTTTCAATAAGGCACTGTTAAAAATTCTAGTTATTTTGATATGCAGTATCTGTCCCTGAAATGAAGACATCATAAATCATTCAGGAAATGTGTTAAATATATCACAATTAGTTTTTGTTGGGTATATATCATTCACATTCTTATAACATGATCTTACCCAAGGATCACAGGAATTTAATGCACTTCTAAATCTGTTCATACATCCATTTTGTAAAGACTGCACTCCAATTATTTCAGTACTTGCTGACCAAAGGAAGAGAGCAATAGCTGTAAGTATGCTTACTTCATCAAGAATAGGTTTAGAGGCTTCTGAAAAACAAAACCAAACATACTGTTAGCTTATTCCAAAAAGGCTTTAGAATTTATTTAATAAAAGCCACTGAGCATAGATACATTTCCTCCTTGTGAGTTTATATACATTTGTACAAATGTACTTATGTACAAATTATTTGCAACTGGGCAGGCATTTAATTATTACAGAATCTCTTTATCCTTTATTGACTGTGGCTGACAAAAAGCTGAGCAACTCTATTCTAATAGTTGTTTTAATAAAGTAAGTAAAACTTTCTGAAACTTAAGTATCAAGGAAAACATCATCATCCACACTTACTTGGACCAGGCCACATTTTTTGTTTTCAATGTGTAAACAAGAGAAGTAAAAAAAAAATATTTTTAGATCCTTTCTCCATTAAAGATCTACTTCACTTTATCTTTAGCTGATACAGTGGAGTAAGAAATTGATATCCAGCATGACAACCACTTTTACTTAACATGAGGTTTCACAGAACAGACTAGTTGATCTGATAGCCACCTGTCACCAATAGGAACAGTACTACTTTAACCTTTCCTGCTTTTCAAATAGCCTGTATTCGTCAGTCATATTTTTTTTCCTGTGCAAAAGCTCCATGTTTACAGATTTCATTCATGAATTTAAAACAGGAACAAAAATTTATATTTATATATAAACTATTATACATAGAAAGCACTGTACTGCTGGTTTGGTTGGCCAGATTGGTTCTGTTCTCTGAGAGGCACAAACAAACAGCACATATAAAGTCAACAAAACAGACAAACTGTATGACTGCCCTGTACAGATGTCAGCTAGTCACTGAATTGGCTTAACCATGATGTGAAACCTCACTTGAAGAAACTACTCCAAGCATTTTCAGTGACAATTTTTCTTACATCACTTAAATTTAAGCTTGTTTAAATTTTACTGAATGATGAGACTTGAGATTGTATGCAGTAGACCTTGCTTAGATTTTTGCGTGTGTGATCTATTCCACTTCACAGAGGACTGGAGAGGAAAAGGAAAACATACACTTGAGAGAAACCAAGAAGGATTTCTGAAGTCTGCAAAAAAGCCTAAAGCCAGTAATGTTTCTGGAAAGAGGGACTGGGAAATCTCTATAGTAACGAAAGGCTGGAAGACAAGAGCTGATGTGACAAATCAAATTAGAAGTTTGGCTTGGTTAACACAAATCTACGGATCTTCCCCCTTCAGACATTTCAGAATCATTTGCAATTACCTACTTGCTCCCCATCTCTCACATGAGTAACTCCATTCAAGCCTCCTCACTCTTTATAAATGGTTCCTTGGCAATGTAATGGGATGTTTTTCTTGCTGAACTACCATTATGCAAATGGAAAATCTTTGTGTCTCTCTTTTGCTAACTACACAGATGAAACTGTACATTTTCTCACTTTTTGAAGGGCAAGGCAAAGCATGTACGTGAACCCTAGTCTGCACTTCTCTGAGGAGACACAGTATTCATCCTCCTGGTGAGTAACGGGGTTTCTTTGGCAACAGTAGGATTTCCTTCTCACCACTAAAAGTCTGTAACAGTATTATGAGTATCCTACTCAGTCTGAACCTTGCCACAATTACCTGTTGCTGCTTTCGTGCTCATTCCTTTAACACTTACTGTCATTAGGATTGTATGAATTGTGCCAGCGAAAAATCTGAGAGAGGCAAGGCTTCAAGATGAGTTGTGAAAGAGAAAAGTTCTAGCAGGAGGTTATGATCAACACTGTCAGAGAAAACAGAACAAACCAGGACAAATCTAGGGTGGGAACTCCTGAGATGCAACTCTATTAACACCAATGTTGTGCTTTTCTTTAACACAATCTATTAAGCAACTGATGAGTAATGCTCTGTGCACTTAGGTCTTACACTATATTATAGGCAGATACCATACTTGCCTTTTCATTACAGCAAACCCCAGTTCTCTTTAACTCTCCTGCACTGGGAAACTACTTACCAGGTTGAGAGTCTTCCAAGATAGATGCCAGAGTGCTACGGATAAGACCTGTCCATTGTTTCTGAGTTTCATCAGTCTTTACTGTTGGAAGCGTAACAATAGTTTTAATTCCCTGAAGGGCTGCACTGACTGGAGGTGGGACCTGATTATCTGCTGATTTTACTGCTGTTTCTTTCAATACTCTTGTTATCAGAAATAGGATAGTGGGTAAGATTGTCATACACCCTAAAAAAAAAAGAAAAAGATAAAATAGAATTTCTGAAGTGTGGCAGGTAACCTCTTTGGTTTTCCCAATACAGATATATATGGTTGGAAACAAAGTAGACATCAAGATAAAGTGCAATTCAGGTAACGAGTGATATGTGCCATTCAACGTTATCACCAAATTCATTCATCAGTACTACTGAAGTGTATCCTGACAGAGCTCATACAAGTCAACACTTAAAATACTGAATGATGATTTGGCCATTAAAGCTTTGTCCTACAAGGCATGTGATACATGGTATGTCATCCAGACTGTTTGCAGGATCTGCATATCACTAGGGTCCTTTAAACAACAACAGTAAGAGGCTAGAAACTGGTATCCAAACCAAGTCATAGCACTTTTCAAGGACACTGGTGTGTGAAGCAAAGTAAGGAAGCTAGCTGAGTGTCTCACATCCTGGGAAAAGCTGTAGGAGTTTCAATAACACATGGAGACTCTAAGCCCCTGCAGGACTGAAAGCAGGATGCTCTTGGGTTTAGGCAAGCAGGATCAATCTGCTGGTCACCTGAGACAGTCAAGTCTCTTTCTTTGCCTTTTCTATAACTCATTTTCCCACATCTGTGGAAACAAATCCTGCCATTTTCCTAGTTCTGGGAATGCTGTGAGGAAACATACATTAAGTAGAACAATTATGACAGGAAGGGACTGCTGGAGGTCATCTAGTTTAACCCCCTTTTTCAAAGCAGCAGTTCTTGAAGATCAGATGGCCCAGGATCTTGTCCAATGGAGACTGCAAGATGCTCATATTTGAAAGAAAGAGGAAGAAATAAAAAAAACACTTGATCACAGCAAGTGATGAATTCTTTTTGTTCAGTTTCCCTTACACCCAAAGGTTCCATTAACACAAAATGTTTGTGCATGTTCTATCCCTACTTCCCTACAGCTGTCAGCTGGCTACATCTTCTTCTGAATGAGAAAAAGACACAAATTCCAGCAGTCCCTGTAGACTAACAGTAGGTTCTGAGCTATTTTGAATGGCCACTTGCTAAATGCTGGGAGGCACATCTTTACTCCAGGCAACACAGAAGTAGTACTGTTACTCTTTTTGCCCAGCCTGCTCCCCATTGCCCTCCCACCCCCTCACCCAAAAAGAAAAAGAAAAAAAAAAAAAAGAAGGAAAAGAACCAGAACTCAAACAAAATAAGTGCAGGACTCCAGACTTCAGATCAACTCAAAATTCCTTAAAGAATTGCAAGACACAAATTGTCTGTTCGAGGGCAGGCAACATTGACTTTTGAGCACAACTGCGTCCAAATATGTTATTGACTATACAACTCATGAGGGGGCCAACCTTTAAAATGTCTTATCTATATCAGTGTGTGAAACGTCCCAAAGATCCTCGAGACAACACTTAGGCGAGTGTTCTCTGAACACTTCTCTGAAAAGGAAAACTCAAAGAATACAGCTTCCCATACAATTGTGTCCCTTCCCCCTGAACCTTAGTGCAATTACCCTTGTTTACACATATCCTTTGTGACCGTCTACCTGGGCAGAAGGAAGCTCCATTTAGTTTAGAGTCACATTTGAAATGACTGACAGCCAACAGCTGCAAAACCAAGTGTACTGCACCTGAATTGTCCTGTTTTTCCCCTCAGTAGAATTCTCTTTTCATAGTGCTGCTGCTTTTCAGGAACTTTTCAGGAATTTAATTATCTCCAAGATCTCTGTGTTCTTCTACAATATGATTAAAATTGGCCAAAAGGTTTCAAAATCATGAAAAAAGGGGAAAACTTCAACAATAAAATCAGTGACACAGAGCTGATTTCCTAAGCAAACTTGCAGTATATATGCAAATTTAAAGTCAAATCATTTCCTTTACGCTGCTCACTGGAAAATCCTGAATTCTGCATTTGGTTTACAATCTAAATATACTTATGAATAGATGACCCTTAAAGCACCTCATAATAATATAGTTTGTTTTTAGCACCGTATCTTCACAACACTTCCACTACAGTAACCACTCACACATCTTTTGTTACAACACCTTACCTGCTGGAGAACACAGAGAAGGCAGGTCAGACAGAATATTCACAGTGGCAGCCACAAGACGAGAACTTTCCTCAGAAAGGTGGGATTTGGCAGCAATGTGACTTGGAGAATCCGACACTTTTGAACTCAAATGGGGCATGTGCCGTACTAGGATAAACATGAGCAATTCCATGGCTGCAAAGACTAAAGATTTTCCAGGCACAAGACCACCACTCTCACCTCCCTCTCCTAAAGCAAGAGGATTTTCTTTTTCCTCATTATCATCTTCATCTGAAAAAGGAAAGAAATGTACAAGGAGACAGTTAAGAGATCCCCCAAGAAAGGTTACGTGAAACACTTCACAAAAAAGTTAAAAATCAAGAAGAAAAAGTTGCTTTACAGTAAGATAGGACAAACATGGCTCATGTCAAAATAAATGTTTTAGTCAGAATGACTTAAAGGCATTTAAAATGGTTTAGAAGTATTGTGATTGCAACAATACTTATTTAAAATCCATCCAGAACTAGAAAAAAAAGGTAGTCTTACAAAAAAATCAAACTGCGGTTAATTATTTTGCTTCTTTTAAAATTGATTATAAAATTAACAGCAATGACTGCCAAATAGATAGGCAGGACAATATTTTTTTACTTTAATAGCTATTAATTAAATGTTCCACCCTGACAAAATCTTATTCCAGCGTAAATTGATCATGAAGTAAGAGAACAGAAAAGCATTGTAGGATTCTGTGCCTGAGTTCATGATTTGAGTGCATTCAGTTCAAAAAGTCTCTCTTTTGACGGCAGCTTGGCCAGCTGCAGTCTTTCCTTCTCCCATTAAACAGCAACAGAGATTCAGTAAGTCAAAGCTGGCCTGAACTACCCCTATAGAGCTCCTATGAATTTAAATGATTGCTACTGTTATCACATTCACCGATTTGAAAAATGCAGCTTACTGGGCTCACAGCAAACAATTCCATTAATTCATATAAAAGAACAGAGCCTGCATTTTCAGTTGTGCTAGTTCAAGTTCCAGCAAAATCCTTTCCCTGTTTTTATGTGGAAAACAGGCAAAGGCTATCAGCTAGGGGGCTTCTTCTCAACAGTATATTGTCCTAGAATAAGATAGTAATTTTCCTTAGTAACAATATTCTTTGGGTTTCACGTCACTTCTTTCAGGTAATAGAAAATATGTCAGACCTAACTTAACCAGGTATCAATGAACTAATTTCCAGGTTGCCACCTGGAAACTAATTTACCTGGCAAAGATGGAAACAGTACATCTAATGTGAGATTTTTTAAGAAATGGTAAAGGGAAGATTGAACAGGAAGACTCTCTGTTAAGAGGTTGCTAAAAGTATCTCAGAAAACAGCTTTCAGACTGATTCTCATTTCAGACTGCTGGTCGAGTGTTGAATATCTGCAAGCATGGAGATGCCACAACATCCCTGGACACCTGTTCTACTGCTTCACCAATCCCATGGTGATTTAATTTTTCCCTTGTATCTCATCTGGATTTCCATTGCTGCAATTTGTGTCCATTGCCTCTTGTCCTTCCCCCATATGCCTTTCAGAAGACTCTAGATTTGCCTTGTCCTTAAATCCCCTTTAAGAAAGGGGATTGCTATTCTATCCCATATTAACCCTCTCTTCTGCAGACTAAACAAGTTCAGCTCTCTCAGCCTCTCATCACAGGCCACACAGTTCACCTCTCTAAGCAGCTTAGTGGATCTCCACTGAACTTGCTTCATGTTTGTCAAAATCTTATTCAAAATGAGGGGGAAGAGTGAAGAAAACTAGACACTGCTCAGATGTATCTTCACAAGCTCAAAGTGAAAGGACAACCATATCCTTTAACCTACTGGTCATGCTTTTCTAATGCAGCTTCGTAACAGAGTCCTCAGCATTGCATAGGTTTCATACCACAGATTCATACACGCAGCTCGTTATCTGGCAAATCTGCTATCCAATCTGTCAGCCTGCCAGCCTATACCAATGCACATTCCATTCCAAATGCAGGACTTTGCATTTGTCTTTGCGGAACTTCAGCAGGTTCTCAGTTCTGCAGTTCAAAATCCGCCTGAAAGGTAGCACTGCCCTCCAGTGTATCCACCACAATGTGGTATCATCCACAAATTTGCTGAGGCTGTATTCTGTCCTATCACCCAGGTTGTTCATGACGATGTTTCACAGTAGCAGGCCAACACTGATCTCTTAGGAACACCAATTGCAACCAGCTGCCAGACAGACTTGAATCACTGAGTTCCATTCAAGCACAGCAGTCCAGTCACTCTCCCGCTTTTTAGTCTACATCGGTCCAATTTGACAATGATATTATGAAGTACTGGGTCAAAAGCCTAAGTAAACAATATCCACCACTCCACATCCAGAGCCAGTTATTTCATCACAGAGGGTGGTGTGGCATTATTTGTTCTTGGTAAGTCTCTGTTCACTGTTTCAAATCACATTCTTCTACTTTATGTAATAAGTGGCTTCCAAAGGAATTTTTTAAAAAACCTTTCAACACACAACTTGCTTATTGGGAAGACAACATCCAAAAAATCCACCTTATGTCTTTACTTATTCAAAGTTAGCCAGAGCATCTGGTTTTTGCCACTTTGGAAAGCCTTCTTGAGCACCATAGCTTTTCAAAGATGACTGCAATAACCTTAGCATGTCATCAGCCAGCTCCCTCACATGCATCCCATCTGGTTCCAGGGTATGTCCAGCTTTTTTGTAAGCAATCCCTAACCTGATGCTTCTCTGATGCAGGTAGCATTTCTCTCCCCCCTAAACTTGCTCAGTAGACACAGACACAGGACTAAGCAAAGAAGATAACCGTGCCTCAGTTTTACCTCCAACATGTTTTGTCATAAGATCACCCAATCCATTCAGCAAAAGCTCCAAATTTTTCATCTCCTTGCTGCTGACGTATCTACAAAAGTCCTTCTTGTCACACTTGATGTTCACCATCAGTCTCAGCTTCAGCTAAATTGTGGCTTTCCCAATTGCACTCCACCATACCCAAGCAGAAGTCTTCAGCAGTCTTCCTGGGCAGTCTGGCCCCACTTCCACCATCCACACACTTCCTTGTCCCATCTGAGCTCTATCGGAAGTTCCTGTTCAGCCAAGTCAGCCTTCTGCCATGACAGTTTTGAATGAGCTTTATTTTGCCGTGGAAAATGAATGATCCCTCCTTCCTTTGCCCTTTGGGGAAGCTTACCACAAGATCTCATCTACAAGCTCTCTGCACAAGTCATATTCTGCTAGACAGGCTAAAGCCGACTACTTACTCTCCTACTTACTTTCTTCATTGCCCTGGAGATCATGAGCTCCACTATCACATAGCTGCTACAGCCACAACTACCATTAACTTTCATAAGCACTTCTTCTGTATTAGTCAGGAGTAAATCCACTGAGCCTCTCCCTTATTTGGACTGAAAAAACATACGCCTCATATGCTGAGTGTTAGCATCGTGCAGTGTCACCCTTCCAGCACATGCCTGGGTGGTGAAAGCATCTCACAAGGCTCCCATAGCTGGATTGGAAGGCTTCTTCTAGTTGGTTTAATATGGCTTCTCCCACCTCCTCTTCTTGATTGAGCAGCCTGTGGCAAACAAGAAGAGAGTTCCTGAGTGGTATCACCCTTCACTTCCTCTATGTGGTATCAGTTCTGACCTCAAATTGAGTCAGAGCTGGCTCCTCTTCTCTTGTCAGATCTCTGTAGTGTTCTCCAATCTATCTGGAGATATCTATCTGGAGATAGAGCCTTTTGCTGCTGAAGTCACAATCTTGCACCTGCCAGCTTTGTTCAAGTGTCATCCTCCAGGGCCATATTCCAGCATAGCCTATGGCTGCCTTTCCTGAGAAACATAGTAGGCCAGCCCTGCACCTGCAGGACCTCCACAAAGAACATTTCATTCTTCGATTGCCTTTCCAGACACCACAGTCTGCTCACCTTCACACGCATTTCCTTCACATCTGACAGGTGAGACTAATGTCCCTTCCAGCCATGGCTGCACAGGACAGTCACATCAGCACCTTCATCTGAATTTCAGGCCTGGTCATTAGACCTCTGATGTACCAAGGTGATTATTCCTCAGTCAGCAGACTGTCTTGTTGTATGTCACTGCCATCATTATGCTGACTCCAGCAGTTTTGTACAGTCTTCAGCAGCACTTCTGGACTGCATAAGCATGCCTTTCCATGCCAGCTGCCTTGCTTCTGCTTGCACACCCTGTTCTCAGAGCTCCTGGTTGCTGACACACCCTGAATGCCCTGAATGTCAGTGAAGTAAGAACCCAGGTGCAAGTCTGCTCCTCTTCTTGGCAAGATCTCCTGGGCAGGCAACATTTCACACTGGTTCCAGTAGTATTTCACTCACCTCACGAATGCCAGTTGTGCCAGGGACATGCCACAATACCCGAAACTGGTGGCTAAACTACTGAACTTCAGAAAAAAAAGTAAGTGCTAAGGAGGGAAGCAGTAGAGAAATCTTAAGGTTACTGAGCAAGGTATTAGAAAATTCCAGGTCTTAAGTGGTGTGCTGGGTATAATTTTCACCACTCATAGTGAGGAAAAAAATAATGAAAACCATTACATGAAATGAATAACAGTCAGAATGATCAGAGAAAGAAAAATTACATCTAACAAGAGTTAAGAAATCAGCAGGTAATTATGAATACAACCAAAATCATCTGTGGAATACAAAGCATTTTCCTCCTCAGTGTAATCATACTCCAATGCAATTGAGTTCCTTTCCCGATATGAAAATCTGTTGCTTATTTACTCTGCAGAGCAAGCCGTGTTTTCGAAATCTTACTTAGTGTGTTCCTTTTTTCCTGCAAATAATCTTGAGCTGCTCTTACTATCTGCTGGACAACTCCTGTAACCAGTAACTGGACTGAAGGAGGATCCCAGGTCAGGAGTAGTCGGTGAAGCACACTCAAGAGTTCAACACCAAGGAGCTACAGTAAAACAAAATACATATTAGAACAATTAATTAGGAATTAACAATTCCTAATTGTTATATCACTTGTTTATGATGAGCATATATTTTTCTCACACAAAAAATAATTACAGCTTTTGTAATCATCATAGATGAAAGATCAAGACCCAGAAAACGCTGATTGTTACAACACGCTCATACACTACCTGATCTTCTGCAATATGGATCCTGGCACAAGGGGAATCCAATAAAGTATGAAGTGCTTGTAAACAAGATGTAACATGCTCAACAGGCTCTTCAGGTCGTGGGGAACACAGAAACTGTATACTAACACCTGAAAAGAGCAGTATTTTAAAAGGATGTTTGTATCATCATAAAATCAAGTTTTCTTTTTAAAATGTTTTGTAAGTATAGCAGGATCTTAACAACTTTACAAAGATACATGTTTTTCTTGACTTGTCTTCCTTTAAAAGAAAAGAGAGTCTGTGTATGAGAAAGAGCAGAGTTGTATTTGCTTCCTCTTCTGCATTATGTCTACCCCAAAATTTGGCAAAATAAAAAATAAACAGTGACAACAAGCAACAGATTACTGAGTGGAAATCCATACTTTGCTCTAAACATCTGTAAGTTAGACTTATGAATCCTTCAACTGTAACCTGAGTTTTGTTTTCCTGAACTCTTTTAAATGTAAAGATAAATGAGATGAAGTTAAGCCTCAAAAATTATGCACTATTCATATTGTACATATGGCAGTTAATTTTGGTTTTAAATATCTATATATCTCAGCAAAATGTTGGCATTCCTCAGAATAAGAGATCACATCCACCTCTTAAAGCTGTTACGTAACAGCAAAGGGGAACAGTGAGTGCTGCTCACAGATGAAAAACCGATACAAAAGCTACTTCATGTGACTTGTCAAATATCAGTCTCTACTGAACAGTGTTTTTATAAGGGTGTGTATTTTAATTAACCTTCTAGCTTTTGCGTCTTTGAAGCATAACATTTTGTATCATCTGTATTATATTACAGTATAGAACAGTTCCTACTCATTCAATTACAAGATATACAACTTGTCTATAAAAATCACACTTGTCACACTGACAAATATTCTGTCAAAGCTATAAAGAACACAGGAGGCAGAGAAATGGAGAGGAGACATAGATTTTCAAAACATTACTGTCCAGACATGTAATACATTTTAAACTTCCCAGATTTCAAGCAAAGTAGCTTTTTTATTCCCATAGTATTTCATACTATGATGTGCTGCTATTGAGCCCTAAACTTGTAACTCTTACCCAAAATTAAGTGCATTCGATCTTTGTTTATCTCTGGCAAAGATTTAGTGGTAGGTGGAGTTCCAGGTGTCTGGTTTAACATAATGGATGTAGCACGTTTCTGTGAGCTGGGCATTGCTGCAGCAGTCTCTTCTGTTGACTCTGACACATTAAATCCTGTGCTGTTTAGCCAAAGTGCCACTGCATGTAGTATGGGAGCCCAAGAGTTCCGGTAATGCAGTCTAGCTGTATCAATTGTTTCTGGAGTGTAAAATGCTCCTCCTGTTAAATTAGCAAAGGAAATGCAAATTCAGGAATTCTCTGCAAATAATAGACAAAAAGCACGTACTTTAACTTTATTAATGTATTTATACTGGGTGTGTTCAGCCATATACATATTCAGGTATAATACTTTCTAGTGACAGTATATTCCAATTCTCATTGTGTAGAAACATTGTAGCAGTACCTCATAAGAGTGCACTGGCCATGATGAAGCAGTAATCAGAGAGCAAAGGCAGGCAGTGTCATCAGGTCTTGCAGTATTTTTCATATTTTTGACTCAGTAAAATAATGTCAGACAGTATCTGGTCTAATTTCAGGGGCCATGCTCTTCTTACAATGAACATCTTTTTGCATTTGATATCAAAGTATTAGAGGTGCAGACGTGTAGTTAATTCTACAAAGATGTGGTTTTAATGATCTCAGTGACTCAGATAAAGAGTATATTTACTGCAGATTGAAGAAAAAAATCTTGAATTTCAAACTCATATTTCTATTATACATAGGCAGAAATTCATCACTTGCATAAAAAAACACTCATGCCAAATAATTTACAGAGTAATTCTGAAGGTTCAACTACAGTTTTCCTTCTGTCTTTCACAACACAAAAAGAAATTTCAGTGCATACCATCTGGTGGAAGCTGGGTAGCAAATTCAGCTGGTAAAGTTAAAAGAGCGTAATCTTTCAGCGCAGCTAACCAAAGGCGGCTGAGTGCAGGCAGTTCAGGCTGTACAAGTGTTATCAAACTGTCTGGTGGCAACTCATCTACTGTACCAAAATCATCCTCATCCTCCTCCGTGCTCTTTAAAACACGCTTTGGTTTGGTCTCTGCTTCTTTCTTAATCTTCATGGCAACAACATACACCTAGAAGAAAAACAGATATGAAAGTATGTGAGGTGAGATTTTAAAAAGAAAAAAGCAGCAGCCTTTCCCACGTTAACGTAACAGATTCCATACATTTACAACTCACCAGAAAATGACTGAGACTTTCAATACATTTTATTTGATTCTTTTTTATTTCTAGCAGTATATATATAACAACATCATAAATGGCAATTTCCTAAAACATTTTGGCTATACACTTTTGTTCCTAAAAATGTGTCAATTATGAACACTTTGGCAAACTCCTAGTTAACTAACTGCAATATTATGCCAGAATATATGTTAAGGTTGTTTGATTCATAAGAGGCTTTTTTGGGGGAGAAGGATTTGTTTTTTGTTTGCTTGGTTATGGAGGGTTTTTTAAGTTTAAGAGCAATAAGGTAGGAAGAAATTAATAATCTGATAAGGTGTGAGTGTGTGTTTTCATAAAGAAAAGTGCAGTAACATAAAGAACAATCAAGCCTCTCTGTAAATATGGATTGACAGAATGGCAGAAAAAGCACAGAGAAAGACAGAGAGATTAAAACATCCCAGGAGCGGAAATGCAGCAGATTAGGAGGAGGGCAGGTGCAGCCAGCGAGGTGTGAGGCTGCTATTAGACTGAAAATGTTTTCAAAGTTTCAAAGATTTAATGTTCAATATTTACCTCAGCCCATGCTTTCAGAACTGCAAGTTTTTCCATAGTAGTCGCACTCTCTCGGTAAAGCTGGCTAGAAGATCCCTTTCCTGCTTGCACTTTATCCAGGGAAGAGACAAGAAGGTTGTGAACTCGGCGAAGATCATTCAGGTCACTTACAACCCCACTTCCTATCCAAGCGCTACATACCTAAATGACAAAGTTTAGAATCATTCTAAACTAGCAAAAAAACCCAACAACCTTATAAATTAAAAAAAACACATATCAGTAAGAAAACAAAACCCAAACCAACCACCATGAAAAACTTAGCTGCTCTCTTCTTGCGTAACACAAATAAATCTGAGGTTTTCCATTTTTTTCTCCCCACTGACGACAACAGAATCGCTTAGTTGAGTGGTTACAAAGGCTGTCTTTGCAATGCATATTAATATTTAAAATAGTTTTTTAAACCTCCATAAATACATAATAACAATTTTTTATTCTAGTCCCAAGTGTCTGATCAAATCATTTGGGTAATGTGTCATTGCATTCCCTGTGAAGAATACACTGGGACAGCAATCAATAAAAGTACATCTTTAAAAACCCATACCTCTCTAATTCATATATAAGGTTCCAAACTAATGAGAAGCTTCCAAAGTATTGAGAAAACATATAGAAATTTACTTGGAATATAAATCTTTGAAAAACTGAATTATGATTTGGAACCAACAGTTCTATATCTAAAATAATCAATACAAGACACAGTACACAGATCGTTGGGTGTCTCTCCATTTTTCTTTTGAATTAAATGGACCCAAATAGGTACTTAAAGTAACAAGCATCACAAAGATCAGCTGGTCCTGGCTAATGCTATACATTGGCATTCATACTCTGAAACACATTCATGCCCAGGCATAATGCAGGCAATAGAGGAATTCTGGTGCAGCTGCTTTTCTACACAGAGAAAAAGGGATAAATTCTTTCAGAAGAGCTGCTCTTATTCTGGAGATGATTCTACCAGGATGAGGAACAGAAGCAAAAAAACCTGACATAACTCAAACAGCTCAGGTTTTACAAACTGTTTTTTGAAGGCATTTTTGGCCAATCTTCAATTTATTTATTTTGCTTTTAGAGAACAAGTTCCATCAGAGCCTTTGGGGAAGGTACTCTCATGATCTGGGATGATGGACATATTTAAACTAATGTAAACACAAACACCAAAAGTGTCCCTAATATGTAAAGGACAAAGATGTAGGAATCTTCTTACAAATCCGTTATTCATTCGCAGTAGAACTAGACCAGCTTCAAACCTGCTGCTCAGCAAAGTCAACATCTGTTTCAGTAATGACATAAAACTGTAACAACATCCAACTCATTCAGTGAAGCTCCTCTCTGTCCATGTAACTTCTAGACAGAGTTCAATATCCAAAACTAATCTCTAACCATTTGATCCTGTAAATGCACTCATCCACTTTGAAACTGGTTAAGTAGAGAAGATTTTGACAACTTATATGGAATAAGTTTTCACACAAACTGCCTCTTCATCTAGTTAGACATATACAGAAACATTCTGGAAGTCAGAATGAACATATTCTTTCCTACATGTAAATACCTAATTATGCAGTACTTGATCTATCCTTGCAAGTGTTCCTGGAAATTAAGATTATAAAAGAGTAAGACAATGTCACACTCCTGCTGGACCAAATTTACTAAATAAAAATAAAACCCACAGATATTGTTTTAAAACTGATGTTTGCATACCTGATTAAACTGTTGCTTTAAAGTACAGTAGTAGATTCGCTGTGCAAAACACATACCAAGTACTACTACAGCTACCTTGCTGATAGTTGGTTTAAACCACAGTACACAAGATCACACACAAGAAAAAAACCACACATATGCAAAAAAAGAAAAAACTTTACCAAAATTTCACTAGCAAGTTGTCACTATGACTGTGATGAGAATGCTCAGATATTTTAAAATCTAAAATAGAGCATTAAACTGAATGGAATTTTAGTGTTTGAAGGTAAGTAATCAGTAATCCAAATATTTGATCAGACTGAAAGACAACTCAATAAATTCATTACTCTTGGTCTCATTAGGTAAAGGGTTTTTCCCTTCATTTTTTTCTTTCTTGTAGCAACAAATGCAGAATTGACATGAAGATATAATTAGTTTCACATACATTTTTACGTAGCTCCCCCTAAAAGGACTTCTGCATTTCTGAGGAACAAAATATATTACTAGGAAACTCAAAACATGTTGCAAAAACATCACAGATTAACTCTGCAACATCGTCCAGTCCTTTGATACCACTTTTCTTCTGCATCCTTTTTCCAAAGAGAAGGAAAAATTAGTTTTGCTTATAACATCTGAACTTTTTCCTCTGTACCTGACAGGCCTTTGCAGTTATATCGGATGGTGTATCTTGGGAAAAAGCTGGCCTCAGAGCCGCTCCAACCTATTGATAGGAAGAAAAATTTAAAAATCCAACTAAAACAACAGGGATACAACATTGCTTATCTCACCTTGTTTAAGGCTCAAGGACAAATACAAAACAAGCAAGACAAGATTCCCAGTTTTGGCATTATAGTTATACCCCAAATGTACCCTTGCTGTCTAGAACGCATTTACAACAGCATTCTTTCAACAACAACAACAAAGTCATTTTCCTGCTTGCCCACTGCCTTCTTTAAGTCTCAGTTACCTTTGTCAAATATGTGGTATTATCTTCCTTCTGTCAATGAGTATCCTTTTAATCATTCAAATATTACAGGTGCAATTTTTGCTAAGGCTCAATAAGCCTTTTGATGCCCAAAGGAATAGCAATGCGAAACTAAATGTTTGTGGTTGGATTTGCATCAAGTCCCCAGAATGACAACTACTGACCAAAATAGCCTTTTAAGTTGTTACAAGGCAGCATTTTTCTGAAACAAAAGGAACCAAGTCAAAGAGAGAGATGCAATGGTTACAGCACTACAGAAGGAAGGAAAAAAAAAGGCAGGAAGTGAAAAGTATGAAAACCTGTGATTAAAAAGTATTTGGAAAGATCTTGAACACACAGTGAAGCCGTAAGATGTGAAAGAGTTAAGTTATGTAACAACAAAAAAGGCAATAATACCACAAAATAAATCTTCAACTGCCCATTTTCCATTGGTATACTTTTGTAGTTTTCTTTTAAACAAATATATTCACTCGTTTCCAAGAAAACAGATTTATTAGACTAAATCTAGAACTGAGTCAGCTGTATTTTCCAATTTCTAATTCTACAAATGAAAAGCCACTTTTGCCAAAAATTAAATGTAACTTACAACATTTGGCTTTCAAGCTACTGAATTTTTCATTTTGTCAGCTACTAAACTACAATAAGAAGAGATACAAAAATAGAATTTGAAGCGGTAAATAAGAGTGTCTCTTCAGCACATTTTCACACACAGAAAAATTTACTCACGGACCTTTGGAAGTTACAAAATATTCTCAAAGCTAATACTGCCATATTAGCATAAATACACAATTTCCTGAACTTATAAAGCAGGTCTCACATTTGCCTGATACTGCTCCAGTATCACGTGGCCTGGAAACTCTGGCTCAGGAACAGATGCAAATTTCTTGATAATGTCTTCAAGAGCTTGTAGACCTGCCATTCGTAGCTGGTTGCTGTGATCAGTTGCAGCCATGAATGCCATTCGAATAAGGTCAGAGAGATGGAGTACTAAGAAGTCATCTTAGAACAAAAGAGAAAGAACTATTTAGTAACTTAGAAGACAGCTAACATGGCAGATCCTTGTAACATTTTCCTCACTGACAGGCACAACTGTTATCTATTGGTTTTCAAAGGACTACATCTAAGGTGGGGAAGAAGGCAGGAAAGAACATAACCCAGTTTTGTTCCCTCTTCCCCCTTTAGAGTGATTCTATGACTTTTAGTCCTAAGACAACCTTAAAAATTGAGCAGAAATTGCATAGAATAGAATACGTAAGTGTGGCTAAGTACATTAGAATATATTAGAACATTTCATAAAACCTACAGAAAGTCTTCAAGGCAACACCTGTTCCTGCTCAAGTTCTATGCTTATAGTGACCCCTGCTGATGTCAAGCTTAAATACCTAAAACTGAGTATGCCTCTAGTTCTGCTCCCAAAAACCATATCCAAGGCCATAAGCAAACAGCAGACAACCAAGCAGGAAAGAAAAACACACAACTCAGAAATATTTCTGAAAGGATTCTCTTTCTCTATTTATTCAGCTTGTTTCCTTTCTTACTCTCAATTTGAAATTACCATATGTTGTACAACTAATGTGAAAATAAATTACTTAAAAATCCACTGTGACCATCAAAAAATACAAATTGCCCAAGCTATTTTCAAGTCTCAAGGTTAAAAAAAAAAATTATTTTGTGGCTGAAGCTTTTCAGAGACACATCAGTAAAGAAAGACTGGAAATCATTTGAAATCTACAAAGTGCTAAAGTCCGCACTTACTTTGTCAGACCATCAAAGACAGTAGTAAAATTTGAGTATTTTGGAAGCTGAATTGGGTAGTTTGCTAAGTTCTCCTTTTTACAACAGTACCAAACATATCACAGTTAACTTTAAATAAATTCAGATATACAAATTCTCAGGATTATAATATGCAATCTTCTGTAGGATTCTATAAGCAGCAGTTATTTCGTGATTTTTTCTGTAATACAGTGCCATCACAAAATAAACTTTCTCTAAACTCTTCCTTCCTAGTCTTCAAACAGTGACCTCGGCCTTGAATCAAGTCAAAAACCAGATTCTCACAAAACCAATGCACAGTGCTTGAACCAGGCCGCACCAGAGCAACGCAGGCAAAGACGTGATAACTCTTCACATCCTAACAGCCACTAACCCTCAACAACACAGGCAATAAAATCCATTAATCTCATGCATTCTGGGATGCCCACAGCATTCATTCTATATACACAAAGTCCTCAGAAGCACTACACAGGCGAACACAAGCCACACACACCACAACCAATACAACACGGACAACTTAAGGACTATATGTTCGAAAAAACATTTCTCCACAAATCAGCTATGCAAGACATAACATCTCAATTTTGATCCTCTAATTCATAAAAGTATTTTTGAAACATGAGCTTGAAAACCAAATTTTATTCCTCCCATGGATACCAAAATAATGGATTTTATAAAGTCCACGTCTTTTTAGAGGTCCCTCCTACGTCCCCCTCTCTGCAACCAATGCCAAAGCAATAATTACCTAGCCTTACCTCTTTTTTAGCTTCCTAGCACTCCTTCACTCTGGAATGAAGGAGTAATCTCTTAAATTCAGTTCATTCTGTCATTATATTAAACTCTGAAACCATTCCCAGCTTGCCCTTAGCTACAACTTTATTGCTTCTGTTTAAGACTTCCGAAAAGGTTTGCATATCTAAGGGGAATTCTTTTCCTAAGCAGATGAGTCTGTCAGAACTTATATTTTCCAGCAAACTGCATTCCTTGCGTTCACGGTACAGCAACTATAGTAGTTACACGGCTAAAGTTTTAATGATTTTTGCTGGGTATTTCCTTTGGTTTTAGCCATTTGAATGAAAAGATAAGTGCTTATATTTTTTTCTTGGTTGTGTGATCGTAAGGTGTTAAGAGATATCAAAAATAAAATTAAATAAAAAGACCAAAACATGCACGTTCTGTAATTACTTTTTGGGTTTTTAAGTCTGGCTAAACGAGCCAGTGCCAGATCGAAGTGTGCCTTGTTGGCATTCTCACACAGCATGATAATTCGGCACAGACAGTCTGCTGCAAACACTCGAGTTGCCCAGCGAGGCGCTACAGAAGGCTTGGACTTATCCTCTTCACCCAAGGTTGTAAACATTGTATCATCATCCATCTCATCCTTCTTCTCTGATTCCTCATCCTTCCCTCCTAAGGGAGCAGCAGTGCTCATGTCTACAACAGAGAACAATTAAAGGGAAAAAGAAAATCCCACTGTTAAAATTTGCAGAAGACAGCTAGAGACAACAATTCAAGTCTTACCTTACACTGAAATTCAGAACAGACTAATTCTTCCATTGAAACAACATTTGACACATGTCGAAAAGCAAAGGAATGTCAGTAAAAGAAATGCTTTTCACTTCTAATCTGGATTACATTACCTTTTATTTGTCTTAAATTATATGAAATAAATTCCTGTAACATTCATTCATCATAGACAACACCTATAGCTGAATCCCGTATCTAAACTTCCCAGCTTTGAAAATTAACCCATTAAATTGCCAATAAACAGGGTAGGGAAAATATCAGGCTCAGAATCAAGAATCATCTTGGCTTTGAATTATTCAGCACCTATTTCAAGTAAAAGATAAAGTGCAAGTGAAACTGAAACAAAACTACAAAGCTCCATGCCATGGGACAGATACGCAGCCAAGTAGCCAATTAGAGAAGAACAAGAAGAAATTATTGCAAGGTTAACCCACTCCAACTAAGACATGCTTCTTAGAAAGTCTAATTTTAAGCAACTGAAGAGCCAAGATGTTCAATAAAGAAAAAGGCTATGGCAAATGAAACATGGATGATGCCAGTTCATAACAACATTGTTTTGAAAAGGCATCCAGGACTTTATGTGGATGATTTGTAAATCCCTGCTTAAAAAGCAAACCAGAGTTTGGTCATATGCCAGTTAGCTGGATCAAAGGAGATCAAAGTGAAGTTGCTGGCTTAAAGTACACCTGAGAGAAATTTAGTTAAATATGGTTCTCTCTGAGATTATGTCACCTACTAGTGAATAAATAAAAAATTGGACAACCATGTTAAAAACTTTAAGACCCACCCCACATGAAATAATAAAAGGACATGCCAACTTCAAACTTGGGAAATGAGGTCTTTCTCATTGGGCAGATATGTGGTAACTACAATGCATAAAGAACTCATTGGTAGCATTACTCATCAGTAAATGTAAAGCTGGCAGCATTTAGAAACAGCTTCAGGATGAACTCACACATGCCAATAAACAAGTATAAATGCAAGGGAAATGAACAGAATCTGCGTCACAACCATCCTACAAGCTGAAAAACAGGAATAAGGTCTCGGAGGACAAAATCTGTGCAAACAAATCGGCAAAGCTGAACAACAAACAAAAGCATCATCACCATGGTAACCTATCATCACATCAGCAACTCATAAAACCTCATAAAAGAAAACTCAGAATGTGTACAGCAGTCTTCTTTCTGCACAACCCTGATGTATACTGGTAAAAAAGAATGTCTGCCTTCACTGAGATACTGAAATGTCAGAGTTATAAACACACTGCTTCTCCATTGAAAAACCTACTGGAAGCAGCTAAATTTTTAATCTTAAAAGCAATATCCTGAAACTTAACATTGATGATTTCTTCTTTAAAAGGCATTTCTAATGCCCTACAATCAAAGTTCTATATGCAATACAACCTACATCTTAACTAGGATAAAAGACAAGCTCCAAATCAATATTGTCAGAACATGGTAACATTAAGGAAATATTATCATTTATATGAACAATACAGAACACTTACCACTTGAAGCTGCAAGGACATCCTTACAAAGCATTAGCCAGTGTGAAAGGTTTTCTACTGCCAGCGAAGAAAGCATATGTCCCAGAGTATCGTGGATATCTGAGCACAACTTCCGATCAGTCTCCCGATCCAGCATTCCAAAAAGGACACCCTCAAGGCCTGTCTCTGTTATATTAACCCCCTGATGCCGGGAATGAGCATCTCGACGAGAACCAGCTCCTGGTGCAAAAGGATTAATGTCTGCAAAATGATAACGAGAAATCTTTTCTGAAATCACTAACTCAGTTGGAATAACAGACTAGAATTGGACATTGTGTATTTGCATGTGTGTAGTTCAGTCAATGATACACCAAGACGTTACTGATTTTTTCTGAATTAACACCAGAAAGATTTTAATACAGTGATTAATTTTATCTGCAGGAAAATAATGCCTCCAAGTACTACTTAAAATATCTCTCTCTCTATTTTCAAGGTACATACCCCATGAATTCGTAAAAACCCTAATAGTACTGGACTCTAAAGAATCTTTCCAGAGACAAACTTAATTGGTGTGATTTAATGAGCAAGCTCACAATTCTACATTTGAATGAAGAGTGTGCTGAGTCTCCTATTTTCAAAATAAAATGATAAGTGTAAGAATTGAACAAACCAGCAAAGTCCACAGGATTTGCAGATGTGGTGCTAACAGAATATAACAAAACCAGATATCTTGGTCAAACAGCATACAATTAAGTCAATTTTCAAAATAACAAGAGATAAAATACCAGAAAAACTGTAAAGTGTTTCCACTGTATATATACTGTGTTCCCTATTTCATTGCCAGCCTTAATGAGGCAGAGAGGTTTAGGTCTGAAAAAATAGTTAAATTATAAATGAAATTCAAGAGATAAGCAGGACCATAGCCAGAAGTTATTGGAGTTGGAAGGGACAATTTTTAGGGTTTTCTTCACTTGGGGAGGGGAGGATGTTGGGCTTTCTCCCCCTTCCAAAGGCAAACCACACATACACACATATATGTGCACTCAGCGGTTACAAGAAGACCACATGTAAGAAATACGTACTGATGCCACTGTTTTCTTTGTCTCCAGTATTTTTTGCTAAGCTCATGGCATATTCACATACTTCTGATGCTTCCCTCTGAGCAAGCTGCCGTAAACACGCCACTGCAGCCCGGCGAAGCAGCAAGTGAGAGCTGCACAAATGAACCTAAAAATCAGAACCATTACAGGTAAGTGAACTGCTACACCCCCATATCAATAAATCAACACTGCTAAGGACTAAAAGCATTCTACTTTTCAGTTATATGCCCATACATGAGCTGCTGAGTACCAGGCCCTGAAAGTTCAGGAAGGAAGCATTTTTTATAGTACACAAATATGAAAATAAATCTGACATACACAGTGCTGACAGCTGTTACCTGCCTATAGAGATAAAAGCTTAAATATTGGAACTACTTTGCCAAAGTGATTTAGATTATCACTTCCAATCTGCTATACTACAGTACTACTCTGCCTCATGTTCTCCTATAGCTGTGAATCATATTCTTTTAAACAAAAATCCATCATCAGATGCACCACACATAACAGCTATCATAAAAACTTTCATTTCAAATTTGTAACAGAATCTACAGCAGTAGGTCTTAAAAGCCTCTCAATAAGACAGCATCAGGTTTCTTTGCTAACCAACATTGGCTTCTAATTTCTTTGAATCACCCTCAAGTAGAAGTAAATATTTTTCTTATAGAATAATTATGCATGGTCTCCATTTTTCTGAGAGGAAGTACTGCACAGAGAAGCATATGTTTTTCCACAGTGGAGGAGATGAAGAGTGCTCTTTAAGAAACTCTGATTCTTTATTTCTCCCCAGGTAATTTGTTTTTAATAAACCAAATATACATTTGCTTTCTCAGTATTAGGTTATTATGTGGATGGAAAATGCCTTCCTAAATGAAAGGGTCATATAGTTTATAAAGCATTTTAACAGTAGATCTTTATTCCACATATGAATATACAAGATTATAGTCCTGAAAAAAAGCAGACTTTAAAGAACCTCTAAAAATTACACTGATGTTGCTTTAATGGAACTAAACCACAGAACGCTTGGGAGATTTAATTAATGGAAAGCATATTTCCTGTTTCAAGTTACAAAACAAATAACTAGAAGTTATGAAGCCAATGCAGGAAGAAGAAATTAAAAAGAGAGTGTAGAACTGTATAGCTTAATTTTGATACCTGGCATTAATTACATTTAGAAATGAGTCTGAAGAGTTTGCTAATGGGGCAGGGAAGGCAGACCGTGCCTAGGTATCTATGTATTTGCAGTAAGAAGAAACACACAAGACAACTCAGAGGAAACCTTATCAAACTAAGTATAATTTGAAACTAAGGAATATAAGAAAAGAAAAGGGAAATAGATTTTGCTTAGCAGAAGACCATAAACTAACAGGAGAGAACGTCCTGGAAAAAGGTTTCAAAACAGCACTGCTTATTCATGCATGAACTTCATTATCTGTAACATTACCCACTGGTACTTCCAGAGTAAATAGCTATAGGTTATGTTTGTCATGTTGTACACAGTATTCATACTAAAGGGCCTACCTACTCTTGGGTGCACTGCACCCTTTCCATGCAAAATCTTGTGAAAGGACAGCTGACAGATTCTGGGAACACACTGCACTTCCAGGAGTGCTTGGGGGGTGGGAGTGTGCTCAGGGCTGGGGAGAAGCAAGTAACCATCAGAGGATGCCCTAGGGACAATCTGAATGGCAGACTAAGAAAAATGTCCAGTGTTGACTTCAGTAGGACTGCACTCCTTCAGGTAACACAGAGCCACCAGTTCTACAAAGAATGACACAAAAAACTTTGCAAAACATCTAACAGACAGAGAAGTTTTTCAAATTTCTCAGTATTGGACTACTGAACTCTCTAAAAAATAATTTTTACAATAGTTATCATTTAAAAAAAAACACCAAACGTACACCAAAACTACACCCACATATCACCTTTCCTCTTACAGTCATGCTTGGTATTTTTTGGGTTCCAGTCTGCCTTACTTCCAGGCTTAAGCCAGGACTTGCTGACAGAACACTAATGGAGGGAGAAGGCAACATTTACAACAGCGGGACCATAAGAATTTGAATGTCAGCACCTACTATGCTGACAGTGGTAAAATAAATCCAAAATCTGCTACCTTTTCACAACTCACTCAGCTCCCTCTGTGTGTGCAATTAGTTGGAAGAAACAGAGCATTTCAGCATCTTTTTACTCAATCTTATTACTTACAAATGCTTGCTATCTTATATTATCTAGGGTGAAAGAGAGTCAGACCCTACAGCTTCAATTAGGACAGCATTCTGAAAATATATAAAATGGCTTGAGGATAGAAATCCTTTTATTGCACTCCACTGTTTTTGCAAACATTATTGCTTATTTACATAGCCTTGACATCTTGCTAAGTACTTCCCCTGTCCTCTGCTAAGCACATGCCTAAAACTTTGGCGAAAAAAAGGGATTCATTTTATACTCACACAAAGACTGGGAACCAGACTGGACAGGTTGACATGCCGTGGTGCAAACATATGAAGCTGCTGAAGACAGGATATAGCAGCTGCCTGAACAAGTGAGTCTGAATGGTCTTGTGTGATTGCACATCCCACCAAACAGGAAGAACGGATTGTTGAAATTGTAGCTCCGTTACCTAATGATGTAAGACAAAATCCTTAACACAGGAAAACTTTTGTATGACAACTGTAGCTTTTAAATTTTTGAGAAGCAAGAATTATTAATGCTTCACAGTTGACAAATTATCATGCAACTTTTCTGAACTCCCATGCAATTTAGAAACACTACAGAGTGTTTCAGTATCTCTTTTTTAGCTCAGTTAAACCATATCCTATCCAAATGAAATTCTGTATTGATGATCTCCAGTCAGAGATATTTTCAGACTATCTTCCCAAAATATGAAAACAGTGAATTATCTGAATTCACATTTTAAAGGTCTCTTACATTCTATATATACGAGCAACATTTCACGCACTGAACAATTTCATAAAATATCAGGTGACTTTCAAGCTAGTGTGTGTATATATATATATATGCAGGCAGTTTTAATTAGCTCCAATAGATGAGTTGCACTGCTCTAATCAAACAAGCATCCAAAAGAACAATCCCATTCTGTATTTTAAGAATTAACCTGCATCAGGTTTATAAAAAATCTTGCATCGCAGACATGTAATCTGCAGAACAGATCCTACATAAGTTGTTATTTAAAAGTTAATCATATTCCAGGTCAAAAGGTTGACACACAGATACATAAGTTCAATCAAACGATCTAGAAACATTTCATAACTAGAAACTTAAGTCCAGTTATTCAGAGTTAAAATTTCACTAATGGTTTGCTGTCTGGCACTGCACCAAAGACCATCCCAGAAATATTCCTAAAAATCCTAGTTAGACAAAGTTACAAATCCATGTTTTTAACACCTGAAGCACAGAATTTCAGAAACAGTATTTGGCATTACAAGATCATAGCCTCTGCAGTAAGGTACAATAATCTAAGGGAATCAAGAACAAATGGAAATGAGTTACAGTTCACAAGATCATCAATTATGTCAAACTTAAGCTCTTGCCATCATTTAAAAGTAAAATATATGTGTTAAAAAAGAGGAGGAAAACCCTTGCCTCATGCCCCACCTATACACGAAAACGTACACAACCGAATATACTGCAAGGGCTTCATTGCTTACCTACCATGCAAAGTTGCCATTATCCAGAACACCATACATCACTGCAACTTCTTTACACAAATTTCAAACTGCATTCAAAAAAGCCCCAAACAGTCATAAGTAGCACCAGAAGTGAGGTTGCTTGCAGGACTGTAAATGAGTCAACATCACCTCCCCCCACCTGCAACTAACAAAAACTTGTATTCTTCCATTTAAGATTACAATATCATCTTTATACAAGGTAAGTATTTTGTTTTCCCTTCAAATGCCCACTAACCTTGCAGCTCAGGCCCAACAGTAGTTATTATAGCTCCAAGACATCGGCCTAAGCATTGATGTACTTCTGTATGCGATGGTGGGACAGTTAAGAGCAGGGTGAGAACTAGAGAGAGAGTTGGTTCCACGTACCCACGGTACATTGGTCCACTAGAATCTACTATCAAGGCAAGTGAATGGAGAGACCAGGTCTATCAAAAACACAAAGGAACATTTTTTAGTAAAATGTTTAGGAAATCAAACAGTTTTATATACAGATGGAGCCTAGCTCCATACATCCGTCCTTAAACATGTCCAGTTAAACACTTCTGGAATCAGAGTAGTTCAGAAGTCTCAGGAGCTCAAGCAATCACCTTAGAGTTTAAATATCTCTAACACACCTCTTTGGTTATCAGCAGTTTTGGGGATAATGGATATAAGATTACAAAGAATTTGATAAAAAATATGCTTAAGCACTTTGAGGAAGAAAAATACAAACACAAACAACACATCCACTTAAAAAAAAAGGAAAAAAGAAAAGTGACTTAAGAAAGGAGAAAGAGAATCATTCCACTGTAAAACTGGATGCAGAGTCTGAAATAGGCAGCTTACAAAGCCATTATTGGGGAGTGCCTTTTACAGTTCAGTACCAACTGATTTTTGTGACAAGTTTCAAGGTTCACAAGCATTTTCTTATTAGAGGGTGCAAGAGAAGAAAGCAGTGCTGTTTTCAGGGCACAACGGCATGCGAAAAAAAAAATTTAAAAGATTGACCTATTCCAATTGCAAGATGGGTAAATTAAAAAAGAGCAAAGTAATTCATTGTAATTGTGAAAGCAAGAAGGAGGCAAGAGGACAGACCTTTGAGATACTGACATTTCATAGGAAATAAATTACATTGACAGACCTCAAAACATTAGCTATCTCTCCATAACATCCTACTAAATGATCTTATTTCACAACTTTTTTACAACAAATACATGAAAAGACTAACATAAAAGAATATTACTATTACAAAGCTAGACTCTCAGGAATAAGCTTGAAAACCTGCCTTTAGAACTGTTCCTTTTTAATCTCACTGATGCAACCCAAAGAACATTAGCACTAGCAATCATGTAACTACTACTTCTCCAGTCCTAACTCCATGGTAACATATGAGAGCTTATCCTCTCATTCCTGTAAATTTCCATTAGTAATATTTCCATACAGTTTCTGTCTAGCCAGACTGACCTAGTGAGGGATGAGGTTTAAAAACTTAGCTTTTCACAGTGGCCTAGTGCTGTATTCTCAACAGAAAATAAGGCAGATATGCAAGTTCCACCTGAACTTCCACTTTATATTTCACTTTTGTTCCCTCATAAAACAGTAACCTTTCCATTTTGTTTTTTAAATGAATGGTGCATAATTACATGAATTGCCTACTCATACATGAAGTTAGTTAGACATGAAAACTGCACTTTGTCTTATTTTAAATAAACTAAGGAAATTCAAGACTTTAAATTGTATTTACAGATTTCTTTTTAACATTATCTTCAAACAAAACTAGGCTTGGTTTTCCAAGTGATAAGCTTTGTTATTTTGATTTTTTCTTATTGCTCTGAGAAAACAGAAATAAGAAGATACTCTAGTACCTGTTCTATTCAAGTTAACAGTTTAAACCAAGGTGGAAGTATGATTCTGTGTAGTTACTGGGGGCTTAGGCTTCTCAATCTGTGGGTATAAAGTACCCCTACCCATGGGTGGCACACAACTTCCTGCTGCTAAAGCATAATAGCTACTATTCCAAATAATCATTTCCTTGCAGCAACTTGTGATAAGAATGACAAGAAGTTACCTATTATGCAATTACACCATAATCTTTGAAGTGCAATAATTACAGACAAGACATTTGCTTTTACTCAAAATAGGTTTCTTTTTTTTTCCTTTTTTTCCCCCTTCTGAAGGAATTCTTTTAGTGTTTTCACAGATTTCATTGCTGGAGAAAAAAAGATTAGCACTTTTCCCTCTAACATTCAACTTCTTACTGTAAAGACACATGTACTGGTCCACCTAGGCCTCTACTCTTTTTGCAGCAGCAGCCACAAACACTCAAAGGAAGTCTTAAAAGACAGGCTGAGACACTGTCCTATTTCCCTTGAGAGAGTAAAGACTGTATTTTCTCCCAATCTTACAGTATTTTCAACTTCAGAAGTATTCTGAAATGCACAGTGTCTATACATATTGAGTAACTCTGAAAACATTACTCTTTCCACAGCATGTTTAGCCCCTTTTCTACTCTACCAGCAACTTTTAGCAGTCAAGTTGCCCTCTTTTGAGACTTCAAATATCTATAGTTCATAGTAGATAAAAACCCCGCCTCGACTTAAGACTTGGTTCCTACTAGTTCCCCTTCTGTCCCCTAACTGCAGTTTAGCTTGCGACAGATTTCTTTTTTAATAATAAATATAACCTCCCAAAGATGATATACTGCCATATTGCATATGTATCACATACAGAAATTACTTGACAAGGAAAACTACTGCTCATCATCCAAGACTCCAGTAGCTGATCACATGTTAACCATTAGCCAGTTATTAAAATCTTCTGTTCGGGTGGCTAAGGTAAAATTAACACATTTTGCTTTACAATTAAAGTCAGTTAGAAATGTGGCCACAGAGCATTACTCTGGTACAGCTGACATGCCGACACTTGTCCATCTGAATTAATGTGACCATTTGCAACTGCCTCTCTAACTGTCTATAAGGTTACGCTTTAATTACACTACATTTTTGGGATTCTGTACTATAAGAGTCTATAAAGAAAGTTCCACTTTCTTCAAGCTTCCTTGTACATGATATATGTCTTAAATGTCACAATGTCTATTAAAGAACAGAACAGGTAGTTTAATTTTCAATTTTCATCCTGAACATCTTGAAGCAGTTTTGCAGTGATTGCTTTTTTTTACCTGGACTTCAGGAGAAGTTCCATCTTGTGCCAAAGCCAAGAGAATACTGACGCTAGTTTTCAGATGCTGTCCAGACCCTATTCCACCAACATACCGATGGAGACAGCCCAGAGCCAAGGAATGGCCTGTTCTTGATACAACGTCTCGAGCGGATTTTAACCTATCAGTGTTTAAAGAAAAGAAAATCATGTCCTTCACTATGTTTGTTACAAAGAATCTTTAAAGTACTATAAGAGTGCAAAAGACTAACAGAATCTTTCAGGCCACCTTACAAGACCTTGAGAAGCTTTAACAACAATGTACTTAATCTGTGTTGGTATTAACCCACATTATACATAAGACAAGTGAAAAAAAAGATATTTTAATAGTTATTTTCTTTCTTTCTGGTCAGAACTTGACATTTTAGATGAAGAAGAGTTTTGGAAGGACATGGGAAAAGGATCTAGAGTTACTAATGTCTCACAGCAGACTAATTTAATAATCAGAAAAGTCCCTGCTAAACCACTGCAATGAAAAGGAATCAATAATCAAAAAACGACAACACATACTGAGAAATTACAAATCTACATCTACACCTTCCACTGCAAAGTCCAGATTTTAATAGAGCTATTTTCTTCTACAGCTGATTTCTATTACTTTTCCAATAAATCCTTTTCATATTTTTAAATAGTGAGCCTTTTATTAATGAAACCAAACCAGAATGAATAGCATTTTGAATGATCTAGTTGTATGAAGCAGTGATTTATTGACCATATTCCACAGTACTTCTGATTCTGAATGTATGTCACATACATAACTTGGTAATTAAAAATCTTTTTGGTGGGTGGGAATGAGAAAGAAGGATTTCCTAATTAGGACGAAGGAGAGGTTTTTTCCCCTGGTTGTCTGCATATTAGACACATGCATGCTCTCAGCCATCAGAACAACAAAGTAAATGCACATCTCAAATATAAAAAGACTACTTGACCATGCCAATAGAGTGACAATCATTAACAACGTTATCCTAGATAAGAAACCAAGGAAACAGTCCCAGTAAAAGAAATTCAAGAATAGATAGTAAGGATGACGTACTTTATTACAAGATGAAAGGATGAGAAAAATTGAGTTACCCAGAGACAGGAGAGCTGAACTGAGGCTATGTGCATGCAGCCTGTCCAGCCAAAAACATAGGCTACAGCCCCAAGTCAGTTGCATTCTGATTCACAAACAGGCTGATGCCTTGAATTTAAGCAAAAAATTGGGACACATATTCTCTTGTTATTTCTACCACACATCTTTCTGAAGACCTAAGATAAACAGGAGAATACCAAAAAATACCGTCCAGTATATAAGTTAAATCGATGTTAAAGAGGATGTTCCAGTGAAACAGAACCAGTATCACACAATTCATATTTCAGACATACTTAATATAAGTTGTGATATCTATCTGAAACAGTTCAGTCACCTTCAAGTAGCTCCTCAAAAGCTATTTATTGGTATCATTTCACATTCCATGTGTTTAACAACTCTGCTTTTATTCCTCACATGAAATAAATGGAAAAGAGAAGAACCTGTTTGAAGGTTTGCTAGATCTATATAACCACAGCAATCAGGCATGAAGAGAATAATCAATATGCAATTTAGAAGAGGAACCTTCGAAACTACATTAAATTATAATTTTATTTCCTTTTTTAAATTAAAATCAACTTACTTATCAAAACTGTACTGAGCCATTCTAGCAATGAAAGAGGCTTCTCCAACCACCTGAGCCATTCTGCCAAGAGCTTCACCTGCTGCACATCTCAAAATAGGGTTAGGATTATCAAGGGCACCCATTACAAGTGTCAGAGCAGATTTGCGGACTTCTTCTGGTCCTAACGTGCTTTTATTCTCAGCTAAACCCTATGTGGGGGAAAAAAAAAACACAACATTCAAATGTAGCAGGAAAAGGGAAGATACATTTAAGACCTTCAATTAAAAGAAGTCTTTTACTCTGGGAAAAAGAATTAAACACTGTAAAGTAAAAACAACGCATGTATTATAGAGGAAGAAGTCAAAGGCTTTACCAAAGACTGTGTTTTTCTGATCTGAAGCCCTCATTTCAGCTCAGTTTTGACAGTTCTTTGACCGTTTGGCATGGCATGGGAGATTCCAGAAATCTGCCTCAGAATCTGCTTTTCAACTTGTAGTAACATAGTTACTACTTGTAGTAACATTTCTAAGAACAACACAAGAAGTGCGGTGCTGTTTTGTCAATGTATTTTGCCAATCAACCAGACAGGAGGCTCCAGTGATGATCAGCTACAACTAGGCAGCCATTATTTGTGACTTGCTGTCTAGCTTCCTGACTTAATAGTGTGAGGCTGCATTTCCAGCTGTAGCTAGACAGCACAGAGCTGTAGCTGGCCTCACTGGGACTGGGCATGAGCATCTAGAATTTGGTGCAATAAGGCAACCAAAACATAAACCCAAATATATCTGTGAGTTTGTTTACACAAGCCTCATCTGCAGAGTATTCTATGACATGAGGGGGTTTTTGAATATATGTGACAAAGTACTTAAATCCAGAACTCCAGCGCAAATAAAACTGCAGGACTGAAAATGAAAACAAAAATTAAAAGGCAGTCTGCATACTAGATAATGCTGAATACTACAGAATGCAGACTACATGAGCCTCACTTCTTCTCTGTACTGATACACACAGACAAGCGCTCATATCTATATCTGGGGAAAAAATGCAATTTTGGTATTTTCAAACTTTTGAATATTTGAGTAGGAACTTCAGTAATGTTCTTCCAATAGCTCTTTGTACTGAATACAAACTGATGAACTTTGGCATCCATTACAAGCTTACAAGTTTTACCTTCAAGGCACTAAGAACAGCAGTAAAGATATTAAGCTGCACAGCTTGCTGGCGAACACCTTTAGCCTGCTTGACACATTCAGCAAAGTGATCCAACATCTGTAATCTAAAAAAAGGAAAGAACATAAGTGAAGTGACAGCCTTTCAAAATACAAACTAAGACACAGGTGATAAAAAAACGCACACCACAAATGGGCCTTTTAAGTTCAGCCAGAGAATTTAAGCTTCAAGGGCTGCAGAAGGTATTCACTATAGGTAGAAAGAGTAGTGTTATTCTGAACATCCCTCTGCTGGTTCTTTTAGTCCATCCACAAATGTTTTCTAGTCCTTTTGAAGAAAACACCACCAAGAGGAAGTGAGTCTTCAGGTGCATTTGGCTGTATAACTAGAAAACAGAGTGGAAAACCGCTGCCTTTCCATTACCATTTAAAACACTGTTACCCTCCATATTCATTTTATTGTTCCTATTGCTTTTCCCATTTAAACTCCATTCCTCCCTCCAATTCTCCCTCAGAAAACATTACTGGGAGGAGGAGTGTTCCCTATAAGAAACCAACAACAGGACCGTAATGAATAATCTACATTCTTAACTACTCAGCAGTTGTGCAGCTAAATATTTTCATAGTTAACAACAGATCTAGATCAAGCTGAATTTATGCAAGCTGGCCTGAAGTCTACCCTGCACTTACTGCAAAATGAGATTGACTGCTAGGGAAAAACTGCTCCCATCAGGATTGCACCGAAGGATGATTTTACTTTGAAATGCGCCTTAGACTGCTCTCACTCTGTGCTCAGTGACAAATTAGCTAAACTGAATGACAAAAGTAGTTCTGACAACTCATAGCTCTAAAGAGGCAATGTGGAACACAAAGGAAAATAGGCTGAATTCCATTTCCTCTTTTTCGTCATGCACACAATCATTTGCAGAGTATAAATCAAATGGTCTTACTTGTAAAAGCCAAATGAAATTCAATGGATGCCACTGCTGTATTCAAGGCTGATTTGAAGTTAATTGCAATGGATGGCTTTTCAGGAAATTTTGGTTGCAGAGATATTACTGCTGTTAAATGCAGTAAGAGAAGAACATAGTCTTCACCTCCAAACTTTAATCTTCAAAAGTGATAAAACTGAGGAAATCACCTTATTTCTAAACTCAGTAGACATACTCTGGAGTCCTGAGACACAATGGATACCTAATAGTAAACTATGAATTTAAAGGCAGTTGATACCACAGTCGATTCTTACTTCAGGGGAGAAAAAAACACAAACAAACAAACAAACAAACACCCTAACATAACAGTATCCAGAGAGCAAAGCATAAGGTCCCGAAAATTAACATTGATGTAAACTGACCTGTGTTTGTAAGACACATGAGGAAAAACCACACCAAAGAGAGCCACAGATGCATCGATGACAGATACACCTAAAGGAAGGGGACCAGGTACAGCTTCACCAGCAGGGATTCGCAAATAAATAGAGGAGGGATCATGTTCCAGAGCACCACTTCCAGATGCACTGTTTGGCTGAAGCTGCAAAATGCCACATTACATGAATACCTCTAAATATATCTTTGCAAATAAAATTTGGAACTAGAGATAAGTAAAACACATATGCAGCAGCTTATAACAACAAAACATCTTATAAACACCTGAATGCAACTGCAGTATGCCCATGCACACACAGTAGCATTTACACGGGCAGCTGAATCCTGAAGGATGAACGCATTTAACAGTAGGATAAATACACACACTATCACTCCTGGTACTGAGAGATGGAAATTAGAGAAAAGCAGATTAATTGTGGTACTAATACTAGCTTCTGAATCATTGACTATGAAGTAATATTTCAGAAAACAGGTTATTCATTCACTCTCTAAGCACTGAGTTATAATACAGCATATTAAATGCTCAGTTTTGGCTACAAGGATTCCCTATACAGAAAGTTTTGGAAATAGTACTAAAAATACTAATGCTCCTACCATCACATAAATACTTCCTAGCCGTCACTCTTTTATAAAACACAATTAAAAAACTGTCTATTTGCTCTGAAGAAAATTTTATATTCCTGTCAATTATTTGAATCTAGTAGGTCTGTATTCTTCTTAGGTGAGAGCAAACACTTGTTGAAACCTCTGCATCACTATAAAAAAAAAATAAAAAGGTGATTAAGCAGAAGAGAATCATTGACTAATAGAATGTTAAGCAGTTGGACTGAACCCTAAAGACCATCTAGTTCCAATCCTCCCTGTCATAGACGGGGACATCGCCACTACTAGACCAATTTGCTCAAGGCGTTATCTAACCTGACTTTGAACACTGACAGGGTTGGGGCATCCACAATTTCCCTGGACAACCTGTTCCAGTGTCTCATCACTTTCAGAGCAAAAAATTTCTTCCTAACATGTAACACCTATATTGCCCCTCTTTCAATTTGTACCCATTACTCCTTGTCCTATACATACAGTTCCTGATGAAGGGTCCCTCTCTGTCTTCCCTGTAGGCCCACTTCAGATACCGGGAGGTTGCTATGAGGTCTCCAGATAATCTTTTCTCCAGACTGAAGAGCTCCAAGTTCCTCAGCCTGTCTTTGTAGGGAAGGTGCTTCAGTCCTCATATCAACTTCGTGGCCCTTCTATGGACTTTCTCCAACAGTTCCACGTCCTTCTTGTTTCGTGGACACCAGAACTGTACACAGTACTCAGGTGGGGTTGCATCAGAGCATAGTAGAGGGGCAGAATCACCTCCTTTGGTCTGCTGGCCATCCTGCACTTGATGCAGACCAGAATTCACTTGGCCTTCTGGGTTGCAAGCACACAGTGCCAGAGCCCTGTGAGTGAATCCTGCGACACACTACAGATCTTCACTTACCAACAGTGCCATGGTTTTACAGGCAAGAGGTGAACAAAAAAGAAAAAGAAAATGGAGGAAGGAGCATCCCAGAAAGCTCTATGGACTGGAGACTGCACTGGAAGTCTACTATGTCCACCACAACAAACAAGGGAAGTTTATAAAACCTTTTTCTGCTTTGACATGCTGATCTTGGCTCAGAAACAGCCTCCCCTTCGTTTCTCACACTTGGTATCAGTCTTGGCTTTTGGATCTGCTCCATCAAGCCTTCTGAGAGACCTTCCCATTATGACATGGGCTGTTGCAGAAGAGGCATTTTCTGTCAACAACATTGTGTCAACATTTCCCAATGAAACATAACATTTCATACTACACCTATAAAACCAGATAAATCTTGTTTTGCTAAAACACCATTTGTAGTATTGATATTTTGACAGAAGTCTCATTATAAAACATGTTGAGTGGAACCTATATTTCTCCTGGTTCAAAAAAACTGCTGGACTAGGAAGACTGGGGGATGGGCAGAATGTTGGGTTGGGTTTTTTTAAGAAATCAGGCTAATTCACTAAGCACAACCCTATGAGTAGCATTTTGCAATTTATATCTCTGCTGTAGGTGGGTTTTAATCAAAACAGTGCCCTGCAGTTGGAAAAAATTTATATCTAACAAAGCTCTGAAATAGGACTAAAAACAAGGCATAAAGTTTCAGTTTTAGAAAGCTTCCCCACCCACACATCACACAGACAGGGCAGATAATTCACTCTTCTAGTTTTTTATTACCTGATCTTCAATTGACTTATGATCCGTTTCCTGCAGCCAAGAGCCAAGCAGAACACTATCATCATAATGACAAAGAGACCTTAGGAGTGATGTGGTTGTATTAGCGGAGTTGTCTGTCAAAGTAAATTCTGCTACCAACTCTCGAAGCAGTGCATTAAATGATCCTAAAAAGACAGACATTAAAAAGAGTCATTGCTGCTTCTTTCCAGCTAGTGATCAGAAGTTACAAATGTACCATTACTTCAGTTTTAGAGGTAGAGAACAGAGAAGTAAATCTGACAAGACCAGAGTTGAGAGCAAGGCTTCAAACAGAACCCTAGGCTCTCAATTCCCAAATCATAGGTACCCAATTACCCAAAGAATAGGTAAGGTTGGGAACCACTAGGGTTCATCTACTCCACTTCCCTGCTCAAGCAGAGTCCACTGGAGCACATTCCTCAGGATTGTGTCTTGTTCTAAACAGCAGATTAGACCATCCCTTCCAGGATGATAATCCAGATTTTGAAAAAAATTTGCTCGTTCACATGATCATGTAAATTTAATGAATTAACAAAAACAAACAAGCAAAAAGGTACTCTGTCACACCCTGTGACAGTGCCCAGCAATTTAATAACAGATCTAATACATTAAATCAGGTTAAAACAAACACATCCCAAACAAAAACACAAACAAAAAACCACCACTGAAACCAAAACTGAACCTTCATTGTCACACCTGTCTTTTCAGTATACTAAGAAATAATGAAGCAATATTCTCTATCTTTTAAATAACAGTGACTTAAACCACCATTATTGGATCTCAAAACATGACCTTCATAACTCTCAATCCTATGAACAAGACCATAACTTTTATACTCTTCAGCGCTACTCTATGAATGTTTAGCAATATTCATCCTCTGTAGTTATACTGTCAAGATGACACAAAGAAGATGAGGAATATAGTACAAGATTCTTGGGAGGTTCCTAGAATTCTATTTTCAATCTTATATGTGCTTTGGTAAGTACCAAAGGCATCACAAGGAGTAAGTAGAATTTTTACTTTATTTAAAACTGTTAAAAATGTATGTACCTTCGTATGTCTTCGGAGGTAATAAAGCCAATATATCATAAAGTCTTAAACGAACCATAGCTGCACTAGCTTTGAGATGAGCTCCATGGGCTTTAATTACTGATGGAATGCTATATAATTAAAAAAGAGACAACCAGAAATATTGCAGTTACTGAAAAGAGTATTTTCAGATTTCTTTTCACAAGATATATCTCTAGCCAAGGCAAGAAAAGTGTTCAGAGAACTACTCTGAACAATGTTACTCAATTATCAATACATTTTCAGAAGTAATTGTACAGAGAAGACTTTTAAAAGAAACAAAAAAACCAAACCAAGCAAACCACCTGCCCTAAATCACTTAAATGCACCTTCTCAGAAGAAAGCCCTACTTTAATTAGGGGTGGGACAGGGGAAAGGGACAGACATCAAACCACAAAACTAACTCAAAACTGTCTTTTTACTTTTATCCTGTAGAATGCTGAGTCTTTTCATTAGTCCATTTTATAAGAAAAGAGTTTTTTGATTAATATCTAGTATACCAGTATCCTAGTTTTCTCATTTCTTGCACAAGGATAAGCAAACCATGAATTCAAAAGCTCACTGAACTGGAAATCCAAACCACAGTTACTGAAGCTACCACAGTAGGCCCTTCAGCACAGGCTATGCAATAATACATTTAAAAAGCTAATGACCATAAACAGAATGATCATAAAAGGTTTTTTTTCAAAATGGACGAGCACTGACAGTGCAGTACTACATCAGAACATGAATTAAAACAAGTTAGTTCTAGTATTTCAAGTCTGAGAAAAGACAAAAGTGAATAAAGAGCAAAAACTGCCTACTTACTGCGACATCATTGTCATGGCACATTCTATGGGTGTCATCAGTTTCCTGATCACATCCTCAGTAAGGAGCTCAGGACAGTGAGCAACAAAACTCCTCATAGCTAATAACAAAATATCTTAAATTAAACTTTCACTGAAACAAACAAATATAAAACAGAAGCAAGATACAGATCCTAAGGGAATATCAAAAGAAGAGCAATTAAAAATGTTTATTCAAAGACTACATGGCATCTTCATAAAACTGTAGGCCAAAACCTGATCATACTGATGAAAATCTGACACGCTTTACTAATTTTCAAAGAAAGCGGGGAAGTTACGAGAGTTCACTCTACAATACTTGGGATCATGTTTTGGTTTACTGTGCACGTGTAATCTCCAAGTCTGAAATTCTTACCGCACAGAGCTCCAGCACGGCCTTCCAACGTTACTTGCCAGGTGAAAGAATCTCCTCTCGCCTTCTCTGCTTCCAGCTCCTTCAGAGAACGTGGAAACACATTTCGCCACAGCAGCAACATCTTGGGCAGATGATACCGAACAACAGAAGGACCTATGCAAAAAAGTGAAGTGACAGTATAATAAAAGCATGTATTTAACTGAGTGTGAAAAATCTGCTATGAAGACTTTTGCTCTTTAAGCTGTTTTTGCCTTGTTTTACTTCTCTTCCTTTTATCCCTATGTGAAGAACGAAAACCAAATTAAATTCTTTCTCATTTCTATGTTGAAAGGGTGGCAATTAACTAATATACATTAAGTCTGCTTGTTGATATCAGCACTAAAAATATAGGATATAGGCTATTCTATACACTGTCTTGTCATATCATATGGAAACACCGCCAGCTGTCTTTTTGCTATCTTTTTATTTTGACTTCTAATTTTTTTTATATTACTATTTTTAAGGCAAATTCTTTAGCCTACCCTAACTTGTTCAAAAAATGAATAGAAAAATAACTGATAGTTACTGATTATTCAAATTAGTTTAACAGTCAGGTTTTTTTAAACTTCTTAAAAAGACCTAATCCAAGTACATTAAAATATAATGGAGAAGGACAACCAAAATAGGGATACACTGTTAGAAAACACGAAAGCGGGATTAAACATAAAAAAGTATTTGCTGAGAGATCAAAATATTGCAGAATGCATCAGAACTTTACTGTATTTTCCAGCATAAAAAAACCTCAAACAAAATAGAAAAAACATTATTGCTGCAAAATTCAAAAGTATACTTAAAACCTCTCAAAACACAGCTTTTGATACTTCTGTGATGGCAGAACATGAAGCTGGATTTTTTAAATGACAACTGAAGCGCTTTTAAACTGACAAGACTTTTAATCAGTACTGTTGCCTATCTACAGGCACACATGCAACTTGTTGGAATGCTCATTGTATTTTATTTATGGTCCATTTCTTCTGCACCACAAGACTAAGCAAGGAAGACTATGGGCAATTTTGCCCTTTCATAAAATGACTAAAGGCTGGGTTTCTAAAAACAGAACAGAAATTTTACTTTTTTTTTTAGGTATGGCACCTTCTGATATCCTTCAGCTTACATAAACACTAATACTTCACTTCTCCCCAGCATAACACTACTGAAATACATGCCCTAACACTATTTGCCCTGTATAAATACTCTTGTGCTAGATACTGAACTGATTTAGCGTAGAGACCATTTGCCAGAGTGGATAATCAGAAATGTTAGACAAGCTTTAAAACAAAAGAAAAAGCAGACCATTTTTACAAACCCAAAGTCATAAGTGCTCCAAGTAAAAGCCATCCAGCTTGAGTCCGCTGCAAGGAGAGCCTGCTGTTTTGTGCAGCAGTTCGTAACAGATCCTCAGCAATACTGACCACCATCTGCACCAATGACAAACACCAGTGGATTTTAAAAATATAAATGAAGCCACTGCAGGCTACTGCTACTTGTTTACTCTTACAGAGTATATATAAAGATGTTCTCAAATCGTATAAATTGACCCCGGATAAAGAATGAATGCACATTACATTTCATACAGATGATTAGTGCTTTTTGCATGACAACAGTCAGACACATTCTCAACAGCAATTATGTCAGCAATTTTTCAATATTTCAATTTCTCTTCAGCAAATTCAAAAGAAAGAGAGGAAAGAAGCTGTTAAATATTGCAACTGAGATACTACAAACGTATACACTACTCTAGTAGTGCTAGGCACAAGTTCAATATCAATAATGCTTTAACTCATTAGCATGCCACACATTTTGGAAAGCTCTTGCTTGTAGATAAAAAGGTATCTTTTAGTATGATGATACACTCACCTTTCCTTTGGCATGAGGAATACCTAGCGGACACTGGTGCACACCACCTAACAAAGCAGCCATTGCAAAACTGTAGCCACTAACAGCTTCAGGGGAGGTCTTCAGATTGTTGAGCCTTTCTGCACATCTATCTAAAAATGGAGTCAACTGAAAAGGCAGTGCCACGGCTACACACCGCAGGCACCATGCGGCAGCAAGTCGAGCAGCCATGCTGGGATGAAGAAGAACTGAAGTCACTGTCTCCAACAGACCTACAGAAAGGAGAGTTAAGTCTTTACCTTATTATGCACTTTTTAATACACATAGACAAGTAAACTGAAACAATACTAGACAGTCAACACTAAAGTTGAGAAAGTCAGAAATAAAGTACTTGAATGTAATGACTTTGCTTCTCCTTCAAGGAAATACAGAGGTGCTATTAGCATTATACGGCTCCACATCAGGTTCTACCAGCAAAGCTGGAGCGGTCAGAGCCATAGAAGTGACTCCTGCTACTTGGACACTGAAAAGAAGCAGCAATGCTATATAAGGGAACAGGCAGTTCATGTGAGGATTCCCACAATGTTTTACTCAAATTGCCAATAACAGAGCAACAGTAAGACTGAGTTTTGGTTATGCTTCACATTGCAGCCGAGCACATGCTACAGAGGTTACTGACTGCTGTACTCTGCTTTGGACACAATGCTGTCTCCCCTGTACCAAGTTTCCATCCTTCTACACTATCCAAACCTCTGGGACTCCCTAAGCCCACTTTCTAACTGAGCCCTTCACTCCAACCTCTCTCCACACCAACACCTACTTTAGTCTACTCCTATTCAAAGCCCCACTGCTGCCTTATCTCTTACTTTCTCTTGAGCTAGTGAACAATTTCTACCTGCTTAGTTCACAGCAGCTAACAGAAATAATGCTGAGATACAGTCCCCTCTATTCTTATGGGACACAGCAGCCAGAAGGAATAAATATGAGCAGTTGTCCCCACCCCATTGCTCGCACAAATCAGTATAAGAAAAGTATCATAAGCATCAAGTCAATAATCTACAGGATGAAATGTCTAAAGAAGCCTGAACTTCCATTGCAACAGATCACAGGCATCTACAAACTGAAAAACTTACAACAGCAACACTACAGTAAAAATGTGGATTCAGACACCAAAAGAAACAAGAAGAAAATACTTCACAAATTCTGGTCAACTTAAGCCAAAGAACTACTTTTTTTAAACGGGACTAACCACAGCTTCATCTAGACAAAATACTTTTGCCTCCCCACAGAAATCTGGTATTTCAAGGCAATACAGTTTTCCAGGAGCAAATATTTCAGACCTTACATAGCAAAACAATGTACTTCCTATAAAACCTTTATCGTAAGTAAACCAATACCAAAAATCACAACTTCAGTCAGCCTAAGAAAGTGTTTCAGACAGACTCTGATCAAAACAGCTGCTTAATACTTTGTCAAACTTGAACTAAAGTTAGCATACTAAAAACAATGAGCTGGACAAATGTAGCTACATGGAGTACTACAGGAAGTGCCAGTTTCATTGATTTATTTCTTACGTGTTCATTTATTATTTAACTAGATTTAATGATATTTCATATTCATTGTTCAAATGCCTCACTTAATCTATTTCCATTTGTTTGCATACCAATAGAGGGTTCTTGAATAAGGGGAGATGCAGTGGCATTCAGACTCTGAACCAGACTACCCAGTTCCTGGAGGGCACACACCATTACATGCTGGCTTGCAGCTACATCAGCAGCTCCTGATTTATTTTCACTGTTAGCATCATTCACTACTGCTTCTGCAGAAAAGAAAACAAGAGTATCTTGCTTAACTACTGTTTGAATCACACGTGAATACGCACAGGACAGAAAATGACAGTTTTGTTTTGACATCAAACCTATATTAAAACAAAACCACAAGTCTAATATTATGAAGGGAAATAGTTTTATAGCTATCAGCCAAACACAATCATCCAAAGAGACCATAAAAAACAGTTCCCCAGCAGTTACTATGGATGGCAAAGGACTAAGAGGTAGGATTAACAGTATAATACAGCAAAAGCAAGTATACAGTACACACATGCTGCATAGGTGTACCTATACACAGTAACAAAAAAACACCATCTTGGCATATCTAGGTTCTGCATACAAATTTACATGCATATACATTCAATGAAACTAAAAAGAGAGACCTTTACGAAATAATTAATCACAATCTCTAATCATCTTAAAGATATCAAATTGAGTTCCTAGATTTTACTGTACGTTCTTTCTCCTACACAATATCCCAGAAGCAGTAACTGCCTTTTCAAAGAAAAGGGACTTTAGTATCAGTTCAATGTTTGTGTGCCTACTACAGTACAAATTTAGAAATTTGTCCATCTTATATGAAGGGAAGCTATCACTACTGAGTGAAGACTCTTCCAATTTTTCATCAAATTCATTAGAAATGCTCAAAAAAACCCAAACCAGTTCTCCTGACAATCCAAATATGCAATGGAATTTCCTGCAACTTTAACAAAGTGGCAGAAGGAGTAACTTCTGCAACTGTTTCCTCTCAGAAGTAGCGTTTCCAATAGACTTATTTTCCTGGAAGCCATATTTATGGTAATCAGAACCCTTTTAAGGCTCCATACCCTATCAAAAAATAATTATGAGAAGAACCTGAAAATGTTTCAAAATAAATTTAATTTCCATAGGTTAAACATTGCTTTAAATTCAAATTAGACAGCAGCAGAAAAGGGTAGGAAACAGATGTTTAGCAAATACAATGATATGTAGTTCCTACTTACTTTCTAAATCTCCAGCTTAAACTAATTCATTTCATTAGAAACAAATGCTAAGACGGTTCAGTCAGCCCCCTTAAGGATTACATATTCTGCAAAGTTTTGCAAAGGGCTCAAATTTTTCTTCTCTAATTCCAGTCTTCCGATTACATCTTTATTTGTCACAAAATCCAATGGGATATTAATATGGATGTTAAAGGGGGAGACACACGGACCTACAAGATCCTGACCTATAATATCTCTAGCACTTTTAGTAAAAAACTCGGCAGACTTTCAATACAACCTACCCCAGGATAACTGGCAAATGCATACTTTTTCCCCCACTTCCATTCTAGGCATTTGACATTGCATTTGCTATCACAGGATAATAAGCCAGTTTCATACAATCACTATTCAAGTGGAACTTACATTTTGGATAGCCTATTTTAAACAGAATGCAGCTGAACTACTGTTTACCATAGCAACAAAATTACTCCTCATAGTGGAAGAAAGTTGAAAAATGGCTAACCCAGTATAATGACAGTAACTTTCAACTGGTCTCAAATAAAGAAAAGTGGTTCTCACCCACTGCCTTCATTTGTTTACCAATGGCTTGACATATGTCTTTGGCAGCTGCAATCTGTGCTTTCTCCCCAAGCAAGCTGCCCACAGTTGCTCTCAGGATAAAGGACACACATCTTCGAGAGTAAACTGCCTCCACGTGGGTCTGAGTTGCACGAGGATGGGAGACCAGATCAAGCACATGGGACAAAAAGGTAGCAAAGTTGCGCTCCAACCACTGGCCTCCTAATGTTGTAACAAAGACAACGTAGGCCTGCAATTTCAGAAGTCACATAATGATCAAATTAGAAACAAAAGACTATATAAGACTACAGTTATATTCCTGTATAATGCAGTATAGGAGCAACACCCTAATGGGGTTACACGGCATGAATTCATTCAGTAGCCAAGTCTTTGCTGCTGAAAGTAAACTGTTTCCAGTACCAAGACTAGCCCCTAAACGTCTATGTATGCTGTGAAGCTTAACATACTTTCTGCATAACAGCAAGAAAACTCAGTTTACCACTTCAAATGTCTCTTTCTAAAAAATTTGAGAATGCAATGTAAATAACAGCAGCACCATCAACCTGTTACAATTGACACTGAAGACCTCACATGCATCTCACAAAATAAGTGAGTCAAACTAGACTTGTAAGTAAACTTATAAACAAATACAGAAGCGTGTGTTTCCTACTAAAAGGGTTACAATCGTGTATAAATTTTACTTAATTAAAAAACAAACCTGGGTAACACCAACTCGCACTTCCCTATTGACAGATCCTCCTACTTTTAACATCTCTCCACCACTCTTCAGGAATCCAGATCCTCCTCGCAGAAATCCTGTGGCCATGAGCTCCAAGACCTCCTCCAGTGTGGCTCTCTTCACATTTTGTCGCATCACTTTTACAAAAAGGAAAGCAATAATTTGATCCCCAAAGTTCGAACCAATACAAGCAACGATCTTGAAACCAGACTTACTAATTCAAAACTGTCTTGCAAAAATAAATCTAACAAGATTTCAGACTAAAATTTGTTTTCATGCTTACAAAATAAGCCACTTTTCCCAGCTGATTTTTGTCTTTCCTTTGTATGACTACAACAGACATTCTGCACTCTTTACTCTTTTTAGCTTGTTGTTTATAAAAATAAACAATCCATCTACAAGCTTCCATCTACTGGAACAATATTGTGTCCAACACTGTCACGTAACATGGTACTGAAGGTGCAGTCTGCCCACTTAGACACGGAATCCAGAAGGGCTTGTACCTGTTGCTTGTTTCGGTATCAGTGCTGTAGCCATGACCGTCCCCAAAAGCTTTGACACTGCAACTCGCACACCATAGTTTGAGTTTTCCAGAGCTTTAAAGCACAGTGTTGCAACATTCTCTAGTTCAGCTGTCCACATGAACACTGCTTCATTCTGTAATTCCAGCAGACACTGTAAGAAAAACAGATTTACTAAGGACCAGGAGACCATTCTTACCCTTTATCTAAGTATCAGACTGCAACTGTCAAGTTTATTCAGCAACTATTTTAATATTAATGTTTTAAAAGCTCATTCAAACACTCTCTTCCATATACCAAATAACTTACATGAGTAAACGATCAAAAGACTCACAGAATAGGTGAATACATAAATAAAAAAATTAAAAGAAAGCTCAACTAAAGGACATTACCACTGAGGCTCACAGTTAATATACTCTCTCTCAAACTTGTTTACGAAGTGAGGAATACAGTACTACAGTACTCGTGAAATGAGTCAAATGTCTGAGCCTGCAGTGCAAATCAGTAAGAACTTACCTTGCCCAACTAATTATCAAATTTCCTATCACACACAACAGGTCACAGTTCAACAGCAGGTACTTCACAGTCACAGCACAGGAATGTCAAGGACTGGTGAGAAACACACCCACCTTGGCCACTGCGCATCGAACAGCCATAGACCTGTCCGTCAACAGAGACCGGGCATTCTTATAAATATCACGGTGACAAGAAGCTGCTGCTCCTCCAAGTCCATTGAGGACTTTCTGCAAACTCATCAGAATTTCACTGCGGCCCTGAGACTGCACACACACAAAAAACATTTAGGCAAAAATGTGGACAAGGTACTTATATTAGGACCCAGCTCTATAATTTTGCATTTTCCTGCATGTATGCAGGAATATTTTTGGAAACACTGATAATGAAGGCATATATAACCAATAACTGGCTGATTTTAGATAGCAGTAAGCACTATACACAGCTTTATGAACACTCCCTCAGTTGTCACACAAATTAAGAAAAGCCCAGGCAACCCAACAAACTGGGTCTAGACAAAATGCTTCTGTCCTGCCCCACCATTTATCAGCTGCAGGCTCAGGAAAAAAGAAAAAGCAGCTGAAATGAGAGAACAGGACACCCAAGTACTGAACAGCTATAACTTCCTACTACACCTGCACACAGGCAGGCACTTACAATTTGAGGGCACACACACATAAATAAACAAACAACTAATCCCCCAGCTGCCAGATCAAGATCTACACAATCAGTATTCCAACTGGTCCCAACAGACCTATTTGCATAAAATCAGACCTACTGACAGTCCAGTATACATTCTCCCAATACCATGACATACTACCTCTTTTTAGGCCACAATCTGTCTTGCTCACAAGCAGAGTAACAACTTTGCTGCAAAACTTAAGTATTTATTACTAATTTTTAAAAACTGAGTATTTATTCAAGGTACATGGGCAAAAATCTTAACACAATAGCTAGAAATAATACATATAGACATTTGGCAATTTTAATTATTGATGCCACTACGAAGCAAGCACTATAATATTCATTTGATGAACTCCAAACTCTCTGCAGTAGACTTGATACTAACTAGGCAAGTGATTTGCATTTATCCACATAGAAGAAAAACAACCCAGGCATTTTGGCAAGCGCCTTTGGAGGAAACAGGTTTCAGTTTAAATGGAATTAAGACCACATAAATAATCTGAAACCTACCTCTGCACTTTTCAGAGATTTTAGAAGATTATTCACAGTTTCTGGAAAAGAACTACCCAGCATTCTGCCCATTTTTTCATAAAATGCACCAACACAGGCCACAGCAGCCCTACGAAAAAAAAACATAAATTGGGATAGTCTTTTTCTGCTTCCTCTAAATGAAGACAAACAGAAATGTATGTTTTAATCATCACTGATGAATAAAAATCTATTTATAATCCACTACTTATACTGGCTGTTCATTTAAACATTATGCATTTAAATAATCTTTTTGTTTATCAGCTTCTAAGAATACACATGAATTTGAAAGGATATTATTAGAGGATCTACACATAGAGTGAAAAATTCTGGAGAAAACAAGATATGCTGAAATCTCGACAAGATTAGGGTTTTGTTTCAATTCACTGTCTCTTTTTCCAAGCACCTGCAAGATAACCCTTACGCTGTAATATATCTTGACACATTTTTGTAGATACTGGATTATAGGGCCTTTTCCAAGACTAAGAACTTAAAATACATAAATTATTACATAACACAAGAAAAGTTATAGGCATTGTAAAATCACTAAATCCATAAACATCTATTTACATGTTTTCCTTGCCCTGCCATTTGAGATAACTAACACTATACTGCAGTTATATACACAAATTGTTCCAGGACAGTCACAGAAGCAGCTTCTGAAAACATGCACTTTTTCATCACAAACAAGGCTTTTTTCCAAATCTGTAATTCTTGGCTAAAAGATTTCTTAGCAAAGCTATGTTACAAACTCATTACAACCTCCTCCTTCAGGGGCATATCTCCATTAAAAGAAACTTCTGGACTATCACTTGGATAGCAAAAGTTTCAGAGCATACTATAGCACAAAACCCTTCTCTCTTATTCAAGTTCCTCACGAAACTGCAAGAGGTCAGTATCTGCCCAAACAGTGACTAATTCAGATTTTATTGCTAAATCCTGTTGTTGTGATAATGTCTGAAAGCAAGACCAAATTGGGTTCACAAGACACTGTGAATATATGAAGCAGTACGTGTAGGAAACTACCAAAAACAGTTTCAGTGGAAGTTATTTATGGCATTAACCAAATTCCGACCAGTGAGACTGCTCCAGTGAGTAAAGATAAACTGGATCACACGTACTTGCACACACATATCCAAGTACAGAGACTTTGCTTGAGAGACTTGTGCAGCATATCACAGTAGAGAAATATAAAAGGCAGTGTTTGATGGGGAAAAAACCCTGAATATTTAGTTACAATTTTCTGGGTACAGATAATGCTGTTTTGACAATCTGGATGTTCCACCTGAAATGGGGTACCTGAGTGCAATCAGCAATAATTTCACTGCTGGAAAGTCCTCTTGCAGTGCTGTATTAACTGTTATCTCCTCCATGCTGTAAGTATGTGAAGAAACTTAAGATAGTGCCTTGCCCAAAGAAAGACATTTCATTTTCAGATAGCCATGTATGTGTCACCTTTGAGTCCTGCCCTGCACAGTCTCAATCCAGCACTATCAAGCATATATCTGAACTCTGCTATATCAAGCACATCTGAACTTCAAATAAGTATGCAAAATACAAATAAACATAGCATGCACATATATAGGCAGATTCTTCTGTAACATCCAGGACCACTCAGCTTAAAAATCATTCCACTTTCCCTAATAATATTACACATACAGTTTTGTAGGCAGGTAGGCTGCAGTATCATCTTTGCTCTTGATGATGTCGTTACACTTGTCAAGAGTCTGAAAAACAGTGAATGTGTCTCCGATGCTGTAGAGAGCAGCAAGATTTTTTGCAAGTAGCTTTCGCGTAGGCGGCCCAGGGGAACTGCTGATTAGTCCTGTCAGCTGTTCTACAAGTTTCTTCTGTTTTTCCTTGACATCTGTCTGTTAAGAGACCAAAAATAAATAAAAAAAGTCATTTAATCCTGTGTCTTGCCACCAACACCCAGAAAAACTTACAAGAGACTGAAGTAAACCTTATACCATTCCTAACTGCATGTAATTCAGCAAATTGCTTGTCTCACTGAGATTTGAGATACATTCAATAATAGCAGAGACACATGCTAAATGCTCAGAATTAGCTGTAATACTATTTAGTTTTTACTTTTTCAAAATACTTACTAGTTGCCTACTGATTGCTTAAAATTAAGCACTTAAAACCTGAAAAATAACATACAGTCTTTTCGGGCTGAATCTGAAACCACACAGTTATCATCTGGCCATTACCTGTCAACTCTCTCTGGCATGAAATTAATACAAATGCTTTAGAAAGAAGTGGGGAAAAAACACCATAAAATTACCTTGTTGGCAGCTACCAGCACTTTATCCAAAAATCTTAACCACTCAAAGATAAAGACTGGTCTCTTTGCTTCCGTGATTTGAGCTAATGCTTCCTCGTTCAATAACAAGCTATGAGCCAGCTCCATGATGGGTTAAATTCCAGTTTTATTGTAAATTCGTGTAGAAACTCTAAAATAAAAATGAAAATATTAGTATAAAGTACAGTACATCAGTAAAAATCTTTGAAAATCAAATTAAAACATCCAGCTTGCTTAGACTTGTCTTAGCTAAAGAGTCCCACATAAAAACTACACACATTTAAAAACTGAGTGCATCCATTAGTATTTCAGGGAACAGAGTTGTTAGTTGTAAAAAGAGCACCTACAGGCCATTTCAGGGTGTAAACTCTTAACGAAATAAAATATACTTAAGTTCCTGTTTTAAAAAAAAACAACAAACAAACGAAAAACCAAACCAATATAACTAAAAAAAAAACCCTAAACCAAGCAACACACACAAAACAGGTAAAGGAGTCATCTGTCTCCTCTTACATAAAAGAGAATAAGGGTTGTCCCAAATCAAGACCCTTAAGCACGCTCCTGAAGTTTTGGGCATGAACCTGGTCACCTTCTCAACACCCTTCAACAGACAAGGTATGAAGATGAGCCTACCACAACTAGGAATTTCCACCCATTAGAAATTTGAGAGAGGCAGGAACAGTGATATCATTTGACATCATTGTCTGAAGACTATCCAGATCCCACTAGCCTTGCTCTAAGTGCTGGATAAATAAGCCCTCTGAAACCCAGCAAGCCTTAGGTGTGGCAGCCTGGAACACAAGCAGCAACCAAATGACTGCAAGACTCCCCAACAGGCAAAACGCTACAGACAAAACACTGGAGATCTTGCTCCAAAACTGAATGGTGGGTAGCACCAAAGTACTACCAAAAGCATGCTATCACTGTAAGCAAACACTCTGTGGACAATTTAACCTTAGCAAACCATCTTTAAACAAAGTGTAGCTGTTTATTGAAGACCTGACAGAAAGAAAAAAAAAACCACCACCTTATCTAAAAATCACAAAATTTAGTCAACCATCTTCAGCAAAAAGAAACCTAAAAAGGAAGAATTAAAAAAAAAAAACCAGCCCAAAAACCTGAAATACAGTGATACTGAAATAGGATCTCAGGCAAAACAGAGAAAGCAAAACAACTAAGGATTATTATGTAAGACATCAGCTTTCAACAGACACCATCTTTTGACAACTGCACAGTTCACTTGTGCTCTCAATAGCTCACAGCTGCTTCCTCATTCATGGTCAAAGCTAACAAACTCTTAAAGTCAAATAAAGTTATTTAAATTAATTCTTCTAAACAGTCCCCAGATTAGACATTGCTACGGGTGACATGTTAATACTACAACTGTATTACGGTTCTAAATTCACCTCAATGATTTGGCCAAGATGAAACTAAAGCATCACAATGTGTGTAATGCTAAAGTTGTTTCCTGCACTTCAGTATTTTGCATAATATTTTTCACTACATTCATCTCCAGCAACAGCTCAGCAAAGATGGAAGAGCCACATATGGAAGCACACACAGGCCTCCCTGACACCTCCAAAGACATCTTCCTGATTTTTTTTTTCTAATTTATAAAGATTTGAGGAGGTATTGCCCACCAATAATGCACAGACACATCACCTCAAGATACCTTTACATAAGAGCACAGAGAAACGCAGTGAATGACAGCACAATGATTCTTTGGATACCACCCCAGAGATCTACACTGCTTGTCACACCCGCACAGCCCAGGAGTACTGTATGACAGCACAGCTCATTACTCCTTTTCCTCCCCATATAAAAGGCTTCATTTGCTCCTGGCAAAGGAGCCACAACTTTCCACACACTCCCATACCTCTTCATCTAAATTTAGGAAACACGAGCTCCAAGAAACCAAATCCGCACATACATTCAGCTGTGCCACTGAAGCACAACAATTACACAAACATTCAGCTGAAGATTCAGAGTCCAACATCCAGCTACACCCATAAGAAATCCAAAGCTCACTTACACTGGTCAGCGTTCTGCTCTGAAATGCAGTGAAAAAAGCCTCCCAAGTCCTACCGATTCCGGTGAGGGCTGGGTCTTGCTCTGCCTGTTACAAGAAATAAATACACTGTGATGTCCCACAGGATGCTGAGCAAAAGCCCACCAGCGCCCAGTAAGGTATGCTGAACCACTACAGAGGCTAGAAAATGGTCAGATGTACTAAAATTCCTTTCTATTCCCCAGATGTTTCCCCGTAGCCTAAATCAACTATTTATATCTTCATCACACGCGCACTTCAGCGGACTGAGAACGCTGGAAAAAAACAAGTTTAAGGGAAGTGACACCCTCCCGAAGGGAGAACAATGCCGTGCATCAGGTGAAAAGGCTTTTGCGCCTAGGTCATCCTACCTGTATCGGCTACTTTAATAAGCTGAGGCAGCTCTCCCAGGGCACCTCGCCTGCTTCTAAAAAGAACCCCAGAGGAGGTCTGGAATACCGCGGTGCAGCGCCGGCTGCGAGGGAGCAAGGATGCTGAGGGAGGGATGCCGAGGGAGCGATGCCGAGGGAGGGATGCTGTGTGAGGGATGCCCAGGGAGGGATGCTGTGGGAGCGATGCCGAGGGAGCGATGCTGAAGACAACGATGCTGTGGGAGCGATGCCGAGGGACCTTCCAGGACACCCCCGCACAGGCTCACCGCCCCCCCGCACCCCTCCAGCGCCGCGGGGCGAAGCTTGTCCCGCCGGGCCGGCTCTCCCCGCTCAGGGTCCCTCACGCTGCTGCCGCGTCCCGCCGGCTCCCGGCACGGGCACGGAGACGCGTGGGCGCGCACCTGGCCGCGGCACCATCACCGGCGGGCTCGGCCTCTTCAGCCCACGCCGTGCCCGGGTCCGCCGGGCGGGACCGGGCGGAGGAAAGCGGGGCAGGAGCGGGTTCAGCGGCAGGCCCAGCACCGGCCCCAGGCCCGGCCCCGCCGCACCGCCCGCACCGCCCGCGGGCCCGCGGCAGGAAGCGGCTGAGGCGCAGGCGCCGGCGGGCGGGGGCGGCACCGCGCAGGCGCAGGGCCGGGCCGGGAGCTGTGGGGGCAGCGCCGTGTGCCGGGGGGCGTGAGGGGGGAGCGGGGTGCCTCTCAGGGGGTGTGAGGGGGGACCGGGGTGCCTCTCAGGGGGTGTGAGGGGGGAGCGGGGTGCCTCTCAGGGGGTGTGAGGGGGGACCGGGGTGCCTCTCAGGGGGTGTGAGGGGGGACCGGGGTGCCTCTC
>JAWWEW010000112.1:33783062-33806140 GCA_035583185.1 Anabacerthia variegaticeps | reverse complement strand
CCGGGGGGGGGCCCGCGGCCCGGCGGGGGCGGGGGCGCGGTGGGGGGTATCCCTCGGGGGTGTGAGGGGATCGCGGTGCCTCTCAGGGGTGTGTGAGGGGTTCGTGGTGCCCCCGCTGCCCCTCGGGGGTGTGTGAGGGGTTTGTGGTACCCCTCGGAGGTGTGAGGGGATCGCGGTGCGTTTCAGGGGCGTGTGAAGGGGAATCGTCTTGTCCCTCGGGGGGGTGTGAGGGGAGTGCGGTGTCCGCCCTGCCCTTCGGGGGTGTGAAGGGTTTGTGGTATCCCTCGGGGATGTGAGGGGTTCGTGGTGTCCCTCGGGGATGTGAGGGGATCGTGGTGTCTCTCAGGGGTGTGTGAGGGGTTCGTGGTGTCCCTCGGGGCTGTGAGGGGATCGCGGTGTCCTCGCTGTCTCTCGGGGGTGTCTGGGGGATTTGTGGTGACCCCGCTGCCCCTCGAGGGTGTGACTGTGAGCCGAGTGCCCCGGTAGCGCGTCCTGCCGACATGGAGGGGGATGAAGAGGAAGACTACATGTCTGATTCCTTTATTAAGTAAGTAAGTGGCTCTTTCTCCGCTCCTGCTCTTAAGTGATTTTAACCATGTGTTTTGGTTTTTTTTAAAAAAAGCAGTAATATTTGCTGGAATTATTAACTCCTAGGCAGGACGTAAGGCCAGGCTTGCCCATGGTGAGGCGGGTGAAGGAAGCTCTTCAGAAAGAAGGAAAGCAAAAGGAAGCCAATGAGAAGAACAGGCAAAAGAGTATAAAAGAAGAAGAAAAGGAGAGACGTGACTTGGTGCTGAAAAGCGCATTGGGCAACGAGAATAAAGGGTTTGCTTTGCTCCAGAAGATGGGCTACAAGAGCGGCCAGGCCCTTGGCAAAAGCGGTAAGTTTGATTTTCTCAGAGCCTTGTGCCTATATTCAACTGTATCTTTGTATTTACAAACTGCAGCTGTCACCTCATGTGCAGGCAGGGTCAATAAGTGCTTCTCAGAGAGCCCTAGCATCACTGAACTGTAAATGTGTTGTGATAGAACAAAATACAAGAGTGAACCCCTAAAACTGAATTGAAAACGGTACAGGGTGTTGAGAGATGTGAGGGAAGAGCAGTGTTTGAGCTCAGTAAATGCACTTATATATGTGCATGCCTAAAGGAACTGCATTAAGGGTGTTTTAATAGTTTTGCAAAGCTAATAGTGTTTCAAAATATGTTCCAGCCCCTCTCTTGGAACTTATAGTTGGATTCTGAAGAAGAAATGGTGCATACTGTCTTACCCTTATAAAGCCTTAATAGGTGAAGTAAAATCGGTAAAACAAAGCATCAATAACTTGGTGTGCCAGCATGTCTCTAGCAGACAATCGCAAATGGACTGGCCCAGACAGATTGTTTTTATTCTTCATCGCTGTCAAGTTGTGAGATTCTGGAATAAAAATGCTCCAAAAGGCTGTAACAAAGCAGTCTTCATTGCAGGCATGTTATACCTGTCATGTCAACACCATTTTTTTTCAGTTGGGTTACGTCCTGATAAAAATATGTAGGAACCCAGCAGACAAGCCAAAAAGGAGCGGCATTTATAGTTCAGCTGTGTCATTCACAGTGCACAAAACATATCAATTTGGAATTTTTCACCTTCCAGCCAAAAAAACCCACAAGAAAATGTACATATTTAACAGCAAAAGCAGCTTTCCTGCTTGAATACACTGCACAAATCATAATTTAAGGAAAAGCCTCATTTCTTAAATTGTCTTATTTTTTCTCTCACAGGAGAAGGCATTGTTGAACCTATTCCTCTGAACATCAAAACAGGTTTGTGATGATTTCTGATTGACTTAGGTGGGTATCATGGCTTCTCAACTGCTTACATTCATCTCTTGATCTTACATAGGCAGAAGTGGGCTTGGTCATGAGGAATTAAAAAAGCGAAAAGCTGAAGAAAAACTGGAAAACTATAGACAAAAGCTCCATATGAAAAAACAGGCAAATGAACAAGCTGCAGATCAGTTCAGGTAAAGCCAAGTAACTGAATTCCAAGCAATGTCTAAACAATGATTCTCTTTATACTCTAAGTTTGGTTATTTTTTTAATGTGTTACTATTTTTGAATGTTTTGAATGAAAGGTGAGAGTTACAATTCAGAGTAATTGTTTCTCAATTCTAAAGCAAAAGCAGACGAGCACTAATGCTAAAAGCACATGCTGCATCATTTAGTTTTTTGTTGATAATGCAAACAATATGCATACTAACTTTTCTCAAGTCATTTGCAACTTTTTTAATTGGAGAACTATGCCATCTTTATCTGTGGATTTTATGTTTAAAATCTTGAATAATGTTGCTACAATGGTTTTAAAAATCAGGGTAAATTTACTAAGGTTGGATTGGTTTTGTTTTGTTCTGATTTGCTTGTGCGTGGAAGAAGAAAGTCTGGGGAAGGCTGTATCGTTTCCAGATGTTTAGTGAGTCACTTTTTTATGTCTTACAAAAACCTGATGAAGAAACAGCATTCACTGTGATGAGAAAAGGTATAATTCCCAAGAAATACAAATATGCTCCTATAGAAACAACATCAGAATGATTTCTTAACTTGTACCTCTGAGGGAATTAGTAGGACTAGAATCTTAGTTTTTCTGTTCTTGAAAAACTGGACTGTAATGCATCTCTCACTATGTGCCTGCCTGCTTGTTTACCTCTCTGCTTTTTCTTAACAGAATAAGATTCAAAAACAAACAAGAAGAACGTAAGATGGAAGGGGACCTGCGAAAAAGCCAGAGAGCCTGCCAGCAATTAGATATGCAGAAAGTGAGACCTGTGGGGTTTTTTGGGAGTTTGGAAGGAAGGCTTATAGGTTAGATACGGGCTACAAAGTAGTGATTCAATTCTTAGACGTTCTCTAAAATTGTGGGGTAACTAGCCTGAAGTTTTAATGTTTTGCAACACTTCAGTCCTCTTAAGAAGTTTCAAAGCGTATATTTGCACCATTAAGACAGTTGAAGGTGCACACCAACCTCATGGTAACCTATGTGAGGACGCATGTTTTTGTTCTTGCATTCTTGTGGTTACTTCTGAGCTGTTTGTGTATCTTTCAGTATCCACTATCAGGCCATCCTCCATCCTCCTTGATGGTGCTGTTTGCCTCAAGTGAGGGAGCAGCACCATCACACAATGGTTGATGTTGGGAAGGGACTCTACAGGTCATCCTGTCCAACCCTCCTGCTCAAGCAGGATCACCTAAAGCAGGTTGTCCAGGACCACTTCCAGGCAGCTCTTTAGTATCTCTAAGGATGGGGATCATCATTGAGGGAATCAGCAGATTCACCAAAGCAGCATTTAAACAAACAAACAAAAAAAAAAACCAAAGCAAACAAATAAAACCCAAACAAAACACAAACACAGAACTGAGTACCTTCCACCTGCAAGGAATAACACAGGTAGTAGATGTAAACTACTATACATTTTTGTGACTTGAAAACTTAGAGGTTTTTTTTCTCTATTAACCTGTTAGAGGTCAATACTACCTCACAAGTTCTGCTGAGATTGTTTGATACTACTTAGTTTGCTACCAATGAAGTCAGCTGAATTAAGCTTCAATAATCTTTGTTGACTCTTCTTCCTCTAACTTTACCTGAGGTGGATTAGGAAGCACCATGTGATCTATTGATAAAATAACTTGGGGCAGCATGTCTTTAATGTGGGTATCTGCTCATAGCCTTGGTGTGAGATAATGTTGCTGTGTAGCTTTACACATACCAAACGCAGATGGAAGAGAAGTAGTTGTTAATGTGCATTTCATTGTTTAAAAAAGAAGTAAGTAATCCTTGTGGATCACTGCCCTTAGCTTCTCACTACAGCATTAGTAATTTTTAGCTATACTGTACATGCAAGTTTTAAAACCTGACACCTCACCTTCTAGAAATTGGGTTTGTCTGGCACCTTACAAGAAAACCTACAAAGGCAGATAACGTCCATTTAAATCCCTCATTATTCAAGGATATTGATGTTCCTAAGGAGACCTGGTTTTGGATAGAACCTGACGAGGAAGACAAAAAGGATGAGGAAGACAAGGAAGATGAATTCACAAGCTCAGACTTAAGTGTAAGTTCTTCAACTGAATTAATAGCTTGATTCAGACTTAAATTTAATAATCCCTTAAACAGTATGTATGTAGACATATATATATATATAAAGAATATATATATGCATGCTATTTTCCAAGCTGTAGCGAAGGACCTCTTTGCAATCTTAGAACAGTGATTCTTGTAGCAACTACATGATGAAATATAAAACATTAAACCACTGATTTATTGCTCATCTGTTTTGAGGCTGCTCTTTGAAAAAAGCAGCGTAGAGATTAAATTCCAAACATTTTTATGCCTTAGTCAAGATACACCAGATCACAGTTATTTGCTTTTAAGTTTTCATTTCAGCTGCTTCATCTAATGTCTGAGGTTGGATTTTAGAATCACCAAGTAATTTCTGAAAATACTTCTCAGATTATCTCAAGTTGAACATTGGAAATTCACAATTTTTGAGAACTAGATTAAACAGCTGTTGTTAGCCTTTTGTGTTTGATTTGCAGAGATTAGATGTGAAAAAATCCACAAAAGGTACCATATAGTTGAAATCAGGTAGCTAAGTAATATTTTTAGCTCTGTCTCTTTCGTGCAGGTTTCTTAGCTGAAAAGAAGGATGAGCAAACAACAGACATTAATTTTCCAGAGATTATGAATTATTATGCCCTATTCTAGAAATTTGGGAAACTTCATGTCCTAGTGAGCTAGTGTTGTGTAGCTTTTCCACCACAAAAGGTTAAAAATTGATTTTAGCAAAGCAGTAGCTCAAACTGATGTATGTCGTGAGCCGCAGATAACTGCATACCTGTACATGTCTCTAGGTTTCAGAAAAGCTACATATCCTGACAGCCTACTTGAGAGAAGAACACTTTTATTGTATTTGGTGTGGAACGACTTATGAAGGTATGCAGCTAGACTCAAATAGAACATATCCCTTGTGTTTCTCTTAGTGTAGTAATTTCAATCTGCATAGCAAATTTACCTTCCAGGCTGCTGGGTTTTGTACAAAGCATTGTACATTTTGATTGTAAGCCAATTTTTATGTTTACATGCACAAAAAAAAAAACCCAAGACAAATAAACAAAGCCAAAAAAAGCTGAAACCCCCCCAAACAAAAACACAACAGAGCACAGCTAAGCATACTGAAATTTATTTTGATTTCTATTTATATTAATTTAGTTTTCAGAAGACAAAAATTCAGTTATTCAATACCATGTTTTTGACACAATTAGAAATTTGGTTTCACTGCACCAAAGAAGGTAGAATTCATTGTTTTAGAATTAATTTGGGAGTTAATATCTTGCAAACCTTGAATTCTATTTAATCTGTTTTGCCTGGATTTTACAAATATTTCTAGTAACAATTTTTTCCTCCTCTGAGCTGGAAGTACACACTTTTTCTCTGCTTATCTGGTAGACTCTGAAGATTTATCTTCAAACTGTCCAGGAGACAGTGCTGCAGATCATGACTAAAGCCTCTCTAAAGGAACGAGTCCTAAACAAGTATGTATAATTCATCATATCTTTTAGAAAGTTCACAGTTGTGCTATACTCAAGAATTCATACCCAAGTACACAGAAGAAGAGTTTGGGAAATATTACAATGATGTTATTTGAAACAATATTTCAGTTGTAAGTGAAGGTGCATGTTTTGTATAACTAAAGAGAACTAGATCATGATGTTGGGTTTTCATTTTTTTATACAAAAAATATGTTTTATTTTAAGGGAACAGCAGTTGCTACTGTAAATAGCCATTAATAAAAAGGTACTGATTAAGTATATAAATACTGTGGGGGAAAATGTATCAAAACTACCTGGACATGCTCAATATTATATAATAGCAAGAAGGTTAACAATACTATTGGTGCTGTCCAAAAACTGTAAAGAATATTCAGCCAAAAGATTGTCACATATTAACTTCCATATCATGAACAGTTTTATAGAATCATAGAATTTAGGTTGGAAAAGACCTTTAAGATCATCAAGTCCAACTATATGAAAGAGAAGAGAAAGCAGAACTAGTAGTATTATGTCTTTGAGCAAAAGAACAGCAATAATTTCCATAAGAACATAAAAATTAGGATGCATTTATTTACATTATTCCTTTTAACAGTCACCCACTTGGAACCCATTTAACATTTCCGAAACAGCATACAGTACTTTACATATTACCTATTATTCTGCTTAGAAATCTCTGGTCATTCACCCTTATGGAGTCATGTTGGCTCCACAGCAATGAACAGTTTGACAAGATACAGCTCAAAGAGAAGCAGCTGAAGGACTAGCATGCCTGTCTTTTCACCCTGCTCCTCACCACCACACACACAGTACTTTGAGTTTGGGCACATCTGAACTCTTTGAAGTAACTGAGGGGTAACAGAAAAACTGCTGTTACCTTTTGTGAGGCTCACAGTGAGACCACCAGAGGTATTCAGTACATTTGTTAGGGGTTAGGCATGCCTCAGTATTACAAGGGATTAAAACCTAGCAGCACAGGAAAGAATGTTTAAAGTGCTCTCTCAGCATAGGATTTCAAATGGTTACTACTGGGAAAACTCTCATGAATTTTGGCATATTAATAGCACCTTAATTATTCCTTTCCAAAAAAAAGAACAACCATCAAAACCTAGGTCTTTCAAAAGCTGAGAACAGATCTCAAGTAGATTTCCTAGAAGCTCAATATTTAACATTTAAATTCTGAAGAAATGCTTCCTTTAGAAGTATTTTTAATTCAAGAGTACTGAAGGTGCTAGGTCATCAGCAGGTGTAAAGAGATAAGAAAGCTCAGCTTATAGTACTGAAACTCAGTGAAGAACAACCCACACCTATTCCTAGTATCTTTTCTACTAAAACAAGTCTTGGTATTAATGGGAGCATTCCAGTATTTATTAAAAATACCATTGAACAAATCAGAGAGTTTGAGTCACATACCACAGGACAGCACTTCTTCCATGGAAAGCCACAGATACCCTCAAGGAGTGATGGATGCAGCACCACATCCAGGGATTGCCATAGGCCAGTTAGCACTTCAGCAATCAAAATAATCTTCTAGGAGAAAAGGACTAGGTTCTTTTACTTATTGTAGAATACAGTTCAGCTCATCCACAACCTGCATTTCCAGGTAAATTTGCAAGTGATTTCTTGCAGAAGTACCCTGTCCTGGTCTGCAGCCAACAAACAGGAAGTGGTGATATGGCCCTTTGAGCTGGCAAACTCCTCAATGGCAAGAAGGCAAAGCACCAAGGAAAAGACATACCCCAAGTCTTGCTGTTGCTTCTGACATCTATTGTTATTTCATCAGTTCCAATAAATCCGTCAAACTCTGGATTTAAACATTTAACAAGAAAAATTTTTAAGTGGCTTTTTTTCAACAGACCTAACAAGATCAAGTATTTGAGACGCAGAGGGTCTCTTCGAAGGCTCTCTTGAAAGCATCTTTTTGATTATGGATGCCTGCAAAAAAATTAAATGTCAATAGATTTTTATTTTTTTTTTTTAGTAAATAACCTAATCAAAATAACATATTAAAAGCCCATACCTTTGGTGGAAATTGGCTGGTGAAACTCTCTGGAAGATCACCTTGTCTAACAGAATGCCATACCTGAAATTCATAAAAGAGAACAGTTCCAGTATGCTTTCTTTGATTGTATTTTGCATCTATACCTTATGACCCATATAGTTTACTGAAGTAATTAGAAACCCACAAATCTACAAGAAAGGTAAGGTTTCAAAAAGTAACTATAAACAGTTTGAAAGTTTTTTCTGTTTAGTTGTACGTTGTTTTGGTTTTATGACCTTTTCTTCAAATATCGTTCCTTTCTAAGCTTAAAAGCTTTGCACTCTAGAATGATGTATTTGTTTCAGCAGTCCTCTCTATTTCAGAACCATTATCCTTCTTAATTTAAAAGTAGTGAATTTATGTAGTCTAACTAAATTGAAAGGAAAGAAAAAAGGCAAGACATTTCCTACTTTGGACGTTAGTGTTTGCAAGCCAAGCAGGTGTGCTTCCATGTTCAGTAGCATACCCTGAAGTATGTCACTGCCAAAAGTGCTACATGGAGTTCAAAGCAGCCGTAGAGGATTTCTAATTACATGGTTTAGAAACTGGGTTTGGGTAACTTTTTTTTTTTCCTATATGACATTGTCTCTTACAACATCTTCCTAGGCAAGCTTAGGAATTGCAGGCTGGGCAAGCAGATGATGAGAGGGACTGAGAGCTGGCTGAACAGCAGATCCCAGAGGTTAGTACACAGTGGCATAAGGTCTAGTTGAGGGACTACAGGGACTAGTAGTGTCCCCCGGGGATGGATACCGGGTCCAGTATTGTTTAACTTGCTTGTCAATGACTGGGATGAAGGGGCAGATGCCTTCTCAGCAAGTTTGCTGATAACACAAAACTGGGAGGACTGGTCCATACCCAGAGTGCTGTGCAGCCCTTCAGAAGGACTTCGACAGGCTGGAGAGATGGGCAGAGAAGAATCTTCTGAAATTCAACAAAGGCAAATGCAGAATCCTGGAGCTGGAGAGAAATAACCCCCTGCACCAGTACAGGCTGAGGACTGACCTACTGGAAAGCAGCTCTGCAGAAAAGGGTCTGGGAATCCTGGTGGACAACAAGCTATGAGCCAGCAGTGTGCCCTCGTGGCCAAGAAGGCCAGTGGTATCCTGGGGTGCAGTAGGAAGAGCATTGCCAGCAGGTCAGGGGAGGTGCCCTGGTGAGGCACATCTGGAGTGCTGTATCCAATTCAGAAATCCTCAGTGCAAAGGAGATACGGAGCTTCTGGAGCAGGTCAAGTGGATGGTAACATAAATGATTAAGGGACTGGAGCATCTCTCTTATGAGGAAAGACTGAGGGAGCTGGGCCTGTTCAGCCTCCAGAAGAGATGACTGAGAGGGGATCTCATCAATGTCTATCATGTATCTGAAGGGAGGGCGCCAAGAGAATGGATCCAGGCTCTTCTCATTGGTGCTGAGCGATAGGGCAAGAAGCAATAGGCAGAAACTGATGCACAGGAAATTCCACCTGAACATGAGGAACTTGCACTTTACTGTGCAAGTGACCACACTGAAACAAGATTGCTCAGAGAGGTTATGGAGTCACCCTCACTGGAGATATAATGGACATGAGCCCGAGTAACATGCTCTAGGAGACCCTCTTGAGCTGGTAGGCTGGACCTGCAGTGGTCCCCTCCAACCTTATCCATTTTGTGACTCTGCAATAATGTAGCTTCCTGGGTAAACAGCTGGATCAGTTACTCAACACAAAATAATCAGCTTTCCTTTTGCATTGTATTCTTTCAGCAGGGCTTGCCAGCCTTAGAGTTTATCATGCTTCATTAAGTGAAATTGCTTTCTAAGATAATGGAGCAGCTGAAGACCATCCTAGGATTTCCATCCGTGTAACTTCCCTACCTGCCTACGGAGCTCAAGATTTTTATACTTTAAGGAAATAATGCCTTTCCAACTGTAAATACCGTGAGACTGCACATGCATTTGCACTCAGCTGTGAGCAGGAAGAAGGTATCTTAGGAAGTACAGCAAGGTGGCTGAACAGAGCCAAGTTGAACAGACGCACTGGTATGATTTTTCCATACTGGCAAAAGGATCCAGCTAATGATGTTCAAAGTCTGGCCACAGTTACTTTAGACAAGATACTCATCAGTTACATCACTGTCCTACAAATACTTTGTGAGTATGATCTTTTACAATAACAATGTATAAAGTAGCAATAAAAACCTCAAGATGCATAGAAGATAGCTTTTCAAAAAAAAAAAAAAGCAAAAGCTTAATACTGGGTTTCTTTTTGAAGTAACATATCTTTCACTTTAAGCTACATATTCCAAATCACTTTCATTTTCATTTTGGAAAACTGCAAATGTTTTGTCTTGATGGAAACTTTGTTCTTGCTCCATTGTGCAGTGAAGACAAGAGCATGGCAGAGACAAAACTTCACATATTCATAATTTTTATTTACTAAAATTAGAAAAACATTCCCTTCGAGTTTCTGATCAAACAAAAAGATTTATAAGAAACTTGACATAATTTTTACCTTGGCATTAATCTTAAGCATGCTCAGGCTTTAATGTATATGTAATAGGACATAGGAGAAAAACGAATATTTTTTTACTTCAGTTATGACATTTCAGCTGAGGTGTGAGGACTTGCAGGCCTTATGGAAATTAATTAAGGGGGGAAATGTAAATAGAGACTACTCTGCACAGATTCCTTCTAGTGTGCCGTCAACGTGATACCAGCAGCAAGGCAAAACTATCAGGGAGAGTTGTTTTTTTAAATGTAAAGATTACGTACCTCACTTTTCTCATGATTAGTGAATGCTGAAAGAATTTCAAACCAAATTAATGCCAGTGCATACATATCTACTTCCTTTCCATATCTGTCCCCGAACTAGAAAGATAAGAGCCAGAACAATATAGGCGTCAAATCCAACTGTAAAGCAGCATTTCTTAAAGCAAAATTTGAAGTCAGCAGAAATTTCCACCCCAGGGCTACAGGACTGGCCCTATTTGATATTCTTATTAGTCATTAACACTTTCTGCCACAGACCTGTTAAGTAGTGACTATTGTGTCACATTAAATACTGAAATTAAGACTTCTACAGACCTATAAAGATAAATTGCCAATATTGCCCTGTGACAAATAATGAAATGAATAGAAAGACTCAAATGCCATCATTAACAGAGGTCCTAAATTAAAATTTAACTATATGTCTGGCAGCCTCATTTTGCAAAAGCCTTCCTTACGGCACAGTGTCAGACTGTAGATTAGCCAAGAGAAAAAAACACCACCACACTTGCAGACAGCTTTCTCCAGAACAGTTATCCTCATATACCAGGGGACTTCAGGCAACTTGCCTTAATACTGAGATTAGGATTGAGAACACCTAATGCTGAGTTTGTAGTGCAAATCTAATTACAGAGGCACTAATATAGCAGGATAATTACCTGTTCTGGTGCCATATATGATTTTGTTCCTCTGTTCTCAGTCAGAGTCTCATATGTCACAGAAGTCACAAGTCCGAAGTCACCTATTTTTATTTTATCATGCGATATGAATATATTTGGAGGCTATATATATATTAATAATTAAAAAAAAAGAAAAAAATCACCATATGAGCAAGGTTCATAATCAAGCATAATCAGCCACAGAAGTGTTCCCCATAAAATTTCATAATTGTTCACAGAAAACAGCATTATGAAACTGATGGAGTGGGAAACAGAAAGAAATTAATTTTTAAAAAACTAAATTTCAAGTAGTATATCTTCTGGAGTAACTGCACCAGATTGGCCCCTCTTCTACCTCCCCCAGTTTATATACTGGGCATGACATTCTGTGGTGTGGAATATCCTACTGGGCAGTTTGGGTCACCTGTCCCAGCTATGTTATCAATATAATCCTCATACACAGCACTGTACCAACTACTGAAAAGAAATTAACTTTACCCCAGCCTTAACCGGAACACAAAGTCATAAACAACTTAAAACAGAACTGTATATGCTTCAACAAAGTTTCCCAGAGAAGATCAAGAGACTACACTTCAGAGTGTTTTTAAAACAAACCAAGATAACCTCATGCTATCTTTTATTCAACGAAGTTCCAGTGGACTCTAAGGCCAGGAGATACTTAATATTCAACAGGATGAGATCTTTATGTGAAGAATGCCCCATACAGCAGTTCTGTTCAACTCCAACCATGCCCACACACATTTAATATAGTAACTATACCAGGCTACACTGTTTAAAGACTCTGTTCCTACCAGGCACAAATGGCATTAGTGTCAGCTTGAACCTATCCTGCAGTTTTGATTGTGGGATATGGAGATCTCATATGGCCAAGCACCTAAGCTGACAGCAGATCAAAGAGGAGAAAAGAGTTCCTAAATTTAAATACAGATGGACAAGTTAGCAATATGTCCTGGTTCTGGTCAGGACAGGGTGAATTTTTGCAGTAGCCAGGAGGAGTCATGGCTAGGACACATAGGTTATTGTATACCACCTCATGTCATTTTGCAGGAACAGGGGAAGGGCTTCTTTCCAGGGTTTGGGCAGTGTGGTGTGGTCGAGTCAGACTCCAAGGTGAACATTTTACGTGTGAATCACTCTCTTTTGTATACTTTTGTTATTAATATTGTTGCTGTTCCTGTTAGTTTTCTTTTCTTGTTGCTGTTTCCAGTAAATTGCTCTTACCTCACTCCATGATCTTTACCTTTTGTACCTCCAATTCTCCTCTCCAGCCCACCACAGGGGAAGGGAAGTGAGCAAGTGGTGCAAGGTTTCAGTGGGAGCACTAAATTGGAGATCACCATTCCTAAACCATGACAGTCTTAGTCCTAGAATCTCAGGGTCATGCATTCAAGCCCTACATTGGGCACCAAATAAGGCTGGGGTGTGCAGGGAGTCAAGCAGGGCACCCATGAGCTCACTGGAGCCGCCCATTGTGAAAGGACTTCAGTCCCAGCAGTTAAAGTCTGGTGGTGCGAGTGTGACTGCCAGAGTGGCTCCTGAGTGGACAGGCAGGGTAGTTAGCTTAACCCTGTGATTCTGTGAATGCCACCACATTGACTTTTTCACAAAGTGAGTGATTTAAAACTCTGTAAGCAGCATTGTATCTGCCATATTGAAGCCGTGAAAGCTTTGTCCTTTATAACCTTTATATTGAAATAAAATCTTCATAAGAAGATGCACGTGTAGAGACTAAAATTCTATCCAAAACTGTAGCATTCAAATGCGTACGTGGGACAAAAGCAATTACAGTATGTTAAACACACCATGTATTAGGATACATAAACTATCCCTTTACAATATGGCCAGAGCAAACTTCCTAGACTCAACTTTTCCCCATAGGCAGTCTTGTGACCTTGTAACACAACAAAAATGCCTGTTAACTGATGACTATTGACTTTTTGAATTACTGCATTCTGAGATCCTCTAGTTTACCTTCTGAATTTAGGATGAGGTTCAGCAGTTGCTGAAAAAGAATGAATCTCTAGTAATATCTGAAGAGGAACATTGCTAGGGTATCTAACAGAGTAAACAAAGACTTTAACAATTTAACATTTTCTGAAATTTCAGCAAGTACTATCTTCTTTTGTTTCTGGGGTTTTTTTGTTTGTTTGTTTGGGTTTTTTTTTTAACTACCTATCCTACTTACCTTAAGGTCTCGATGAATTAAGTTTTCAGAATGGATATATTCCACTCCCTTCAGTATTTGTAAAAAATTGTTTTGTGCCATTTCGTGATAGTTCTGTTCTTTTCCGTTCTCTGCAATCCACTTTTCCAATGTCCCTTGTTCACAGAATTCCATTTGGATGAAAAGGCAGCGAGTTGTTTTGCCTGAATTCAGGCTTCAAAAGAAAATTACATACCATATTAAAATGGGCAACATACAATTCCTCACAAGTCATCAGTGATCCTCAAGTTCCTCTTCTTTAAAAAGTCTTTTTGTTAATAATTATTTTTGGAGTTCCCTAAAACAAAGTCTGCAAGTCTCTTAATTTTAAAAAAAGATCCTAGACCAATATGTGTAAGATATAAATATATAGGACTGCAAACCAAAGAATCCCTGCTCAGTTCCTGCCTATCTCTGGAATATTAATGTTTTGCTTGCTTCCTAGTTCACCCTGAAAGTTTTTGGAGTGCCCAAGTTCTATTTCCTTCATACCTAAAGGCATCCCTATACAGGAAGAAATAGCACTGTCCTTGGCTCCCGTTTTACCATGTAGGAACTGCTGCAAGTCCCTGGCAGGTATTCTGTATTCCACTCAACAAACACAGCATCAGCCAGCCTTCCTCTCCTACCCAGAATGACCACATTCTTTCCAGCTCAGTCCTGTCACGAATGTAGTGCAGTGACCATCTTTGACATCACTCTGCTAGTTAGAGAAACCTTTCTGAGAGCTACAAATCTAGATGAAAGATATTCAACCAGCTGACAGCCTCACACTTCACCCTCACCGTCAGCCCATGGAATAGGCTGGAGCTGGAGATGGTGGGGGGGAGAACAATATGAAGAGGAGCAGACACCACAGTTTCCTATGTGCACTGTGTGATCTGAGCACCCTGGAATAAAGCTGCCTGAGACACTGAAAGAACAAGCACTAAGTGGCTCAGGACTCTGTAGCCTTGGAGTCAGGGCACTAATTCCAGGCTGGGACCTCAGCTTTGAGGATTATTTTTTTCTGTCTTTGACACAGTAAGTGTTCAATGTAAAATACATACATAATATTGAGGCTCCACCATATTAATGGTTGGCGTTTGACATGAGTTTTTTCTTCCATTTTATTCCTCATTTACTGAGTACACTGGAGAGATATCATGCCAACCTTAATTTTGAAGCCATTAATATTTTATGGCTCCAGGTGAGTATGGCAACCCATCTGAATGGTATGAATTTACAGCTAGTAAAAAAAGCTTACAACAGAAGCTTTGAAAAGTTAATAGACTAACTTACAAATAAAACTCTCACCACGGTCTTTCCAAAGTCTCAGTGTTGAAAGGCCACCTCTAAATTAGAGAGCATTTCATTTTGTATTTCTGTTCTAAACAATAAAAACTGTTCAGGCATCATGGTTAAAATGCTAACTTAAGAGAAACAATTAAATCTATGAGAGCTATTGGCTAAAAAAGAAGCTTCTGATCAGGAATTTGGCAGCCAGCTGTCAAACAGTTTTTTACTTTCTGTTGTTAATTCTTGCCCCAAATTTTGAGTTCTGCATTCTTACTCTCCTCTATGTATTCACTAAATTCCATATGTTAAGAGAGAAGAGAAATATAAAATTACATAATTTATCTTATTAATCAAAGAAAAGAAGATATACTTAATTTTGTGGAGCCTGCTGCTAGAAAGTACTGTGCCTCTTTTCCTAGCAGTAACTATATAAGCATGTGTATGCATTTATACTTGCACAATAATTGATAACCAATCATTAGCCTTTTAACAACATAAAACTCACTATGGCAAGCAAGTTTGTGAATGCAAACTACTATTTTGTAGTTACCTGGTATCTGAATGAGTTACATGGTCATACCCTTTCCAGCTGGAATGATACCGCACTATGTTTTCATGTGTAAGTCTTGCAAGTTCTTTTGCTTCACGCATTACATTCCTATTGGGAGGGGGGAAGGAATTAAAAATAAAAAAATAGACATTTCCCTATTACAGTGTGATACTAAGTTAAATAAAAGTCATGATATCAAGTAGGAGTATACAGAGTACTTTGGCCACAGATAGGTAGCCAAACACAATGTAGCAAACAACCGTGTTTTCTTTTCACCTCTATAAAATTTGTATAGAGACAAGTCAGTAGAAATACTCATGAGTAATATATTTGCAAAGAACACAAGAATCTGAAGGGAAATGTACACATTACACAATTTAAGGGACAAGTATCTCCAACAACTTGAAATTTTTTCGATCGATTGCCTAAAAGCGATTAATTTTTTCAGCTACTAATAAAATAATCCACTAGGTACTAGTTACAGAAAATGACCTTAAAAAATTAGGATTGTCATTCTCAGTTGGGATTTATAAAGACAAGTAACAGACTGTGAGAATAATGACTATATGGGTAGTATATAAAGCATTTTCCAACTACAACCTACAAAACTTATTACTCAGATTTTTATCTATTATCCCTAGTTATAGTTGTTATGCATTACTGATATGTAAATTTTCCATGTAACATGCCCAGAGTAACAGTGCTGCTTTCAATGTTTTATTAACCAGCAAGTTTTCTTCAAACACATTTTTCCAGTATTAACAACCAGAGCACTAATGTGTCCAGGGAAAGTAGAACTTAACCAATCTACACTTTTACAGCTCCAGCAGAAATTATCCCAGTACGTGTAAAAATTAACAAAGTCATATGCTGTTTTCAGCTTCACTTAGAAATACAGAAAACAGTTCACCAGAAAGAATGGACAATTAATAATGAAAATTGCTTAAATGCTCCTTAGATTGTTAAAGAGAGAAAACAAAGTACTATAATATTGACTAAGGTTGTCCTAGAATAAAAAGCAGAAGTAAATATATAGTACGTACTTTGTGAATGGAACTCGTTTGATTGCATAGGTTGTCTTATCACACTTTGATCTTGCCTTGAAAACATTCCCAAAACCACCTTTACCAATAAGCTCTATATTTTTAAAATTATCAAGAAATCTTAAAAAAAAAAAAAGAAACACACACTGAATTATGTTTAATATTAAATTTTACAGGATATAAAAATATGCTGACAGATATAATACATCTGCTGAAATATCATTCTACAGAAATCACTTGACAAATCTACAGGTCTAAATCATAGTCTTGAAGGTTAAACAAGGGAAACTGAGTCTTGCAAGCATGTTTTGTGATTATCCTCTCACTTCTTTGCACAAATGATGTTTGGTTGTGAGCATTAAATACCATTGCATGCCAGTTTTTATACCATTATTTGAAATTTCCAGGAAAACAAATCAGATGCAAATTTTCATTCAAAGTTCTTTTTACACGGTACTTTCCCTTCTTGTATCATAAATAAAGGAACAAATCTATATCCCTACCTACTGTAATTGCCATATAAATATAATTTAAAAAAAAATAAAATCCTTCTTACGTTTTATCGACAGTATGTGGATTTCCGTTCTCTCTTCTGGTATTCGTGTCCACATCTGGCAAACTTTCATCCGAATCTGACATATTTTTGTTCTCTTCCTTGTTTCTTATGTTACTAAAATTAGCTGCCAATTTTCTTTAACAAGGATAAAAACAGAATTTATAATGAGCCATTTTTTAACATGTAACAGGAGAAGAAATGTACCTCCCAATAGTGTTATTTCTTTATGAGATACAGAAACACTAAAGTGATTTGCAATATAGTTTACAGGAGATAGCAGCCTAGAAATAAACACTTACCTTTTGGGCTTCACTGCAGAACTCTGTGTGTTTCTCTATATGGAAAAGAGAAAAAGCCTCATTGAGATGACCTGAACATTTTCACTACAGTTAGTTTAAAATGCATCTGAGAATGTATCTGGGAATTGCCTAAAAATATGTTCATACCTTAGGTTAACAGTGTAATAAGAATGAAGCCATATCTCAGCTTTAAGTTTTTCACATATGCTACGCATAACATTATCACTGTTCCCACAGAAACAAATTGAATTTAGTTTGATCCCCTTTCTTGGGACTACTGCCCATTTCTTCAACAGTACAGGAATTGAGTCCACAGTACAGAAGCAAATGACAAATTTGCTTGGTGAACAGTAAGAATGTACTGAATATTCTTAGGAAAAATGCCCGTGTTTTCTAGTGATTAGAGGACAAAAGAACAAACTGACGTTATGCTCTGACAAAACACTTGCCCTATTCAGGGTCTAAAATGTAATCATGAGGAAGACCATTTTCATATTATACCTGAGATGATGAAAGCTTTTCATATAGTGTGATGTCTTTCATTTTTCCTGCCAACTCCGAAGCTGAGTCTTCAAAGCAAATACTGCTTTTATTGAAAAATAGTGGATTATTTTTAGGTGACAGTAACAATCATAAATAAAATTGCCACAAGAAAAGAAGCAGTATCAAAAAATACATAGTTTTTTCAAACCAAAACATAAAAAAGTATTAAAAATTATGACTGATTTAAACTACAAAACTTCCTGCTTGAAACCTACTAAAGTAACAACACTTTGCAATATACTCCTTTATTGTTATATGATTCTATTCCATCTAAATATCCAAAACCTATATATTCTATTATATCCTTTAGTTAAATAGGTTAGATACAGATGTTTATTTCAAGGTAGCACAGCCACCTGTAACACTGAGCAACTAACTATAAAGCAATCAGATACGTACAAAGAACATAAAAGAAGGAGCAGGGGCACTACAGTCAAACTGCTGGACACAAAAGACTTGACTTGGGGTTCCCAAATCACAAGTGAAATTTTACATATGTTCATTTTCTTCTGCTAAGCAAATTTTTTCCTTTGGTGGAAATGAAGATTTTTAAAAAATGAAAAAAAAAAAAAAAAGGAACAGAAGAAAGCAGAATATGAACCATGGGAAAGTACTGAAACTGAATTATACTGAGCTCACAATTTTGTCATAATAGGAAAATTGGTGTTAAAATTGCATGATATAATGCTACTGAATGAGGTAGGTTAATCCATTTACATCACAGTAAAAATGATTCTGAAAGAACTACTCATGGCAAAATAATATCAGAAAGCTCTATTATTATTATCAGTTCACCCACATGGACCCAAATAAAAGTACACAAATACAACAAATTTTGCTCTGAAATGTAAGGAATATAAATCCAAATTAAATGGCTTTATACTGCAATAAAACAAACTATGGCATATTTTATTTAGAACTAGATCACAGTACCCTTTAAGACTAGTAAATACATTTTGTTATCACATTAGCAGTGAACTAAACTTACTGCGAGTCAGACTGAGTTGACACTTGACAGGAATTCGTATGTTTGTCAGATATAGAATTACCATAAGAAACTTCAATCTGAAAGAAAGAAAAGCCAAGAATGTTTAATAAAATCACATAAGCAAATCCCTAGTGCAAAAGTTGCCATTCAGAGAGAAGAGAGGGAAGATTACAAGCTCCTTAGTGGAAGTTTTTAACTGCACTGAACATTCAAAACCCTGAAAAAGAAAGGCATTACAAATGTACAACCAGAGAAAGGAAACACAGGACCCTGTCACAGTGATCATACTACACAGATACATTTACAAAAGTAGAGTCTGGATTCTATTTAAAACCAGGGTAAGAGTAACAGTTGTGAAAAGCAAATGTTTTCACTGTTTGCTGCATATGCAATTGCCTGTGAGGAAAATGAGATATGCATAGGCTTTGATATATATACTCTGCAGAACTGAAAATCTGAGTCGGCACGCATTGGCATTCAACGTCTTCAGCATGAAATCACTGCAAAACCTGCATAACTAAATTGAGGTTGACTAAAAAAAACCCAAAAAACATATCCCACGTACTTATTAGAGGTTCTTTCCCTTCTTCCCTCTGCCCATATCCTAAGAGCATAAAAGTAACATTAAACGCAACACCTACAATTGATACAGGCCATAACCTGACAAAAGGTAAACAAACCTTTTGAAACAAACCGTGGTATCATGGACTTTATGTTTCAATGATAGCTAACAAACCCCAGTTTTTTAATTTGGGAGTAGTGTAGTGGACCTTTACTACTTTTTGCCAGTTACATTTTGTTTGTTACACAGACGTCACTGAGAACTAATAAAAATTAAGCTAAAGCAACCCACCCCAAATTTAGACTCGTTGGTACAGGAGTTCTGCTTGAGGTAGTAAATTTCAGACTCTTGTGAAAACCCGAAGATCCATGAGCTTGCAACACATGAAAATATTAAAAAAAGCCCTAGAGCTATAATAGGCCATTAATTACATGGTTAACTTAACAATAAAAGAAGCATTGAAAATTCACAGTAACTACCAAATAATTTTAAAAGCACTTAAAGTAAAAAATATTTCTTTCTTGCCCTGTAGTGCCATCCTTCAAGCTAAACTACATTTCATTTAAGTTAGTTCATATGTTCTGTGCTTTTCAGGAGTAGGTTTGGATCAGTATTGGAATTCTGATATTTTTTGGACATGTGGAAATAACAATTGCCAGCATGAAGACAACAGCTCTGCTCTCCAGAGGATGGTATCAGTAATTGTTGCTTCACTACACTCTGCCTTGGAACACTGCAGAAGGCAAATCCTGTTGATTCTGACTCCTGCTTTTGCCTTTCTCACATTTCGCAATACATTTGTGGTCCAGTAGGAGACAGTAAGAGATTTATATTCATAGCCAGACAGCTCAAGAACACTTCACACAGAAGACAACCGGTATATTAGTCAGGATTTAGAAATTTTTAGAAATGTATGCATCCTTGAATGACAACCATATGAGACCATAGTCTGAAATACAGACACATATCAACTGTTAGATTTTTTTTTTTTTTTTTTTAATCTGGCAATTGAATACAGAAACACAGCAAATTCTACCAACAGAATCCTGTAGCCCAAACAACACACTAAAATATGGATTGTTTCCCTCTTTAGTGGAATCCATGGAATATGCTTTTAAATACAATGAGGAAATCTGTTCAAAGATACAAGAATTAAACTTCTGTCTTAAGGGTAAATATAGCACACACAGTTAGAGCGCCTTCTTTACATACCTTCTCAAATGCTTGTTTTGCAGCAGCTTGTTTTGCAGCAGCTAGAGAAGTTCCAGAGCCCCTTCCATACAAACGACCGCTAATGGTACAGCTACAAAAAAATCTGTCAAATACAAGAGGGAATCAAGTTTTATATCCCATATGACAAGTCTTAATCTACTGATTTTAAATACTGCAGTCAATCAACACTATAGAATAGAAATCTGATACATACATCTTCAAAACAGTGTTTCAAATGTACATTTAATCTAACTAATAATGGTAGATAACTAATCTGATGTGTCTTTAAGATAACCCACTTTTAGAGAGTGAATATTTAGCACTTTTTAAGGCTGAGCTTCTCAAAAGCATTATATCATACACATCCTCAATCACAAATTATCTGCAGTTTAGGTCTTAAAATGGCTGATTTTGCAGAATAAGAGACATTTTCCAGCAGATGTTATCGAGTTAAAATATGCAGATATTCTTTATCATCCTGCATCTATCATTAACTGGAACATTTCTACAACTCACTGACTGCAATACATACACCACAAACAGGCTCCTGGCACTTGATTTCTAGAAGGCTCCAAAACCACACCCAGAGGTCCACAAAGTTGCCAGAGCTATAACCAGGAAGACTGATGATTTTCAGCACTGACTACCATTTTATCAACATGCCATCTCTTCTCCCAGCTGAACAAACTCCATCCTCTTAGCCTCTCCTCCTATGGCATATCATCCAGCTCCTTAACCACCTTAAATGGCACTCCACTAGATTCTCTTCAGACTACCTTTGATTTTTGACTTCTAAAGATTCATCTAACATGCCTGAGGGTAACTAATGGTAGGATTAGTAAATACAACAAAGTATTAGAAGGAAGTAGGAAGACAAAGTACATCTTACATGGGAGCATGGGGATCTCCAACAGAAGTTTTGTTAGGATAATCAACTAATTCCCGTGTCCTTTGTGAAAAAGTATTCAGTAGGCTGACATAGTCTCTCTCTGGTTCCGGTGAGGAGGTTCTTTGAGTTGCCGCTAATTCTGTAGCTTCCATATTTGAAGAACTCTGTGACTATAAACCAAACAAAATAGATAACTTAAAAACTTGAGCTTAATACATACATTAAAATAAGCAGCGCACAAGATCTAACATAGCTGCAAGGTTTGTCAGCTCGTCAAAATACACATAAGAAATCTCAAGTTTGCATTAACTGAGTCCCTTGTGGCAAAGGACAGACATCCCAACCCTAAAATATTACTTTTTGAAAGAAATGTAAATCCAGTTCTCCAAGTACTGCACCTATGTCTTTAACAACCTCCCATCAGGTCTCATCCCACCTCTTTTAGGAAAAGATAGGGTGTGAACTGGGAAGAAGGGATGCCATCTGGATGCTGCTGATGCTGCCATTTAGCAAGGGCTGCAAATGCTTCTGTGCATGTACAAGAGGAGAAAGCAGGACTTTTCAGCTGTCTCATGATTAAGCAGCATTATTAATATATGAGCAAAAATGCTACAATTGTTTTAAAGTAATGATGGTGACAAAATAAAAGCCATACAGAAACAGGCAAGGAAAGACCTCACTCGAAGAATGCTAACAATCACTGAGAGTCAAAAAGAAAAGAATGGCTAACACAAAACACTTGAGAAAAAACTGAGGAGCAAAATTCAAACCTAAACTTTATCAAGGATAGTATATATAACCAGATATACCATAAAGAATATAATGACAAGGAAACAAGGATGAATCAGAGCAAGTGAAAGGAAGCAACTTCAGCAGCAGACTGGCAACAGACACACTGAGCAATGCCCTGCAAATGTTTTGAGAACACTGAATTACTGAACGGTTGTCAAGATGAAAAAAGACCACTGTCCACTGTGGATACACCAAGGCAGCTTAACAAATGCAAATACATTTCTTCATCCTCCTATAATAGCAGAGGAGGAAACACTCACAATATTACATAACAACCCTGTAGAAGAACAATAAGAAAAATAATTCAGTGCAGAACAAAGGCAACTCAAGTAATTCAAAACTCTTACAAATTAAGGAAAAAATTTGACATTTTATCAATAGTCTACTTTTAGACGTTCATCTTCAACCTCTACTAGCAAAAAAACCCCAAACAAACAAAAACAAATCAAAACTTACTCCTGTTATGTACTCACCTGTTTGTCAATCATTTCCCATGTTTTTTTTGCTGCTACTCTTTTTGCTTCCTTCTTACTTTTACCAGTGCCTCTACCATATTCCACATCATTAATTTTGACCACAACTGTAAACCTGCAATGAAGGAAACTTTTCTAAAATGTGTTACATTTTGCCTCATATATGCTTAATAACCTCTCAGATTAATTTATTTTTTTTATTATCTACAAAGCACTATAGGTTAACTGTGAAGTATTGAAGTAGTCATTAGTTTTTATTATATCCAACTCCTGTTTATCATAATTCTTCAGTATAAATATTTTAAAGTGTTTCCTTCTTAGTCACAAATGCATGTACCTTTTTAGTTCTAACAGTATTTTAACTACTTATCTGCTTTATAAAAGCAAAATTATTTAAATTTTTAAAAGGAAAAGAATGCATGAGGTCAATATTATTACAAGTAAAGCTGTGAAGCCCTAACACCTGAACACATCTTAGTGCTTCAAAACCATAAAGAGAGAAAAGATTTGCTAATCTTGATTTCATGGAACCAGACGTGACATTACTGATCCCTTCCCACTCCATCCCTTGTGGCAATCAGCCTTAGAAGATGATAAGGCTCACCATAGTGTTTTGGAATCATGCCTTGTGGGATGCAGTCTGCC
>JAWWEW010000112.1:33708555-33777402 GCA_035583185.1 Anabacerthia variegaticeps | reverse complement strand
GCCAGGAGGGGTCTTTGGGGCCTCTGTCCTGGGCCCTCTGGCTCTTGGCATTTGGCCAATTTTTCAAACCATCACACATTCTTACGTTTTCACTCCTAGACTGTGCAGTACACATTGTGTTTCAGCTTGTCTCCTACTTAGGTTTCCAATAACTGTTGTTTTCCTGGCTCTGAGCTTCTATGAGGCATTTTCAGCCCCTAGCGAGCCTGCAGAAGGAACAACGAGAAAGTAATGCACTTGCTGATAGATAAAGTTATCAACAGTGGGCTTATTTGTTAACCACAGGGTTCAAACAAATACAGCATGGCAAATGGCTGGCTGAAGTGCAAGAACCTCGCAGAGACTTTTCCAAGTGTGCACAAAAGGACATTTTACAATTACAGTCCTACTCTGAAGCAAACAAATGTTTTCCATTCACAGTCAGTTGATGAGAAAACTGAAAATAAAAAGGTTTAAAATACAGTTATAGGTCATGGTTTAACTGCTTCAATTCCATAAAACTTTCTAATCAAATATATACCTTATGAAACCTTTTAAGACATTTATTTTCCAATTATGACCTCTTTGACCAACTGTCAAGGAAAGCACAAACATGAATTTTATGTAAATGTACCTTTTCCCAAAGGCACCCATAGGATGCAGTGCTCACTGACTGCAACACAGGGCTGAAAAAAATGCCATTTTCTTAAGCAGAGAGAATCGTAGAAATTCAGTAATTTTTAACCACTCTTCTGTGTAAATTCTGCAAAACAGTGATTCAGTAGAGGCATATGAAATCCACATGCCTCAGACCTTTTCCCTTTCACCAAGTGCAAGTAGCACAGTTTATTAAAGTCAACTAGAGAAATTTTACTAAAACTCCTCCTGTAACTTTAACTACGGGATCCTTAGCCATCTCCGTTTCCTCTCAGAACCCCCCTCTTCCCTTAAAAGCTTGCCATTTGTAGTTCTACTTGCCATATGACAAGCTCTTGGACACAGTTTATTTTGGCCTTACCTGTGACTCAATGTCTTTTATCAGACAAGGAGATAACTATCAAAGGTGCAGCTTGAAGAACTGGAAGTGGCCTGGAAGTGAACTTTCAGTTTCTCTGCTAAGATACAAAGTTTCCTCCAGCTTTGTGACTGGCAATTAGTTCTTAATGCCTAAGCAACATTAGCAGTATTAAATACTAAAATTAACAATATTTGCTTCCTGGCTGATTAAAAAAAAAAAGATATCATATTTATCAAAATGTTGTCAAAGAACAATTGGAGTATTACTTGAGCAACTGAGCCCACTATTAAAACTTCTCCTTAGGGAAAATGATCTATCCTGGAGCGGCATTTGGTCCATACACCTGAAAAACTCTTTTTACCAAGGCCTTCAGGCCCTCATCTGCATGCCTTTCCTATTCATTTGCTCTAGGAAGTACTGACCTTTGGAATTGCGAGTATTTTATTACCACCCCAGTTCCCCAAACAGCGGAGTTATTGACTTTGGCTTTAGCACGAACATTTGAGGATGATTCAATCCCGGCACTGCGGTTTGCTTTGCCCGCAGGTGACTCTGCGGGAGGACACGCTCCGGAAGGCAACAGGGGAGCGGGGAAAGGCGAACTGAACCGAATCCCTTGCGTGTGCGTCCTCCTCCTCCTCCTCCCTCCTGCAGGTCCCTGTTCACCAGCGCCCGGGCACGGAGTGCTCCTCCCATCCCAGGTGGAATCCTTTCACGGCAAAGCCGATTCTCGGCAGCATCTCAAGAGGCATTTTCCAATCGGATGCCGGCTGTCCGCTGCCTCACCTCGGGAGCATTCCTAAACAGAAGGGAAAAACCCACCCCAAACCACCGAAACACAAACCCCAGGGCGCGGCACCGGCGCAGTCACACTCCGCCCGCCCGCTCATCCTTCCCTCCCTCATCCTTCCCTCCCCGCTCCCTCCGCAGGCAGGTGCCACCTCCCCCGGCTTCCGCGGCCGTCCGTCCCCGCCCCGGCCCCGCACACGCCCCGGGGATGCGGGCGGGTCCCGTGTGGTCCCAACCCCGCCGTTCCTGCGCCGCCCCCGGGGCTGACGCGGGGGGCGGGCCGGGCTCTGCGGGGCGCTCCGCTCCGCTCCGCTCCGCTGGGCTGCGCTGCGCTCGGCCGGTCCGGCGGGGCGGCTGTCGCGGGAGGCGGTGCCATGGGGCTGCACGGCGTCAAGGCCGTGTTCTTCGACCTCGACAACACCCTGGTGGACACGGCGGCGGCCGGGCGGCGCGCCATCGAGGAGGTACTGCCCTGCCCCATGCTCCTGCCCCTTCCCTGCCCCTTCCCTGCCCGTGCTCCCTTCCCGGCCATCGGCCCTCCCGGCCCGGCGGCCGCGCATTCCCCGCTACCCTCCCTCCTGCCCTGCCCTGCCTCTCCTCTCCCTTTCCTCTCCCCTCCTCTCCCTCTCCCCTCCTCTCCCCTGCCTTCCCTCTCCCTTTCTCCTCTCTCATCTCCCCTGCCCTCCCTCTCCTTCTCCTCTCCCTCTCCTCTCCCCTGCCCTCCTTCTCCCTCTCCCCTCTCCCTCTCCCCTCTCCCCCCCTCTCCCCTGCCCCCCCGCAGCCGGGCCTGACGCGCCCCCGCTCCCCTTTGCAGGTGATAAGCGCCCTGCAGTCCAAGCACCACTTCGGGGAGGGGGAGGCCCGCGCCATCTGCGATAAGGTCCAGGCCAAGCTGCTCAAGGAGTGCCACGACCCCGCCAAGATGTGCATCACCGACCTGCGGATCTCGCACTGGGAGGAGGCGATCCAGGAGACCATGGGCGGCGAGGCGAACCGCGACCTGGCGGCAGAGTGCTATTACCTGTGGAAGACGACGCGGCTGCAGCACCTGACGCTGCCCGAGGACACGCGGGGGATGCTCACGGAGCTGCGGAAGCGGGTCCGGCTGCTGCTGCTCACGAACGGCGACAGGCAGACACAGCGGGAGAAGATCGAGGCGTGCGCCTGCCAGCCCTACTTCGATGCCATAGTTGTGGGGGGAGAGCAGAAAGAGGAGAAGCCGGCGCCATCCATATTTCACTACTGCTGCGATCTGCTGGGGGTGCAGCCCGCGGAGTGTGTGATGGTTGGCGACTCTCTAGATACAGATATTCAAGGAGGCCTGAATGCTGGCTTGAAAGCAACGGTCTGGTTAAACAAAACAATGACCACCCCGGTAGATACCTCCCCAGTACCGCATTATATCATTTCTTCTGTTCTGGATCTTCCAGCAGTTTTACAGAAGATGGAGCACAAAATTAATGCTAAGTTAGAAACTGACCATATGGCTGGTAGCAATGAAGCACATTGATGGTTCCAGCATACAGAGACAGTGCTGAGCTGTCAGGTGACACACGCTCTGTTAAAAAATTTGACCCTAGGAGTTTGAACTCACATATGGAATGCTCTTTCAAACAGCAGACGGATGAATAAGGGCACAGTTGTCAGTGAAAACAGGATAGAAACACAGAATTACATTACTTTAAAAGATGCAAGTGCAGTTAATTTAATACAACTGCCTCTGCCTGGAAATGATTTTGCCAGACTGTGGCAAAAGTCTATCTGTCTCTGACCTAAGTTGCCAGTCTCTTGTTTTCATAATGGAAAAGAAAATGTGAACGTTTTGAACTTTCACATGCTCTGCTGATTTGTAATTTTAGTAGAAGCTTCAGTGCCGACCTTGTGTGCAGTGTGTAAGAGAAGGTGGGAAAGAGAGTGTGGTACAGTCTGGTGAATCTTCACAATTGATCTGCAGTTTATCTCAGGAACTGGAGTGACTTTTGTGGTTTCTCAGACCATTACAAAATGTTCTGCATTTGATTGTTTGGGGTTTTTTTGGTTTTAGAATTTTTTTCAGACTTTGCAGTGACTTTTCTTTTATAGAATGAGTACCTCTTGCCAAAAGTACTTAAAAATTTGCATTTTTATAGGGGACCATTTGTCAGAGGGACTTGATGGATAACCTTTTACTTTATATTCTCTTGGTGCTTATGCAGCTATGCAGCATACTTGTAATTCAGATTATGATTTTTTTGTTGGAAAGTAATTGATATAACAGGGATATTTTCAATGGCCCTACTGTACTGTCAGACTCTTCAGAAAAGTTAATATTATTGTTCTGTCTGATTTTATTAGTGAATTTTGATCAGACTTTTTGCAGAAACTGTTCTTGGTCTTGCTCAGGTGTATGACTACTCAGATTCAACTGTAGGGTCAGTGCTTTTTTTGACTGTTCTAATGGCACTGCTATATAATCCCTCCTTACTCCAGTTTCTACATGTAATTCATGTGAGCTAGTTGTTTATAAATGGCTTTCATGACTCTCTTACAGGAAGTTGGAAAATTATGTCATATATATTACAGTACTGTGTACGACTTTATAAGGTATATGTGATATTTCCTCTAGATGCAGGAGATGACACTCTAAAACAGTAACATTTCTCTTTCCCAAATAATGATATTAATTTATTTTTTCTGTACTTCCTATTCTAACTATATAATGGGAAATTATTCTCATATTAAATGGAAATGTAAACACTTATTGGAAAATCTGTGTTTTTCAACTCTATTTGCTACTTTCTATGCTACTCTGGAATGAAGAGACCATATATGAACAAGCAAATTTTGTACTTTAGAATAAATCCATGATAAATCTTTTGAGAACAGGTATATTTGGGTGCTGGAAGAAGAGTGTCTGGCATATGGACAGCAATCAAAGATCAGCAAAAAGTACAGAAACCTATCATGAAATGGATGTGCAGAAGAAATCCTATATATGAGAAAGGTTCCTCTGTTTAATTTAACATGAATTTAAGTTAATGCAATTAAGTCTTACATAGGATGACAGAGTCCATTTAGAGGAGGCTGTTACTGGTTTGACAAGGAGTTTAGGTTGCATCAAAATATGTTGCGCCTACATTGAGGGGGGGGGTGGAAAAAGAAAAGGAAATATTCATTAAAGCTGGAACCCCTTTCATCCAATTGTCCCTTTAAAAAGGTAAAGCAGTCCAGGTTCTTCACCTTATCTAACCAAGGCTGTTGAGGCATCTGGATCAGTGAAAAGCAGAGACAGGCCCTACCTGTTCCTTTGAGGAAATGGGCATATGCTAAAAATGATCCAATTACAGTGGTGTGGTAACATGAGCCAGTGGGACTGACTTGACACACCTTTCTCACTGAAGGAAGAGGCCTAAATTAAGATTTTATTTTGCATATGAAGAGCATGAAAACAGTCACTGGTTTAGCTGATAAGTAAAGCATTGCTAATAACATTTCTTATAACCAAGGATTGAGAGCAAAATAATAAAGCTCATTGAGCCTATGAGGGATCTGGTGTGAAAATAGAAAGTATCCAGAAGGTTAGAGGGATCCCTGAAGTATTGTAACTATACTGTCTGATATAAAAACAGCTTTGTCTGTAACAGCATCCCAAAGGAGCTGCAGGATAACTAACTCCACCTTGTTTGCACAGCAGCAGGGTAGCAGCACTTAGGTAAGAATGAGGTTTCTGATACAGCTGATATTTAAAATAAAAACCAGTAATAATTCACAAGTCTGTCTGTGGGCTGGAAGGATATATATACATTCTAGGTTATCATTTTTAGTCTAAGTTGAGGCTAATATTGTCTTGGCACTGCATCATTCTGAAGTGGCATGCTGAGCCTGCTTATTGTATAAAGCGTCTCTTGTTTTAGAAGAGACTGCTCTTTGTTTTGCCAGCAGTTTTCTTGCATCTCTGACTCTATGGAAAATCACTGTAACTGAATGCTCAGGTGACAGTGTGGTCCGAAGAGGCCACACCCAAGTATGTTTTTCCATTTCTGAGTCCTGTACCAGGCTGGATGTGGCTGGTGTCCAAATAGGGAAAGAGTGTTATGATGCTTCTATAAAACATGAAGAAACAGTAGAAGTTTTCCTTATCTAGGGGTCTTCTTAGAAGCAATTACCCAGTAAACTGGATTAGGTATCTAGAGTATCTCTACATTCTCAAGATGTTTTTCTTGGATGGAGCTCTTGCAGAAATCATAATGCAAAAATAATTATATTTAATTAAAATGGAAACGTAAAGGTAGTGATGGGATAATTTTCACATCAGAAGCAGGAACAGATCAATAAAACAGTCTATTAACAGATACTGTTAAGTTCTGGTTTTGCTTAGTGTTACCAGCTAAATTGTCTAGTTTAAATTATATAGCCAAAACACACTAAATAAAAAGAGGGAAAAGAAATTCCATCTATATTTTTAAAAAGTTCTTTTTTCCAGATAAATATTACCTCCTGAGGTTAATCTACAGTAACTTTGACTTTAGTGAAATGAACTGAAACAATATTTTAATACCAACTGTACTCTAATTCTTTGTTTAAAATAACCCATGTACTAGTCTAATAAAAGTATTTTGTGTATAAAACATATGTTTTAATGCTCTGTATTGCTGTGGGTAAATACATTTGAGATCTGTTTTACGACAAAGGGCAAGAGTTTTGTTTGTTATTTAAAATATCACAGAATTAGTATTTGAAATCTGTGACCTCACATTTAGCTACGGTGACTGGCTGTAGTTTCTATAATTTCAAACAGAGGCTGAAACATAATTATGTACTTATATATATATATATACAAGTTTCTTGGACAGACTGTGTGTGTTGAGTTGCTAACTGCAGTTCATTGCTAGCTGAACCTGACTTGCCAAGCTGAATGCCAGCTCAGCTAAGCCTACGTGTCGTGATGTCACAGCAGTGGCTGCTGCAGCAGTGTAAGAACAGACTGCAAAGCAGAGAAGATAAATACGGAAATCTCAAGTCCAGGGCACCCATTCCAGCAGGTCATGGGTGCACAAAGCCATTGCTGCACTGACCTCTCTGTGACTTAGGAGTGGGGAGAATGGAAGGTTGCCTACCTTGTGGCTTTCTCAGCTGCAGAAATGCAAGCTATACTCTGACAGTTTTCCATGGGTAATGGAATGAATTGTCCATCTTCTGGACCTGTGGAGACAGAAGGGGAGAGGTGGACATGTACTTAAAGGTATGATGGATGGAGATAGGGCGTTAAACTAAGTAAAGGAGGACTCAGCCTCTATCATTGGCACTTGGCCATGCCAGCAAGCTGTCTGAAGTATCACAGAACTGCACAGCACAGCATCCTTGCTCATGTTGAGAAAGCTTTGTATGTGTAAGGCATTAAGTTGGACAGTGACAGCCTCAGAAATGAAGGCGTTTTCTTACACACTTGAAAATCTTTAGTAAAAATTTAGGGATCTTAGAAGGCACCTTGGATGTTTTATACAGGAAATAAGTACCTTTCATTGGAATACTAAGTTAATGCAAAGAGATAAGATGTTTGGATGGGGTAATAGTTAAAGGTTTTCATATTTCCTGAACTACAGACAATGGACGACTTGCTGTGCCCCAGCTAACCTGAACCAGTTCTATTTGTCTTTTCCTCCAAAGCTTCTGTTACACAACAACACCAGTAATAGGGCTTTGAACTAAATTGTAGTCTGATCCATCACAGCAATTTCTGCTGTTCATATATGTAGTGATTTGTTTTTCACCTTCAGCTCTAAAATGTGCCAGATTATCATGAGGCCTTTAAACAAAATTTAAATCCTATCTTAATTCTATACCAACAAAACTCATCATCTGGAAATCATTTGAACACATTGAGAAGTACAACAAATAGAAATGCAATGTATCTCTGCTGTACATAGCTGTATACTGTCCTTTTGTGCACAGCTTGTACTATTAGCCTTGCAGTGGGATTGTCTCCATTATAACCTGCTTTCTAGATCATGCTGTGCACATACAAGAGCCACAACAATGCAGAGATGATGTCAGCTGTGCCTACAGCAAAAACTGCAACTTTTTGCCTATGTTGCAAGGAACCTAGACACAGAGAATTACATTGCCTGCTCCATATAGTGTATTTTGACCTTTTATTTCATCTACTATAAATAAGGTTGCGTGAGAGCCTGCTGTTGAACAGCCCTCAAATGCCAGGAAAAATTGCACTTAAAAAAATATGAAATTAAATTATGATGCTAAGAATGAAATTTCAGTTCTTTAAAAGTACAAGCCATGTTTCTCAAGTCAACACTGTACCAAAGACTAGATGATAACATTTAATAGAGTCTAATTTAACATAGAAATATGTTGCCATTTACATCAGTGGACTTTTGTAAGTTTAAGATTTTTGTGCTCATTTCCATAAGATCACTGGCAAGTCATTTCTGCCTTCTACTTCTCCATCAGCTAATTGATCTCCATCATCTATTTAATTGATTGTGTTTCCATATCTTTCTGAATCACAATAGTATCTAGCATTTGGGATGAACTTGGCAGAGAACCACAATAAAAAACACTGGAAGACAGCCATCTTTTGTTGCAAGATCATGTTGAGTGCCAACATTTAGAACCAGCTTTACAGCGGCTGTGTGCTGCCAGAATGTGTTTGGTTTAAATGGTCTTTCCTCCAAAGAAATTTACATTCATATCGCAAAGACTAGGGAAATTTGTCGTTAAAAAACCCAAAACCAACAACAAAAAAAGTTGAGATAAACAAAAACAAAAAAGGAAAAACAAGCCTCCAAACAAAATCCTCTACCAGTCACCTATAGGGTTTTAAGATTTATAAGGCAAGTTTCAAACACCAGATCTAAGATACTTTAAGTTTCAAAATCAGTGTTGATGATGAGTTGACTTAAGAAGTGACTGTTGGGAGGAAAACAAAACAGTACTCATCATTTCACCACTTTCCCAGTGTCTATTCAGTCTGTTTGTCACTGGCCATCATAATTTTTCTGTCAATTATATTCAAGGACAATTCTGTCACACTGAGAAAATCCAACTTACCTATATTTTGGGAATAACGTTACTGGGCAACATGAAAGAAACTACATATGTTATCTTCAGTTACATTTAATACACATTTTATTCAACGTATTTGATCTGTGAATGCACTTTTTTGTTAAGTGCTTTTTTGTATTTTGCCCTGGAAATGTTTCTTTTTTATACCATCAATATTGCAAAAATCACAGAATCAGTCAGGTTTGAAAAGACCTCTGAGATCATAGAGTCCAACCTATGCCCGAACACCACCAGGGCACTAACTGCCACAACCAGTCTTCCCTTAAACACCTCCAGGGATTGTGACTCCACCACATGGAATAAAATATAGGGCCAGTGAGGTACAGAGGTGTCTCTGAGCATCTATGACTGCAGTAATCTAAGATCTGTGCTGTAGATCAAGAATTTAGGAAACTTTTATACTTTTCAGTGATTTTAGGGAGTCACTTAGAATGGTTATGACGTTTTTTACCAAGAAACTAAGATAGAAATCATGAAGATGAAGGGGAAAGCATTTGAACTTATCATGTTTTCCAGTCAAAATTCAGCCTGGTGAGCATCAGATGAGCAAATTTTTATTTGCTTGTGTTGTTGCTGAGTCAGCTGGATGGTGCTGCATTCAGGCAGATGTGGGAAGACCATTTTCCTAAAGCAGTGACCAGTGTAGCAGAAAGGTCCAATTGGAAGTGAAACCAGTATGTGCCAAAATATCCGATTTATTAGTTCTTCTGCTGTGCAAATATTAAAAGTCCCAGTAGGCTCTTCCCTTTTATTCTTTCCCTGAATTAGGCCAGTGAGTATCCTCAGAGTTACTATGCTGTTTTCATCTGCACAGTAATGTGTTGTAGGTCTGTCTCTTTGATGAAGTCAGGCTTAACAGTTTTCATTTGTGCTGCTGGTGGGGTGGTCTTTGCTGTTAATGATGTGGCCTGTTAAATCTCACTGGGGTTAGGATTTATCAGGAAGTCTGCAGTGGATGGACTGGCAGCCTTTGTTTTCCAAACTGTTGATGGCTTCCATTGTGTTTTGTTTCAGACATTTAAATGAGAAGGGTCCTGAATGTTCTAAGTCTTTTTTTCCTTTCAGGAAGAAAATGCATAAACGACACAAACAGCTTGTTTATTTTCCTTTCAGTAAATGTAACTGGCTAAAAAAACTTTTCTGCTTCCATTCCTCTCATCTGAAAGTATTTTGAAAGGTGCCTAACAACTTGATGTCTAAATTAATTTCATATATTTGTTATTTTTTCCTGTTACTTTGTGAAATGTTATTATGTCTCTTTTAAAAACTGCTACTGCAGCAGCCAGAGGTTCATCTTACTATTGTATTTCTATAGCTTTACACTGTAGTTCTATGCTCTTTCTCAAAATGAAAACAAGCTCCTATCTTAGAGATATTTTACTTTGAGATAAATCTACCTAGATAACAAGTTCTGTTTGTTTTATTTTGAATACTGTGTCCTCTGTTTAATGACACTTTGTCCATCCAAACAACTTTCCACTTGGTTTTCTCCTTTCTGTAGAGTGGCAGTGTTTGTGCACATTTGCAGGGTGAGTAGGATGCAAGAGATGTAGACAAAATGAAGAGAAAAATCCCTTTGACTTTAGGATTTGCATTTCTCACATTTCACAAGCATTGTCAGTTTTTAGGTTGACTTAACAGCCTTCTCTGCAGCTTAAGTTCTGTTACCAGAGAATAATAAGCAAAGAAGATGCTTTTCAATACTGCGTAATGATTTTATAATAGGCTGCTTGGAAGAATTGTAATTGGCCTGGATTCATCATTTGACACTGTCTCTCACAATATCCTCATAGGCAAATTCAGGAAGTGTGGACTGGATGAATAGACATTGGGATGGATTGAGAAGCGGCCGAACAGCAAGTCATTTGGTCTAGTTGGAGGCCTCACTAGTGGTGTTCCCCAAAGATTTAACTTATTCACTAGTAACTTAGATGAAGGGGCTGAGTGTCTCCTCAGTGAGTTTGATGACAACACAAAGCTGGAAGGAGTGATTGATACTCCAGAGTGCAGCCATTTAGAAGAATCTCGACAGGTTGGAGAGATGGGCAAAGTGTAACCCTTTGAAATTCAACAAAGGCAAGTGCAGCATCCTGCACCTGGTGAGGAATAACCCTGGGCAGCTGTACAGACTGGGTGCTGAGCTGCTGGAAAGCAGCTCTGAGAAGGACCTGGGGGTCCTCGTGGGCAACAAGCCATCCATGAGCCCTAGTGGCCAAGAAGGCCAACAGTATCTTGGGCTGCATTAGGAAAAGTACTGCCAGCAGGTCAAGGGAGGTGATTAAATATTAAAAGATGCAAATGTATTTTAGGATAATTTCTTTTGATGGCTAATTTAGGAGTGAAGAAAAGAATATTGAATAAAAGGGCCATTTCTTGATTAGAAGGAGTCAGTGTCTGGAGAAGGGTTGAAAAGAAACTCCTCTCATTTGGATATTTAAATATATACCCACTTGATTATACTCAGAGTTGCTTATCTAATTTTCTTAACATTTTTTTCAATTTTTTTGGTGTAATACAAATTTTAAAAGAAATCAGTAACAAGAATAATGACATTAGTGGCCTGCTGGAGACTTCATTCTCATTTTCAGTGTTTCCTCAGCAGGTGGCATTAGAGGTTTGTTAGACATAGGTATAATCATAGATTTTGGCAGTTGTTTTGTTGCTGGTAGTGGTTTTTTATTTCCATTCTCCTTATTTTTTTCTCCTGGACTATTTTAAAAATCAAACATATTTGGTATGCATGAATTAGAACAGTTTTCACTTCACACTACCCTCCAGATATAAATTATGATGAGAACCCGTTTTACTGGGCATTATAAACAGACATGGCAAAATAGTGTTGCTAAAAAGAGGTTTTGATCTAGGTGAGTAAGTATGATCTTTAAGTATGAGAATCTGTGGTATATTTTGTAAATTGTAAAACAGTTAGTTGTAAATGAGCAGTGAGAAAACGATCAGCAACAGTTGTGCTATAACATCCTAGTGCCAAACAAAATCTAGCTTTCTAAAGTACTGCTGCACTGTGCTTGAGATGAATTTGATTTATATCATGAAGGTAATTGATTTATTCAAGGAAAAAGGAAAGGGATTTTTCCTGCAGCTGATGCCGCAGTGGCATCTTTATGATTTCAAAGTTCTCCCCATGAACTCCTCTTCCTATAATTAGACAACACAGCAGCACTTTATTTCTGTGACCCCATGTAAAGGATTACTATAAGCTGTTAGCTGCTCCTATGTCATATTTTTCTCCCTCTGGAGTTCTTGGGCGCACCTCCAGACCAGCAATTCAGGCCATGGTACTACAGTCAGCACCCCCGCTCCTGTTCGGGCACCTGGAGACGTGGACTGATTTTCCCTCACATGCCCAGTGACACTGTGTTTGGAATCCGCCCCTGGCTCCTGACGTGGATCTGTCACACAGGGATGGCTTCAGGTCCCGCCTGAGGAAGCCTTGCAGGCAGGCAGGGATTTCTGCTGCACCTTTCCTGCGGGCTCGGCAGGTGGCAGCTCGGGATCAGTTTTTCGGCTGCTCCAGCCCACCGCCTGCAGCATCCCAGCCGCAAGCGCCCCATCTCATCTCCGCCCCAGTCACCACACTGACCCTCAGGAAAACTGAGCAACACCTGCAGGGGCTTCTGCATTTCAGGAACCTGTGCCACAAGGTGTAGTGCATCTTACGCGGTGTACACCTGGCACTCACCACACGCACGGTGTGTGGACAGGGCAGCTGTGAGCCGCCTGCAGCTCCAGGGCTGCCAGATTAGCAGCAGCACAGCTGGAGCTGCTGCTACTGCTTCAGCCAACCAGAGCAAGAAAATGTATAAAAATCCCTAGGTTTTGTCTGGACAGAATTTCTAAGATGACAAAGAGAACATGCTGAGAGAGTAAAGGGTGTTCCCACTGTGAGGCATAGAAACACTGCTGTTCCCATCTTAGCAGAGGCAGAACAAGACTCAGCAAACCAAAGTCACTGGCTAATAGTCACACAGAAGGTCGAGGTTGAGATAGGGCTCATGACCAGATATATCTGGCCTTGATTATTGGCCATGGTCACTGAACATGAGGCAAAGCCTTCCCCCAAGCTCTCCAAGGCCAAGAACTACAGCATGGTGGCAGGGTCTGTCCGTATAATGAGAATAAACAGTGCAGCACTGGAGTGGTTCAAAATGTTCACTTGCATTCAGCAGATCTTCTCACCTGGGAGCACGACTGTGCAGAAGTATCACCACAGGGAAGCACCTCTGACAAGGAACTGGGCGTCAGAGTACACACTTAAACCCCTGCATTTCTGCACTGACTGCATGTCGACTCCTAAAAGCACCTGGAACATTTTGGGGCTTTCTCAACAGACTTAGTGTTAGAGGAGGTGTTTTTCAGTGTTAAGTAATATTATCAGATATTTACACAGAGAAAATGCCCTTGCACAATCCCCAAGATCTTTCCTTGATGCTTAGAAGGCAGGCTGCTACTTAGCCTAAGTGACTGCCTGTTTGATACACACACCAATTGTGGGGAATACAAGGATCTTAAAGGATCTTGGTGCCTTATTCAGGCCAGAATGACACAAAATACAAAAACTTTGATGCTAAAAGTCTGGAAGAGCTACTCAATGCAGCTTTGACCGCTGAGATTGTAAAAGGCTGTGTCACAAGACTAACTAGGAATTATGTGCCTCATGCCATACTTGCTTCTCTTTTCTTCCTGCCCACCCAGCTCCACCCTCTTGTCTGATCCACTTTTCAGAATGTGTTTAAGCTCCCTTGGGTGAGCAGTCTTACTACAGGTTTCTACAGTGTCTAGCATAAAATAAGTACAGAAGGTAGGTCAGTGCATCGTGCCTAAAGTACAGCTAATAATTCTTTGGCTTTAACAAATAATATTTCATTGTCATGTTATGAAAAGTAGGCCTTCTAAAATCTTCAGTGCTTTTCCTTGCACTGAAAACAGCAAATTTAGAAGGCAAAAAGGTCAAAATTCAACATGCTTGCAGATTTCCACATGTCATTCCTGAGAAACAACTGGTATTTGCCCCATCCTTACTTCCCATTTCTTGTCTCAGACTCCCACTGTGCTTTCACTGGAGTGGAGAGAGTAGAAAAGTCTGACCTGCTGCATGTGAAATTACTACTACCATAGGTCCTTGACAAATATTTTATCTAATGTCTTACCTCACTGTAATGAAACAAACCAGGGGTGATGTCCTCTACTCCAGATCAAAGTCAGTGGGAATTCCCTTTGAGCAAAAGCAGCAGCTGTTACCTGCAAGAGACTGGGGGATCATGTTTACCTGGAATTTCCCAAGACAAAACCCATCGCTGCTGGCAGGCATTTGTCAGCATGTGGCAGTCTGGCATGCAGAAAAACACAGTATGTGCAGTAGTAAGTAACATAGCCTGAACACTGCTGGGAAGAAAGTGGAGAAATTCTGGACAGTGACACCTCAGGATCTCTGCAGCTGAGCCCAAGGCAAGTGGGAATTGCACCAATATCAGGAAAGAGGGACATCTTACATGTTAAATGCAGAATTAATTCCCCCAGCATGTTGTGATTGCCAAATTTTAAATGGTTTCTGAAAGACTAAACCAATTTGTGGAGAATGGATCCAAAAGAATATGCTGAACAGAATGGTCTGGATACAGCTTATGCCTCTGGAAGTCTCTGCCACACCTAAGGCCAGACGATAAAACTGCTTACCAGGGAAAGGAACAGCCTTATTTCCTATCCTCCTCCTACTCAGTCATCTACCACATGCCACCTCTGCAGACACACTGGACTGACTCACTCAGCTGGCCTCAGGCAAATGTTCTTGTACAGTATTTTTCAACACAAAATCTCAAGAAAATATCTCTAGAATTAAGAAAAAAAAATATTTTTCATATAGCTTTCATTTGTCACTTAGAATAGATTACCACATGAGCCTCCTACACCTTGCAAATGCCTCAGAAAACTAGGCAAAATGTGCAGGTATTACAGATACAATCACTGAGCCCACTGGCACCCACCACCTTCATTACCTCCCACTTTCCAACTGACACCTGGAGAAAAGTGTTTCCAAATACAATTTTGAGACCTGTCTAGTTTGCTCAGCACATGGAATCTCCATAATAGTTGTTTAAAATATCCCATGTAACTATGTGGCACAAAGAAAATGCTTGAGAGATGTCATACTAAAAGATACATCTAACCCCTACCTTATTACACGTCCAGCCTGAGTACAAAATATAGCCCTTGTCTTCTCAGTGTGAAGATACTTCCTGCAGCTGGTACTTTTTGAATCACAGATATGATCACTGCTCTTCCTAATATTCTTTTAGGTGGTGTGTGTTATGTTAAGTATGTTTCCAGGGATGGGTCATCTACCACCTCTCTGGGAGACCTCTATGTCTTCCTCTATTGAGTCTAAATCCTAGTTTCAAGCCATTACCCATTGTCCTGTCGCAACCAGCCTGGCTAAAAACTTTGCCCTTGTCTTTCCTATAGGCCACCTTTTGACCCTGAAATGCTGGAATAAGGTCTTCCTGAAGCTTTCTCTTCTCCAGGCTGAACAACCCCAACTCTCTCAGCCTGTCTTCACAGGAGAGGTGCTCCAGCCCTCTGACAATTTTTGTTGCCCTTCTCTGGACTCGCTCCAACAGTTCAGTGTCCTTTCTGTGCTGAGGACCCCAGAGCTGGATGCTGTACTCGAAGTGTGGAGTGGGTGTGGAGTGGACTATAGCGGGGAGAATCCCCTCCTCAATCTGCTGCCCATGCTGCTTTTATGCAGCCCAGGACACAACTGGCTTTCTGAGCTGCACACACGTTGCCAGCTCATGTCCAGCCTCTCATCCACCAGCATCCCCAAGTCCCTCTCAGCAGGGCTGCTCTTGATCTGTTCATACCCCAGCCTGTATTGGTATTGGGGGTTGCCCTGGCCCAGGTGCAGCACCTTGCACTTGGCCTTGTTAAATGGGCCCACTTTTTAAGCTTGTCCATATTCCTCTGGATGGCATCCTGTCCTTCAGGAGTGTGAACTGCACCACTCAGCTTGGTGTCATCTGCAAATTTGCAGAGAGTGTGCTCAATTATACTGTCTGTCATTGATGAAAATATTAAACAATGCTGGTCCCAGTGTGGACCCCTGAGAACACTGCTTGTCACTGATCTCCATCAGGACACTGAGCCATTGACCACTACCTTGTAGATGCTACCATCCAACAAATTCCTCATTCACTGATCAGTCCACCCATCAAATCCATCTCTCTCCAATTTAGAGAGAAGCATGTCATGGAGGACCTTCAAAGGCCTTACAGAAGTCCAGACAGATAACATATAGTAAACAAGGTACTGCTGATAATTTGGGCTAGAAAAAAGATTTTTTTTAGATATTGCTTTAAAATAATACATTTCTATAAGTAAACACTAACAATTTACCTCTGTACATCTGACATTACTTGATTTAACAGCTTTTGGTGTAAACTTTTCCCTGGGAAGAAGTAAAGCCTTGCACTGCACAAGTTTCAGTCTAAAATCAGCTCTCACACAGCAAGAGAAATACCAGTGAGCCTACTAAGATTTCAACATGCGCAAGCACCATCAGACTGCTTTCAGATTTATAGTTAGGTTTGTACCTTAGTACCCTATTTAAGCAGAGCCCCAGTGATTCATCTACGTGACAAGCATAAGCACACACAACTTTCAGAGTGAGTCAGGTTGGAAGGGACCACAGTGGGTCATCTGGTCCAACCTCCCTGCTCAAGTAGGGTCATCCTAGAGCACATGGCACAGGATTGCAACCAGATGGTTTTTGAATAACTCCAGTGAGGGAGACTCCACAACCTCTCTGGGCTCACCTGCACAGTAAGGAAATCCTTCCTCATATTCAAGCAGACCTTCCTGTGCATCAGTTGCTTGCCCTACTGCTTGGCAGCACTGAGGAGGTCCTGGCTCTATTCTCTTTACACCCTCCCTTTAGATACTTATAGACATTGATGAGGTCCCCTCTCAGTCATCTCTTCTCAAGGCTGAGAAGAGGCAGCTCTCTCAGCCTTTCCTCATAAGAGAGATGCTCCAGTCCCTTAATCATATTTGTGGCCCTCCACAGGATCCACTCCAGGAGCTCCATGTCTCTCTTGTACTGAGGAGCCCAGAATTGTACACAGCACTCCAGATGTGCCTCACAAGGACTGACAGAGGGGCAGGATCACCTCCCTTGACCTGCTGACAGTGCTCTTCCTAATGCAGCCCAGGATACCATTGGCCTTCTTGGCCCCTAACTGCAGATGGCTCCCTGATCCTGTTCATTGATAAAGCTCTGGCAATTTTTATTTATTTTTTAAACATTCACATGGACTATTTTACCCCTCCCATTCTCCTCCAGTGCCTACAGATATTTTTCTACAGAAGTTTTCCAATAACTTCTTCCTAGATAGGCTAGGCAGCTTTCCCAATTGTGTACTTGTTAGGGCTAAACTGTATCAGAAATTTTTTGTATCAATTCTTCAGAAAAAAACGCAGACACTAACAAAGTGGTACATGTGAGTCAGAGCTGTTATTATAATATCAGCTGATCATACAGCAAGCCTTTCTTTATCTTAATAAGCATCTCTAGATATATTACTGCATATTATATTAATCACAAATAAATTGATAACATAATTCTGATTAATAAACAGAGTAGCTATTATTTCTAACATCAAGTGTTGGCAGGTATGTTTATCAATCTCTATTTGGTGTGAGGCTACATGCCAGAAGTTTTCTGGAAATATTTGCCCTTCCACATATATTTTATTTTTCATTACTTGTTTGCTGTAACCATCTCAAAATTAGTTTCTGCAGACCCTTTTCAAAGTTGACTAGTCCAGTTTCGTGTTACTTGAGACACAATGATTCAGCAGTAATGGCTTAAAAAGCTTTTTTGCATACACAAAAATCAGTTCTTTGCTTCTGCCAAACTAAACAAACTGTGGCCTCTTTCCAGAAAAAAAAAAGAAAGGAACTCCTTGTTTGAACCCAAGATGTTGTTGTAAGTTTATCTTAATGAGGTGGTTACAGTCGTCAGCACTCGTTTTTTAATTATTTGGAGGAATCCTCTTGGACCCAGTGAAATGGCATAGTAGGATATTAATCTGGGCTAGAAAAATCCAATTATCAGAAACAAGGGGGCAGCTTTTCTAAACAACATCCATTACATTCTGCAGGATCCCAGTTTTAATTAAAAGAAACAAAGCTCTGGTGTTCTGCCTACAAAGAAGGACTCCAAACTTTCCCGTCTGGTTCAGGCTCAGCTGCCAGTTTTGTCTTCCCTTGGCTTTATCTATATTCAAAGTCACACCAATTTAACTCCCAAGCAGTTTTTAATCACATTTAATGAAATAGATGCTAACTGCTGCAGAAATGCACTTAATTTGATTTAAATAAGGTTTATATCAGCCTAGTTAATTGAGTTTATCATTACCTTCAACTGGTATATGTAACTTTAAGACTAAATAGTGTCTTCAGAAGATATGACTAAATTTAAATTGTACAGGAAAATTTTGAAGGTAAATATTACCTTTGTTAGTGAATCCCAGTTTTGGGAGGTTTAGGCAGACAGAATTCCCATGGAAAGACCAAAAGAAGAACTCCATAAATCACCAACCTGGGGCTGGGGATCATCAGGACATAGATTTGCACTGAGAGCCGCCCCTTGCTCCGTGAAACCATAGCTGGACAGGAATTTAATGTGCAGTTAATACACTCAGGATGATGCTTCAGTGAGTAACAAATGAGCTGCATTGTGTATTAAAAGGACTGGATAAAACACTAAATGAAACCAGTGTGCCATGACAGCATAGCCATAAAGACAGTTGTTTTCCAAGTCTATGAGGCATTTCTGTTTTATACACTAGAAATAAAATTGAAGACATATGTGTTCAATTATACCTGGCCCTAAGGAGATATGGTTCTTACCCAAGGAGCAGCAGTTCTAAATATACAAACTGCTTAAGGCAAAATTCACTGATTTATAAAATAATAGCTCTTAAGTGATGAACTGTCCCTAGTGGTGACAGGATGCCTTATTCTCATGGGTACTGTCTTCTGCTCAAATAGTAAAATAACATCCTTATCTCAGGTGCAAGCATATCTCATATTTTGAGATCTTAAATTAAGTTGCGTGTTGTCTTCCAGCATGTTGATAATATGTCAACAAATTCAGCTAAACAGATCTAGCCAAAAGTGAAGAGAGACCTTTTTAATAAGGATGTCTATTTAAAATTAACTTTAATGCTGTGAATCATGAAAACCTAATCTGTTTTTAAAGCAAATTTTATTCTGATATGATTAACAATTTTTTTTGCCCTTGCCTGTTCAATCACAAAGGAATCTCAAATGTTTTTTTCTCTATTTGAGATTCCTCCTTTATCAGCAACTCTGGACACTCCTTTAAATAACCCGTTGGCATTGCAACCAAGACACTATTTGTTATTTTAAGAATCCAGCAGATAGGACAAAAATACTACAGCAATCTATTGAAAGAGCAGATAATTGCAGTGAAAGAAGCTGCAGAAAAGAACAGCTGAAGAGTTTAATTTGGCAAATCCAGTGTGTCCAGCACCACACTCAGTGCTGGCAGTATCACCCTTCCATACCCCAGGTCCAGATGAAGAAGCTCCTATTTTATTTACGGGCTCTGATCACCTTAGTGCCCACATTGCATATGTTTTCATTTGCTGCTGGGCTTCAGACTAGGAAAAAACAGATCATTCCATTGGTCACAAAGCCCAAACATTTTTCTCTGAAGACCAGCAACAGTGGTTAACTAATTAGTTAGCTAGCTAACTATACTCATTAGTAGCTGCTAAACCAGGCCAAAAAGAGCACACCTCTTTCTGTGTCCTTCACCCTATGCCGTGAGGAGCATGGCCTGAGTTCTACATCCCAAGATGAGACATAGATTTACAGGACTCGCGATGCCTCCACAGTAACTGAAAGCTGTGTTTACCATTCCTCTTTCCCTGCAGTATTAAACTTTGACTTGATTGGGAAGTGTAAATGTCACAGGTAAGGTCTGAGATGGTATCACCTGAAGTAGGCCTACTGAAGACAGGAAAGTGCTGCTAATGTACATCAGCTTCCTCTCTTCCTCCCTTCCCTCCTTCCCTCCTCCTCTCTCTCTTTTTTGATCTCTTTCTCTCTTCCTCACTTCTTTTTCCTCTTTTCTCTCTGTCTTTCCTCTCTTGCTCTCTTTCTTTCTCTCTGCACAACCAATCATTTGGATGTTTTCTGCCTTCTGCAATGGCACTGCAGGAACTACTGCTGCAAATCAGAAGAACAGTCTACGAAGTCCCCTCCCCTTTCCCGACAGCTGTCAACACCAGGTGTTGTTTAGGACAACGAAGGAGGCGCGCTGGGCAGTTCCCACCACACTGGAGAGCGCTCAGTTGTGAAGGCAGCGAAGTGAGAGGACACAGACCCCTTGTACACACATAGATTATTGCAGCTCTCTGTAGTACTTATTTTTATTAGGTAAGTACCTGATTTGATTTTGGATTCTACTAATGCTGCCTGTTAATGCTGTTCTTAGAGTTCTCTACCAAACTAAGATGCATTTTAGTATCTCCTGTAAATATGCACTGTGAAAGTAATAACCAAATGAATACTTTTAAATACCTTCATGTCATTATTCTTTTAGGAAAGGATGCTGAGCTGAGCTCTAAGCCATACCTGATTGCATGTAACTGTAGTATTTCACCTTGCATATACCTTCTCTTGAAACACTAAGTAATGTGCCATCTCTACTTTTACTTCACATGAAAGGCTCTTAATTCCCTTACTATTTTCATAATTCTTTTTTTTCCCATTACATTGTCTTATGTTCTAATTGAGATTCTCATTATTCTTCCTATTCCCAGTCCTCTTTCTCGATTTTTTTTTTAGTTCTATTTTTTTAAAAGTCTGCCAAAAAAAAGTCTCTGAAATACCTAATTATACAAAAGTGAAGGTAATGCAGAGACTATTACACTACGGAGCAATTTAAGTAGCTCGGAGAAGTTAGCATTTTCTGAGAATACACTTTGAAGCAGTTAAGTTTCATGGGAAGATGGAAAGAACTTAATTACATTGGAGTACAGTACTATGTTACCACCCTTACCATCATATTTAATAGCACAAAACTGTTTAATAGTTTTTGTCTTAGAAATTATTGAAGTGTTACCTCACTTCTATATCTGAACAATTTTTTTAACATCTTGTTGATAAAAGAAAATGCAATCTCAAGTCTAACAGTTTGGAGAAAATTTGAGAATACTGCTTACATCTGGGAAACTGTTTGGAAAATTTGTTTTCCAAATAAAACTCGGAAGCTGAGTTTGATTTTATTTTTTTAAAAAATTAAGAGATGTCAAAACAACATACTTTGTTCACTGTGAAGGCAATTGTGCTTTCATTTTTCCTGTCCAGTGAAAGAATTCAGAAACCACTAAGTCACACACTTCTAGTCTCTTTTCTCCAGTCTAGTAAGCACTTAATTTAAGAAAAACCACATTAAGACAACAAAAGACAAGTGAGTAGTTCCTAGACCATGGACTGGAGATGACTCAGAAGGACATGGAAAGTGGTGCGCATCTTGTTCTTTTAGAATAGTTCCTCTCTTTCCCTCCCACCACATTTTTGTGGGGTGACAATGGCCATTAATAAAAATATAAATCCTTGAGAAGCACCAAATCCCCCCCAAAACACCTATTTTGACAAAGGGAGAAGTTCTTATTTCAGCATTACCACCAGAGTGCTCCTTGCTCTCCTCAGGGTCACATGACTTTCCTGATAATAGGAATTCTCACCATCACAGTAAGGGTAATGAAAGACCACCATGCCCACCTGAAGACTGAGTGATCTCCTGAGAAAGGGACTTGTGTTTCAATGTGTTCATCCTGGGAAAGCAGCGTGATTTTTCACTGTTTTGATGATAATGATGACGATTTTTACTATTACTTCATTCACGTTATGCCCATACTTAGGTCAGCTGCAGGAGAAAGAGCCCACAGGAGGGGAGCCAGTGAAGGAGAAGTGCCAAGGTCCCTCCTCCATCTCTCTGCCCATCACGGCCACCTGCACCCCAGGGCAGGCGTGTTGCAGTGACTCGGACAGTGCCTGCTCCTGAGCGTGCACCCAGATTTCAGAGAAACCCCCAATTTCCCTCCACAAGGCCTTTGTTTAGAAGGCAGGGGTGAGGGTTCCTTAGCTGCAGGCACACCCAGACCATAAGGCTGGTTAATGTGCAGGCTGTATATTTAATTTCCCGTGGGAGTGTTGCTGCTTAGGGAGCATTGTACAGGCAGATATGGCAGAGTTATTGCCAAGGCTTATTTCATTTAGTTGCAGTGCCTCATTACTGACAAACATCCATTCCAGTCCATGAAAGGTGTAGGCTATTTTATAGAGTGTCTTGTGGCTCCCATTTATTTTCTCCTGAGTTTGATCTCACTGGGTACTTGAACTAGATGCCATCAGGCAGCAACAAGTGCTTATTACAATACAATGAAGAAGGAAGGCCAGGCAGGAAGTAGGAGATTTCTGAAACAGCACCTTAGCCGAAACATGAACTAAACAGGAAAACTGAAACAGTAATGTGTGCAAGGTGTATATTTTTCTATCTCTACATATATGTATATGCAGACATCCTCCCTATATATAGAGACAGAGTCCATAATTAAATAAACTTATTTTTATAACTGGCTATACCAAAACTGAGTTTTGTTAAAGCACTTTGGCTTTGTGAGGCTGCTGGGTGCTGACAGTGGTCTTTTTCACGTGCTTGTTCTCACAGAGGGACCATGCGACTGGGTGAAACTTAAAAATCAGGAGTAGAACTCTTCCAGGTAGTCATAGCTCTTACTGCATAATCCCTGGTAGGGAACAGTAGTGACTGACTATTTACTGCCATACTTACTTATGTCCCCTGATGTATGATTATGCAGTTCACAATGTTCAAATTAATTTGGAGATAAAAGGTCTAGCTGTAATTTTGAGCTCAGGGGCAATGAAAATTCCAGGTTTGTGAATATCAGCTTGTCCCCAGACATGCTCAAAGACTGTGCTCGTGCTCCCAAGACCACAGCACTGGTTCAGCTGAACTGCCCAAAGCTCCTAAGGATGGCAAACCCTGGTCCACCACACGTCAGTTTTCTTGCCTCTTCTGCTTAACATGACAGAAGTAAAAAAAAAGAAAGCACTGCAGGATGGCGAAAAAATAAAACCACAGGTATGGCTAACCTGCATCCTCCAGATGATACAAGAAAGTCTTCTGCCAGAAGTACTATTAGTAGAAAGAAAAATAAGTGTTGGAAGGAGTGTTTTGGATTTGCCAAAGTGTAATTAAAAGCAGGAGGCTGGAGTACTAGCAGGAATGCTGAGTATCCCTAACAATTGCCTGTGTGTACACCCAATGAGTTAATGAAGTGGTCCATATGTTTTAACACTGTTAGCAGAGGCAGGCAAGGGAATAGTAATCTGGGGAATAGAATTAAGCTGAATGGGGAGAAAATGTTTCATACAACAAGTCAGGATCTCAGGAGAGTATTTGGTATGTCCCATGAGTCTTGCTAAAAGCTGCAAGTGTACAGGTTTGAGTATATATATGGCAAGGTAGGTTAAAACTAGCTGAAAAAGTTTAGGTGGGATGTTTTACAGACCTAGCAGGACAGGCCCAGAGAGGCTGGAAGAGAGAGGAGGAAGCAGCGAGTAGCCAGGAGCAGGCACTGTCCACAGAAGCAGGCAGGAGTGCCACTGAGCTGTGCCCTGCTTGGGTGCACACAGCCACAGCCACCAGAGAGGGAACACAACAGTATCTGGGAGAGCCTGAGATGCCTAGGAAAACAAGTGATTAATCCAGATCAGTTATCAGGGCAGAGGGAACGAGTAGGACCTCACTGGTATCAGTGAGCCCATTTGGATCTGGGAAGAGGAGGCAACAAGGAAGCCCCTTGAGCTACAAAGTCCCCTGCAGCACTACAGCTGCACTAAGCTGATTCTCACTCTGGTATGTGAGAAAGCCGTGTCCTGTGTGGAGAGAATGCGAAACCTATTTTCCACACTTGGCTTTCAGACCTGGCCTGCAAGCCAGAGTCCTGACCTCTGTGTCACTAACATGGAGATGTGAGAAAAAACCCTCTGCTTCCAATAGGTTTTGCTCAATGCACAGAGGAGCTCTGCAATCCCTGTCACTGCTCTTTTGCAGGTGTTCCATGGCTTGTACCTCACACCCCAGCACCTCATGGACTATCTCAAAGTGGGTGTAAAACACGTACTTAGCCAATGGCAGCTAGTGCCTTTCTTCTCACACACCTCATTTTATGTTCTGACAGCCCACCTCACTCCATGTCTTCTAGCTCTCTCCACTTACAAGATGAGTGTTCACTTGATAGAGCCAGCTCACCCTTGTGTGTCATCCCACTGACAGCATGTAACAGACAGCTGCCTCTCCAGCAAAGTCTAAAGGACAAAAGAGCAAGTTTTTCATGTGGGAGCAGAGGCATGCAGGGATTAAGCAAGGTGTTGAGATAAAAAACATGTCAGTGCTCAGAACAGAGCACCAGCTTTATGTAGAACTCAGGAGAAAAAAGAGAATTTATGATCTGAAGGGGCAGGCAACTCAGGAGGACTACAAGGATGTTGGGAGATTATGCAAGAAGAAAATTAGCTGAACTAGAATTTAATCTGGCTACTGCTATAAAAGACAACACAAATGCTTCTATAAATACATCGGAAACAAAAGGAGGACTAAGGAGAATCTCCATCCTTTGTTGGATGAGAGGGGAAATAGTAACAAAGGATGAGGAAAAGGTTGAGGTACTCAATACCTTCTTTGCCTAGTTGTCCTCAGGGTACCCAGCGCCTGATCTGGAAGACAGTGATAGGGAGCAGAACAGAGACCCCATAATTCAAGGGGAAGTGGTTAGTGACCTGCTACATCACTTAGACACACAAAAGTCTTTGGGCCCAGATGGGAACCACCCAAGGGTACTGAGGGAGCTGGCAGAACTATTCGCCAAACCATTTTCCATAATTCACCAGCAGTCTTGTCTAACAAGGGAGGTCCCAGTTAACTGGAAATTAGTAAATGCAATGCCCGACTACAAGAAGCATTATAAGGAGGATCTAGGGAACTACAGGTCTGTCTGTCAGCCTAATCTCAGTGCCTGGGAAGGTTATGGAGCAGAACATCTTGAGTGTGTGCAAAGACAATTGGGCCCAGCCAGCATAGATTTACAAAAGGCAGGTCCTGCTTGACCAACCTGATCTCCTTCTGTGACAGGGTGACCCACCTAGTGGAGGAGGGAAAGGCTGTGGATGTATTTACCTGGACTTTAGTGAAGTGTTTCACACCATCTTCCAGAGCATTCTTCTGGAGAAACTGTCTGCTTGTGCCTTGGAGAGGGGCTTTCTTCACTGGATTAAAAACTGGCTGGATGGTTGGCCCAGAAAGTGGTGGTGGAGTGAGCTACATCCAGCTGGTAGCCAGTCACAAGTGGTGTTCCCCAGGGCTCAGTCGAGTTCAGTACCTTTATCAACAACCTGGACAAGGGAATCAAGGTCAACCTCACTCAGTTTCCAGACAACACCAGCTTTTGGCAGTAGTAGATGAATAGTATGTCAGCCAGCCCAGGGTACAGGGTCTAGCTAAAGATGGGTACTATTCCTTTTATCCTGGGGAAGCAGAGGCACAATGGGCACTGGGAGGAATTCGGGCTCCTCTCAAGCAGAACTGGGAAACAAAACTACAGCCAGCAGACACCTACATGGGTGTTTCACTCTGGCAGCTCCTGCACCCCTTTCCTGAAAGTCAGAAGCAGATGTACTTGCCTCACCCTTCTCCTGGCTTGCTGGCAAGTCTTGAATGGGCTCTGCCCTGGCAAACTGATTGCTCAAAGTCAGCAGAAAGTGTGCAACTACATAAACAAGATACTCTACTCTCTGAATCATTAGCACCAGAAGCTTTAGGAGTTGAGTAAGTGATTAATTTCTTCCAGAAATATCATTTTCCTTTGGTAGCTTTCCAGGGTAATGTTGCCAAAGCCTTCCTGGCTGGTACAGGTAATACCCTTTCTCTTTTATCTTCATTTTAAGTCCCCAGGACAAGCTGTGAGCCAGGGATGGCTCCCTGGGCGTGATACCACTGTCAGCAGGACCAAAACTTGCTCAGAATTTATTTCTTCACTCAAAGCCTAGCTCTAATCCTCAGAGAAAAAAGAATTTACAGCATATTTCCCCATCCCTAAACATCAGGAACATCAAGTCCTTCTGCAAAACTCACACCATTACAAACTGGCAATACGTAATTAAATAACAGTGCCACCTTGCAACAAACAGGCACCTAGAGCAGAAAACCATTTTTCCGTCAGGAGCATTTGTCCTCTTCACTGATTGCACAGGTTTTAAAAATCCTGGGCCTTTTTTTAAAGTCACACATAAAAATATGAGGAAGGACCTGCAAAACACATAATGCTGTGATAAGACCACTGTTAGTAGTCTTAAAACACAGATACAATTTTTTTGGTGACCATCCCCAAACAATTCTTAGCTTGTCTTGGCCCTAGATAAGGCAGGCACAGTGGGAGAAATTGTCTCACTTTCTTGTTACATATTTGATCAGTATTTGACAATTTGACTTCATAAAATCTTTTCCTTCCCTCATCACAGTGCTCTCCGCCTCCAGTTCTTCCCATTAACACCCTCCTCTAAAGGGCTGACCTTGCCTTTTGAAACCAAAGGCAGGACTCTCATGATCAAGCATTCACCACTAGATGAGAAAAGAAATACTGAATGTCAGCATTCAAATACTCCTTCTAAGGAAACATTGCTGTTTTCCAGCTAAAAGAGATCACAATCACGAGTGAGTCAAACCTGGCTTCCACTAGTCTATGGGAATTAATTTTCCCAAATATCTTCATTGGTCCTGTTTCTGTAATAACTGAATTTAATTTCATTTTTGTGTATATGAGGATTTACCCCAAGTGACTTGCAAGAGGTTGTAAAATAGACCCATGTAGTATAAAAAGGTGGAAATACATGCATTGTATGTACTGCTCTTTGCATGCAATTTCATTCCAAATACCAGACCAAACCTGCCATTAGAGTTTGTTACATAAATGACATTTGAGAGTGTGAGCATTAATGGGAAAGTTACAGTCACATTAAAGCACAGTACTTACAGTCACATTCACTTTCTCACCAAAAGAACTTAAAGCATGTTTTAAACAGGCATATCACTGTTTCCTCCTATCATATATTTAATTAGAACAGATAAATCAAATTACTTCCTTTGCCTGTATGGCATAAACCCCCTGTATAATTACAGAAGAGAAGGCCATCCTGCAGGCCATTTTGTGGCATTGTAACTGTGCTGATTCACCTGATCTTGAGCCAAGCTCTACTTTAATCTTGTTTTAGTTTGAGGAACAGCCAAACACACCCAGTTGGGCAGTAGAGATTAGGTTTCCCACTATTCAGTAACACGGGCAAATAAAGATTAAGTTACTTTTCTGACATAGGTCTGGGGGTTTTTTGACAGTAACCTATTGTAAACCATAAGATCCATGAGGACTTATTGAAAAAAGTGAAGAGGAGAGAGGGAGGGAAGCTTGATAGGCAATTTCTATTATGCATTTTATTAATTGACAGGCACGGCAATTTTCTTTGGGTCAGGAAACACTTACTTTAGTTGCCACAGAGTGTCTCTACTGGCCTCAGTACAAAGTGATCCTGTTGTACAGTATTACAAGGAATCATGGTAGCAGAAATAGGGACAATGATGATGACTGTGATGATAATAACTTTGAGCTGTGACTGCAAACTGTCACAACAAGTACCAAGCAACAGACTTGTTCCCAGTATCAAATATCCATCAGAAAAACAGATGGAAAAGCTGTAGTGACTAGGTCATTGTATAGCCAGCTGTCTGGAACAACATGAGCTGTGGACCCTTGTTCAGCAGCTGAGATCTTTGGTTTCCCTCTGTGCTTGAGCAATATTTTGTGCCTGGCAGAAACATCCAGCTTCTGTGTGGGGACCCCAAGTCCTGGAGACTTCCTCAACTGCTGTTTCATCAGCTAGTTGTGCCCAGTGACAACTTCGTTCGCTTCAACTTTGAGAGACTAAATCTTGTCCTTTACCTGTTAAAGAGCCATGTAGTTTCAGGTATGCTCCCCTTCCCTTCACATGCACACTCAGACTCTGACTGAATTACATCTTCCCTTTCTCTGCAATGAGTTAAATGCACTGTGACTATGAGCCTCCCTTTCCCAAAGCCACTACTCTCTCCCCAGCTCTTTGCAGCTGGCTCCAGCCCAGAGGTACACACTGATGGCTGTTGCAGCTCTGCCCTGTTGTCCCATCCCACACCCCCAGTGCTGGGATGCTCAGTGTCCTGTGACCCCCACAAGCTGTCTCCTTGGACACAAGCACCCTTGACATGGTCACCCTTGGGTATAAGCCTCCAGAGCACCCACAAAAGTGATACAGACCCCTTGGTCCAGGCTTTCCCACTACCTGGTTGCTCCTAACACACCAAAGGAACTACAATGTGTTTTTTTCCCCTGTGGCCTTCCTTAGCTCTTAATTCCTATTCCCCTGATTTTTGTGCAATCTGCAATTGTGTCCTCAGTCAGGCAGCAGCTTTTGTTTCTTCCATATAACTGGTAAGTTCCTTATGGAACACATTTTACCAAAATCTCCCATGGACTGGTAATTCCCCACTAACACTTTGTGATGCCTTCAGGCCAGTTTATTCAGCAGGTGACTTCTTGACTACTGTCTTTTAGGCAGTGACTGCAACAGGAACAGAGGCAATCCTCCAGGACCCAAGTCTACCTCTAATTTCTTATGAGCAGGTTAGCTTTACTCAAAACCATTTTTTTCCTTTTTAATTAGAAATTAAATCTCGGAATCTAGTCTTCACTTGGAAATTTTCTTTAGAAGAAGCCAGTGAACATGTGAGTGTGATGAGTTTGGCAGGTTCCCACTGTACCTGGGGAAATCAGCCTCATGGGTGTCCTTGCTGTGTGTCTACAAAGAAGCTTCAGGTGGCCATTGCCAGCCAATACCATTGCCCCCAGTGGGGCAGGGTAGACAGGCCCAGTTGCTTCAGATTGAAGCCACACCAGACTTTACAGGCAGCCTTTTTATCTATTTTCTATAGCTCTTACATCTAGAAACTGTCTCAAGTCTTCAAATGATTAGTCACATGGTTTTTCTTTCTTTTTCCTGGTCTGACACAAGTCACAACCTTAGTAGAAAGGCAGACAGACCTTCTGTGAAACATAAAAGGAAATTCTGGTTGAACAAAACAAATCAGAAGTATCAGAAAAATCAACAAGAAATTTTTATATTTATGGATGATATTGCCTTTTGCTGCCTAAAGGAAGGAACAGACCAGAAATTACTAGAGTTCATTAAATCTTCATCTTATCCTGCATATTCTGTGGAGAACATGGAAGAATTGCACTGGGACTGGTTACCTTCCAGTGTCACTCACAGGACCAAGGTAAACATGTACCTTCTAGCCAAAGTAGTCACTTCTACATGATAGCCTTTTAGGAGCCCAGAGAAGAAAGTGCTTCCCTGGGAGACAGAGGACTTTCAGAACTGGCAAATGGTGAAGGCTCCTTTTGCTTCCACTAAAGGAAAGTTAACCACACAATTGTACTCTAGTATGGGCACGGAGGATGCAGTGTACAAAGCATTAATACAAAGCAATCCTGAGAGTATTTGGTGACAGTGCCAGCGCAGGCTGACAAAAGAAGAAATAACCAAACCAGAAGTTCTCTGCAGTGTACAGGTAGAGGCCACAGTCTTGGGAACAAGTGGGCAGTGAATAGTGAATGAATAATTTGATTATGTAAACACCACATTTCTGGAAGTTTCAGACCTGAAGACCTGCAGTCAATATCCTCATTTCCTCACAACTTCAGTCACCAATGGCAAGAACAACTTCGTACTCTGCCCATGACCTTACATTTGAGATGTAAGTTGCTACCATTTCAGTGTTCCTAAACCTATAATGAATTAAAAGCAAACATCACAGACAGGAACACATCCTGTAATGCCTGGCAGTTGAAGAGATAAAACCCCCACTTTATTTCCAGTATCCCATGCATGTCGGAACTCAGTAATAAAATGTTTTGATCTACCAGCCTGCTATGTTGACATACTGAAACAAAAAGTGCTTCCACTCAGCCAAAACCACATATCTTGGCAATCTGTAGCCTGCAAGACAACAAAGACGTAGTCTGAAAACTTGGCAACTCTTCTGGCACGCTACACCTTGGGCTTAGCAAGTCAGTCACGCTATGCTGGCTCTGGTTTTTACCATAATGCAGTAACACAATGGGAAATCCTGGAGTTTTGGTACTCAACACATTGTCTCTGCTGGCCTTCAGAAGCTGCTTCAGAAGCGAAGTAAATCCCTGAGCTAGGAAGTCATGCTCCTTCCCCTAATTCCCTCCTAGTGAATCAAAGGTGTTGTGTGTGGGGAAATACTTATTATTTACTGCAACTCCCTTTCTCTTATTTGCCTGTTCACTGTGGTAGGTGTTTTCTAAGACCTGAACCATTGCACCATGAACGTAACACTTGTACAGCTCTTATTAAACACTAATAAAGACATTAAGATATCAGATAACAGATTCAGCCAGGGACCCTGGAAGCAGATTACAGGAGGTCTCTGCTATGTGAAAAGACACTGAACTAACATGCTTCTGGTGGGATAATAGGCTGGAGGAGAGTGAAGGAAAGGGGGAATGCTTTGGGCTCTTAGGAGAGGCTTTCCAGACAGGAGGCAGTCATCAAACATAATGTCTTGTGGATGGACTGTGATATCCAAATTAGAAAGTCATTGTGCTAATTGCATAGAAAGGGAACTAATCAACCCCTGGGTTAGTGCTATTAGTTCTAAGACAATGCTGAAAACACCAGAGCCATGTGCATCTGTGTCACTTCAGGATCTAACCTTACTCTGCAGAATGATGGCTGTGAAAACATTAATTTACCTTTTGAGGACTTGAGAAAATATTAAAAAGTCTCCTGTGAAACTCTTATAACAAAATGAATCTCACATCTTTGGGCTGAAGACAGTGCATAAACAGTGCACTGTGCCAAAGAAGTGATGCTAATACTGATAGATGCAAAAATCAGTTATTTCACTGGAGTTGCAAAAAGAGAAGGGGAATTTATAGCAAATCTACTAGAGTTATCTGAAGGCAACAAACACGCAAACAAATCAGATCTCACTAATATTCTCTAAATGGATTTCTAAAAAAGCCACAGTTCTTTTCATTCATTTTTCCTTTTGAAAAACAAGATTCTGTTCATAACTTGAGAAGATAGTATTGTAGGTATTTTCCTTTTCCAGTGACACTTGAGAGGGAAATACTGTCCACACTGAAGACGGGAGGCAGTGGAAGTGCCCATTCTGTTGACAGAAGATCAAATGTTGTGCCTGCCTTTGGCAAGGACTTGGTGAACGGTAAACCAGTAATCCTACACTCACTACCAGCAAGAGTTATCAAAAAAGCAACTCTAAAATCAGTTTGAAATTACTCAGAAGACATCAGCAAGACTAAAAATTGTCAGCATGGGTATTTGAAGAGCAGAGTCTCTGCTTTGGTGGGTAGGTTGGAAGTGTTAGATACAGAGAGTTCCTGACTTCAGTAAGGTGTTCAGTAGCATTACATGGTACTCACAAAAGCAGGTTAATGGACATTGGCATAAATATAATGAGCCCAGCTGCTTGGAAATCCACTTTGAAGGAGCACACCTCAGGAATTTGGTGTCTATCTTTACACATGCTCCTGCAAAAGCTTTTCTGAAGCAGAGCTGTAACCAATATTCCAAGCAGCAGCTTAGAGGACAGAGAAGAGTAGGCTGAAAAGTGACACAGCATGCTGGAATGTTTTTGAACCATCTTGGAGAATGGGAGTACAATTCAACTAAATGTCAGGAATCAAAGAGAGCAAAATCCAAACATGGATAACATTCAGTAATGACAAAGCATGGTGCAATACTTGAGAAAGAAAAAACAAACATGCAAGTAAGTGCCTAGTCAAAAAGAGAGGCTGGGGTTGAGGCTGATTCTAAGTGGAATATGAAGTAATGCTGTTAATTCCTCTCAGCTGTACTAATGGCAGCATCATACATTTCTCACAGGAGACAGTGACAGCTTTCTTTTCTTTCCTGGAAAAGACCTCAAATTACACATTGTGTTTGGTTATGAAAGACGTGCAGAAACAGGAGAGTCTGGATTACAATATGTTGAAGTATTGACTATGAGAGAAGATTGTTCTTGCTTACCCTAGATACAGGAAAGTTTGGGGAGGGTGATTAGATAGCAATTTTCTAATGGATTGCTCTGAAGACTATTATAGAGAGGATTGTGATAAATTTCTCTCCATGGTCGCTCAGAGAAAATAGGAAGAAACTATATTCATTTGCAGTAAGGAAGATTTAATTTGGGTGTTGGGAGAAACCCAACCTTTTTGACTGCAGTCCTGAAATAGCAGAATAGACTCATTAGGCCTGTTGGAACTTTCCAGAAACCCACCGGACAAATCCTTGTAGGTAATACCTAAATGCAGTTCCTCCTTTATCAGTGAAAGGACTAGGCATAGATCTTCTCTAAGGGCTCTTCCAAACACCATCTTCTGTGCCTGCAATTACATTTTTAGGTAGTGAATCTTTGTCTCTGAAGTTACATATATATAAGTTCCCTGGGTTTTACTGACACTGGGATTTAGTCAACCTAATATACAGTACTAGCTGGCCTACATATCGCATGCTTCACTGACTCCTGTGTGACTGTGACTGTATCTGCTGTTCTCAGCTCAGCCAAATAACATGGTTTATGTGCTTTACCAATAATTTTTCTACCATCCACCAGTAAATGAGGAAACAAGTATGAAAGGAGATGATTCCACAGTATCTGCTGTCCATGCTGTGATACTTCCCACAGGCTATAACAGAAAATCCACCAAAATGAGCACAGCCCGCATGAATCACTGTTACAAGGCGTTCAGTACATTTACAGTTCCGTGCACCCCTATAAAATCCCATCTTGGTTGCCAAGAAAATGTCTCTAAGATTTAAAAATTTACTTTTTTTTTAACTACTGAGGGGAAACAATAGCCTGACAAAAAGTAATTCATAGATGTGAAGTTTTGCTCAATATTTTGTGACAAGTGGTAAGAAATCTCTTGATATATTGTGTGGCATTTTTATAGATCAGAATATGCTGAATACAAATAGGAAACAGATGTCTTCGAAGTGAAAGGATAAATTCTAATCTCAGTCTAAAGTGCTAACTTTTTCCCTACATTACTATGTTCTTTAGTTTTTAATTTTCTTTTTTTAAATGACATTATTTTAATTACTGATTGCTACAGAATATTTTTCAAAAGTCAGGGTCATTTTTCTCCCCAAAAAGTAAATGTGAGGTTCTCATTTGCTGAAAGTACAACCTTAAAGTATAAAAAAAGCCTTCTTAGCATTTTAGCACATTTACCTACCCTAATGACCATCCGTACACAGGCTGTGTATCAGTTACTCCCGTAAATATTTATTCACCCAACACAAACTTTCTGGTTGTCTTTGTAGACCAGGCTTTGTAGAACAGGCACAGAGATACTACCTGTAGTATCTCTGCCTGTCCTGTGTTAGGTCTTGTAAAGAATGCAGCATCAGCTCACTCACAGACCTAAACATTGGCCAGTTAGGAGGTAGAATCCAGAGAATAAACTGCTGCCTTCACAGTAGTAGAAAGAAGAAAAACAGAACTTAGAAGATTAAAGGAACACATTTTAAAGTATCTTTTGGATACAAAGTGACATGAATGCCAGAATGAGAGGATGCAAAAACAAGAGGGCACCAACATAGAGTGATAATAAAGTACTAGTAATGTATGGTAATTTCATCTCTTTCATAGCTCTCTTGATTGTCCTAGGGCAGAAATCTTTCACCAGAGAGTAGTATTAATAATGTCAGTCAGGCAAGGTCTAACACCTCTTTGATTTAATGTGCTAAAGGAGAGAGCAACAGCTGGAATCTCTTGCAATTTTCAGCTGACTGCTATGGAAATACACCTATTTTTCACGCAGATGTATTCAGATGTGAAATTTATGAGTTTAGGTGGAACAGATCAGAAACTCAATGGTTTTTCATGGTGTAAAATCTTCTTTCATTTTGGCTACACTTGTCATTTGGAGATTTTGTATTACACCCAGCCTTTAAACCAGAGAAATACTAGTGGATGTAAACCTGGAAAGAACCATCCAAGCAGCAAACGGTTTTCATGAAAACCCAGACAATCATATTTTGAGAAGCCCTGCTTTATTTCAACAATTTTTGGCTAAAGAGATTAGGCGGGTAGCTAAAAACCTGCTGATCTCATGCCCTTTTGTCTGCAGCCGCTTTCCAAAGGAGAGGAATTGTGTTTGAAATTCAGTTTCATCATGCACTCTCCGGCACACAGGCTATCAGCCAGTTCAGCAGTCATGCAAATAGATTCCTGCCCATCAAAAACCTGCAGTGTTGTGCCACCCATGCCAAGTCCTGAATGAACCAGTGATAAAATGGTGAGTGTCTTTAGGAGTTAATTTTGTGCCATTTTTTTTAACTTGAAACTGTCTGAAATAATTTTAATGTGTTAGAACGTTCTGCCTCTGAGTATTTTAAGAAACTCACAATGTGGAAATCTGCTCTGTGTCCTACAGCCCCAAAGAAGGTACTTAAAAAGGGGAAAATATGAGTAGAGATGGCTTAGACCTCTTCTTGTGTCTTCTGGATGCAGTGTTGCTTTAGTAGTCCAAGTAAATGCTCACAGACACTGCAAATTGCCCTAGATCACTCCACTTGCAAAGAGCAGCATTTCTGGACAAGAGTGCCACCACATGATCTTACCACCTCCCAGAGTCAGTCCTGTTTCTGGCACATTTCCTACAGTCAGGTTTGGGAGGGTTTATTAGACAACCCCTCCTTGTAATCTTAATTCCTGACCTGAAGTGTCATTCCTCTTCATTTTCAAAGCCATAAGATCCCTTTTGTAACTTTCTGTCCCTCTGAACCAGAGCCCAAACACATTCTTCAGTTTCTGGGTAATACAACTGTGACAATGAATATTTTTGTCCATAACAGGTAGCTGCACTGCAAAGTGATATTCATATCCTGTCAGATGCCTGGAGTAAAATAGGTCTTGTCTTTTGAACAGCTAACAGTGGCTGAGATGTATCCATGTGATAATCTGATTATGTTTCTCATAGGGGATTAAGTATTCGGTTATGTGTTTTCTTCCACTTAAATTAACATTCCTCCTGAAAGATACTAGAAAACAATTTTAACACCTGTATTAAAAACTCTGAGAACTAAGAAACAGTACAGTGGGAGCAGAGATAAGCAATGGGAAGAAAGTAAATCAATACACTTACTCTGTTACACAAATTTAAATATTTACATTTGTGGAATTGATGCCTAATTTACATGACTAAGAAAAATGTTGTCTTTTTGTTGAGTGAGTTCCATTCATATACATGGTTCATGAAATAAAGAAATCTGGGCATATGTGATGTCAGAAGAGATGTGAGAAATGAGGACTGGTGTAGAGTTGCAAGCTGAGTATGAAATTGTAATCAAAATGCCATAGTGGGGGGAACCTTGTAGCGGGACAGATGATGGATACTCCTATGTTTTGCTGAACTCACAGTGTGGGCTGTAGCCTGGACAGAAAGGCAGCAGGAATTAATTTCTTCAGGGATTGTAAATTTGTAGTCCTACTTAGTCTTTTTAAATGTGGTAGGTTCCTGAATATTTTACATTATTATGCCTCAGCCAGATGATAACTCTGATCCTATAATGACAACTTTTCCTAAGCTGGAGACACCTCACACAGGATGAGCAGCCTCAGCTGCTCCCTCTTAACCAGAAAAGCCTCACAAATGCCTGATGTTGCAGCTACTTGTCCTGGCAATTTGTCATACCAGTACAGTTTTGCAAACAAATTTATTCAGATACTCATATTCTAATGATGGTGATTTTTGTCATCTAAACTTAATTTCCAGGGGCATTTCTTTGGTTGGGGCTGGATGGGTGAAAGAGGATCACTTCACAGCCTCCTGTTGGCAGAGCAGATGAGACATGAGGAGCAAGGACACTGCTTCCCTCATCCACCCATCGTGTCTGTGCTTGTTCTTTGTAACCTTCAAAGGCTTTGTACAATGAACGGTGCCAGCGACATGATTAGTAAGAAATCTGGGCCTTGGATGGATGCAGAAATTAAGCAAAGAAATGAGAAGGAGTTAAAGCAAAAGGGGCTTCAGTGGTTGGACTTGTTTTCCTTGAATGTTCTTTGGACTGCTTGGCTTCTCTCTCAGTTGTTATTTGGGTGAACTGGTGACTCCATGGTGTTTATTATTTTAATTACCATCAAACCATGCAGATGAAATTTACTGAATAATAAATCTGCAGAGATATGTACTCTACATATTCTCATGCACAGCTATAAATTTGGGAAAAGAACAAGATCTTACTTACCACATTTAATTGGGCACAGACCAGAAGGACTCAGGAATTTATAGCAAATATTTTCATCCATTAAAAACAAGAGATGTTTCCGATTTGTAAATTATTGGCTTAATTCAATTTTAATCATGTCAGCAGGAGCACCTTGGAATCATTATTGTTTCTAGTGCTTGACTTATTTCAGGGGTGTCCAGAGGAGGGAAGAGCAGAAGTCAGGAGGAGTGCAGAACAAAGCACACTGTGAATAATTAAAAGACATGGGGGGGGGGTGAGTGCATTGGATAAAACCCATTGATTCCTGTTTTCTTGCAGCTGGTGACCAATGTAGGAAGCGTATTAGAAGCACAGAAAACAAGGATTCTACATCAGCACTAAATGGGTCATAAAATACAAGTGAAACCACCAATGGCCCTGGGGACACAGGCAACGGTTTCCCAGCTCCCAGTTACAGGGAGAGGGTGCTCAACACGGCCACCCCTTTGCTGTACATGGACTTTACAAAGTATAAAGGCTCTTGGGAGGAATGAACTTTGAACTAGTCATTAGCAGAATTAACTTGTTTTCTCCCCTTCAACAAATGGCATCAGCTCTGCTTGCGTGAGAGGAAAAGACAGCAGTAACAATGCACAGCCGTGAGTGGCAATCCCAGGCTGCAAACAACTGTGGATCTGCAAAACCTTCTTCGGGCCTCTGGCAGAGAGAGAAAGGAAAAGTGTGGACGTGCCATGGGAAGGGTCCATGCCAAGTGTCTCCACAATCTAATTTTCTTCAACTTTTTTTTTTTTTAAACTTTCAATAAATATCTCTCAGATGCTGGCATTTTCTATACAGGCAGAAATTATTTTCCCTGTGTGTGTTTAGAGTATGATACAAATTACAGGTCCATTTGAATGCTCATGAGAAGTGGTTTCATTACCCATCCTGTTGTCAGCTTCTTGCAGATAAATATGTGACAGAAATAAATATTAATACTTGCAGTGTAGCAAAATGGGAAGGTGAATACCTAAGGAAGCAATTGTCCTGACAGCAGGCAGCCTTTTTGAAAATGACATATTCTATGGTTTTGAAACAATATGTCCTGGATAACAAGACTAACTTCATCAGTCCAATGCATTGTGTCCCTAAAGAAATGACACAATGCCAGTAACCTTAAATACAAAGACCTAAACCTTTTGCTTCATCCAATACACTACAAGACACCAAACACAGAATTGGACTCTATCCTTGGCAGAGGACTGGCAGAAAGCACTGTGTTTTTCACAGCCACCTTTCATCCCAGCAGGCAGAGCTCGTGAAATACTGCAGGGGATTACTTCCCAGCTCACTCAAGTATTGGCCTTTCCACCAGTCACGGTTCGTTGGGTCTTGCTGGGTGTCCTCAGCAGCAGAGATGTCTGGCATCATTATGCACCAAAAAGCAACAAAGAGAGCTCAGATGGCTTCAGATGACGTGGGATCTGTGGCCCAGGCTTAGGGGGAGGCTGACAAAGAGCGAGGAAAAGTCAGGCTTCAGTAACTTTTCGTGACAACTCTTGTTAGGATTAAAAAAACAACTCAGCCATCACGTTGTGATTCAGTCTGAAGGGGTGCCCATCACCCTTGTGCTGCAGGTTGCAGCACCATGAAGGAGATTGTTAGCCTCAAAATTAATCATTCAGAGCTACATCAACGAGCATGCAATGCCAAGATGCAAAACTCACTGCTGCCTGCCAGACTGGAGACTGCCACTTCAGCCATCTCCTCTTGTTTGCAGGACCCTGTCTCACCTATCAAACTACATTTTTGTTCCAAGTGGAAAAAAATAAGTTTTTTCAGCAAAGTCTGTCTTTACCCCCTTTCCCAGGCCCCCTAATCAGCCCCTGGAGTAATACACTGACTGGTGCAGATGGACGCTTACAAATAGCACTATCAGGAAAAATCACAACTAAATGACCATCCTTCATTTGCCCCATTTCTTAGTGTTTATTTGGCTAACAGAAAGAAAGGTTTAACATTTTAGGAAGCTCTTATCATCATTTCCTGCTTTTACTGAAAATAAGAGCTATTGAAGCAAAAATCAGCTGTCAGGATTGATAGGAGTCAATGGCTTCCCAAGCTTTTGAAACTCTTCAGAATTGCCATATGCTTGACCTTTTTTTATCAGTCCCACATGAGCCCTTGGATATCTTTTTGGCTTTAAGAGCGCTGTGTCTGCCAATATCACAGACAAAATCTGTCCCAGTTTTAGTATGTTGGCCACATCTTCTGTGATCCTTTACTGAGGATAAACCCTACTCATCATTCACCTCTCAGCAACTTTCCTGTGTCAAGAATGGACTATGTTCTCATTAGATGAGTGAGACAAAGTAAAAGTCCAGCTGTTGATGCTTCTTTTCTTCTGAGAAAGAAATAATATTTATTTACTATGATTTGTGCTACAATAGGTCCTGAAAGCCCCAGTGGAGACACAAGCCCTGGGATATGGGCTATAGATGAAATACAGCTACATATCCTGAAAGTTTACCATCTAAAATAAGAAGACAAACAACTTGCATGTTATTGCAGATAAAGAAACTCACATATCATGAAATTAAACAGTCCCAGTGGGAGAAAGGTTTGCTTGTGGATAAGATTGGCAGAAATTCATCCCCTGTGAGTCTCAGTATTAAATACAATCCTAGAACAACATCGATCACCATACATTTAATAATTTAAATGATATATGCTTCATCTGTGCCTCATTTAACAACAGACTGGCCCATCTATTCCAGTGGATGGATATCTTTACTATAGCTGTATTTCTGCTATACTACTGGTAGAGTAATATTTTATCCTCCATTCCTGTTTCTCAAGCATTTTCATTCTGTAAAACAGCTCTTCATAACAGTTATCTTGAACTCACAATAGCTGCACATCAAGAATTCAGAGGTATTATATGACTGTTATTTTAACATCACTTGTGTATTCAGTTCCACAGAATTATGAAATGTAATTATGAGAAGGGGTTTAGAGAATTTACGTATAAGATGTTTCACAGTCATTAGCAACCTCAGCAAAGCCCTGTTGGACCAACACAGGAAGGCAGAGAGAAATGTTCCTATTTTTCTAGCGCTCCAGAGTGTTTTTCCCATTTGTTGATTCTAGGCATTTTTTTAAAGCAAAACCTTGTTCCAGGAGCATGGGAAAGTGCCCTAGATTTACACTCATACACTGCAGAGGACAAAAACCTGATTCTGCACAATAAATCATTTTCCATTTCATTTCAATATGCAATCACATGACAGCACACTGGGGAAAATGGAAACGTATTGGTATCACAGCTGCTCATGGGCACACCGGCAGCAGGATAAACCCCAGATAATACTGAGTTCAGAAGTTCAGATCCAGCACAGGGTTATAAAAACTGAATTACAACTTTTCCTGGACTCAAATCCTTAGAGCAACTACTCCCCCACCACACACACGTGGTGTCTTGTACCCTACAGCAGAATACCTGAGGTGCTCAGAAATGTCAGGCTTCAGCCTTGAGTATTCCTGCCCTTTCCTCACTATTCTCAGCAATTTCTCCAAAGAATCATGAACTGTTCTTTCTCTTCTAATTATGGGAGTTGTAAAATACACAGCACACCAGACTTGCAATACTTTTATGTCCTATATTTTGGCATAATGGAAATGTCGTGGCAATAGCATGATGCATGCACACTTAATAATAGCGCTTTTTTTTAATCATTATTTGCTTCAATAAGAAAGTCCACAAAATGAACACACTTCTCAGGGTGTGAATAATCAACATTTAACCCAAGGTTCTCATCGTGTTTGGATGGAAGCACCACTCCTAAACCAAAAAGGCTGCCAGGCACGCTGGAAGAGTGGGAAGGAGAGAAACGTTCTGGAGAATGTGCAGGGTCGAGCTCCTTCTGCAAACTCATGTGCCTTCACTGGCCAACAAAGTGACTGTCCTAAAAACACACCTCAGCCAGGGTAAGGCTTTGTAATGGTTTTCACACAAGTAAGAGTATTTGTAGGAAATTGAACTCCCTGGGGTCTGATGCCCACCCTCTCAGTCACCCATGCTCCACAGTTCAGAGTGAGCAGAGCCACAATGGGAATCTTCCCTGATTTTTGTTTTAATCACTGGCCCTGAGTTTCTTTTTGGTTTTAATTTAGAACAGAGGCTGTAGCAGGAAGAATATGTGGGGGGAGGACAAGGGTGCCCTGTGTATCTCCTGGGAGGGCTCTCCCCACCATAGCTGGAATTGTGGAGATTTTTGTGGGACTTCAGCAAAAGAACAGGTCCAAAGGGAAAGGCAAACAGAGACACTGAAGTAATTCATGAAAATGGTGGGTTTGTTCCTGTGACTTGCTGCTACAGTCCTTTCTGACAGTTATCCAAGGAAATTGCCAGATGGTCAGAGGATGTGTACTGAAGGCATTTAATGACTTGTGTGGCCCCAGAAAGAACTAGATGGTGCTGTGTACAGCAGGTCTCTAATTTGTTTTCATTTGCTATTTTCCTAAAGAGATTACCCCCCCACACCCCATCTATCTCCCTTTTGCATCTGAGAACCCAAAATTACGGTCTTAAACCTCAATGTAAGCCTTCAAATAAAGGTTGCCATACACTGCAGTAGAATTTGGCAGTACTTGGGCTATTACTGAATTCCTCATTGCAGGCGACGTCTCACTGCAATATGACAATGAATTTTTAACACAATGGATTTCATAGCTACAATGAACTCCATCCCAGTCCAGGGAAATTAACTGAATCAAATTCCACCAGGCCTCTGCCTCACAGGAAATATCCATCACAATCTGGCCCAAACCACTGCAACAGTTACATGCCATCACGATTTAGCAGAAACAATCAAGCAAAAGAATTACTGAAATAAAGTCACCAAAATCTGTTTCCTTCAACACAACTTACACACTATTTCTCCTCCCACATTTATGTTTCTCTTCTCATCTTTACGAATCACTAGAATTACAGCTCCCTTCTTTTAACCCACAGTCTTTTCTCACACTTTTGGTTGGCCCACCACAATCTCATGCCATTCCAACATCACGTCACTACAAGCAAAATCTATGTACCAATTTGTACTGTGTGTTCTCTTTTCCTTCTTGTTTAGATTTTCCTGAAACACTTCTATACTTACACAGCCAACCACAACAAACTCAAAAAAGCACTTTGAAAAGTTTTTCCTTTCCAGTAGGGAAAGAAATAACTTTTGCTACTGTTTCATTTATAGGATACCCTTAGGAGCTTGAGTAGATATGTTTTGCTGTGGGCTTACTGCACTGCTTGTGATTTCCACTCAAAGGACCCTGAACCAAACAAAAATCATAATCTTTTCCCCCCATCTATCTCAAACAATATCACAGAGTAGAAAAGAACCCTCATTTGTCTTTTTTAAAATGATATTTTAATTACTCATGTCATGCCTCAGCAAAATGGCTAGCCCTTTGTTAAAATGGGGCTTAATTGCATTACAAAGCCTTCATGGGACCCTCGCACATAAAGCGCTTTTCTTCAGACTTTCAAGACCTAAATTTGCAGTTGGCTCCTGACCAGCGCACTCGAGCAGATAGGCACGTAGGTAGCGGGCAGACCCCGTGTTGATGAAGTAATCATAGTTGACTGCCTCGCCTGTGCTATTCCACAAATATGCCTGCAAACAAAAATTGGGCGTGCATGTTGGTTTTCATTTCGAAATGCACTCAAGAAAAAAAAAAAACAAAACCCAAAACAAAAACTCCAAAACAAAATAAAAAAAATCAACCAAAAACCAAACAACAAAAAAACCCCAACAGAATAAAAAAACCACCCCAGCCCTCAGTATGTCAGAAAGCATGGAGACACCTTCACGGACTGTTGGCTACGCCTCAGCAAAGTTTTACAACTGTCTGCCAGACAAAAAAGAGACTGATGCAGATACCTTAATAAGCATCCCATCTGTGAGGTCATCGGGATATTTCAAACAACTTTCAGCTCTCATTAGTTTAGTGGATTCCACAAGCATGTCCTTATCTTTTGTAACTTTTGCAGCCAAACTTCCTGGGAAAGCCTCTGAGCTGGGTGACATTCTTACCCATGGGTCAGTCCGCAGTAATGAGCCACCAATTTATGTGTCCTTTGCACTTGGAGGCAGTATATGTTTATATTAACCTTTATGTTGTGAATTTTTTTCCTTTATACATGTAATTCTCTGGGTTCTACCATGCAAATCCCATTACTTCTAATAGGCTGTAATTAGGATATCCGAGCTGTTGATCACATTCACTTGGAACAGTGAAGGGCGTTTTCCAAGAATAAGTACTTTTTCTACTATATTAATGATGGAATGTGTAACAGAGATTATGCCTGAAAAGTAGTAGTGAATAGTGGAGCTGCAGGCTAATGGCAATCCTTATCAGCTCTGGTTTTGTACCTTCAATTAACACAGGAGGTATGGCATAGTCTATTGCCTCACATAAAACACGCTATGCATGGCGTTGCATGGAAATGAGATTTGCGGTTTTTCAAGTCTGCTAGGCCTGAATGACTAAATGGGTATTTATTACAATCTCTTACAGTTTTATGCACTTGAAAGAGATAAAGCAGGTTCATCAGCACTTGTCCACATGTTAGGTCTTTATTGCACTAATGAGTACCCCTTTAAAGAGGACGTTGTAATGCTATTTTCTTTTCTAAGAACTCCCATGTCTGGATTCAGAATTTGTTGGACTGAAACATTGGCTACTTAAGGTACCAGAGGGTAATATCCACAGTTCTTATTCAGACCTTTCTCTGGATGCTGCTGGTTTCTGAGCTTTGCATGAAAGACATGGGTGAGTAAGGAGAACTGGCGAAGCACTGGTAGCAGATGGATGCAGTATGAAGAAGCAAGAAGAGATGCTAAAGAATATTTATCTGCAGGACCTTAAAAAGTAAACCCAAAACTTTTGAATAGGATGCAAAAAACAAGGGCATCCCAGGAGTGAGCCAAAAGGTACGTGCATGTGCATGGTTGCAGAGGTGTCTGGCCAAAGGGAGATGAAGGGACAAATATGATTTGGTAAAGAAAGTGAAAAATGGAGGCTAAGCAGAAGGTACTGCAGTATTTCAGGTGTGAAATAGTCAATACCTGGACTAAAGTTTTGATGAGAACACTGAAGTAACAGTTAAATAGGCAAGAGATTACAAAAAAAGTCCTGCATGTGAGCAGTGCAAATGGGGAGTAAAACATCAAAGGTTACCATCACCTGAAAAGCCCAAGGCTTGGCAGGGTGATAGTGAAGGTTAGAAAGGATAGAGTAGAAAGGGAGGGACTGATTTCAGACTTGGAGGTACAAAACTGTGTTCTGATCACATTTTTTGTTCCAGCTGTCTTCATTTTAGTCTCCTGTAAAGTGAACATAATGTTTATTCTCTTCTCTATTAACCTTCCTTTTCCAGCACCATGTATTGGCTCACTTGACATGCACAACAGCATCCTTTTCAAAGCAAATAGAAAACATTTATGAAGTCCCCAATGGCCTGAGTAAGGAGAGGAATAGCCTTCCTTCCAGACTTTCTCAGCTACCCACTGCCTAAGCAGGTTCCTCTGCCTTTCCACAGATTCCCACAAAATTAATAAAACCTGAAAAAAGTCTGTTAGGAAGGAATGCTCGTATCGTATTCACACAACCAGGAAGAGCCGTGAGTTTAATGTAACAAGATCTGTGGGTTTGATAAAAATTCCTCTCATTTCCTTCTTGATGGCTATCTGACATGGTAATATTATTCTGCCTGGAATATTTACAGTTTACAGTAGACTCCAGCAATGTCTTTTCAGTTGGTACTTTCCATAACAACCCTTTCACACAGAGGTTTCTTTGGAACTGTTTTAATGATCCACTCTCCCAGGTAGGCTGACTTTTATGTTTCTCCCTTTACTCTTTTTGTACTGTTTACAAATCTTATAAAATATAATCTTTAAACTCAACAATCATCACATGTTTAGTGAAATTTATTTGTATTTTCCTGTTTTTCATCTTTACAACTGGAGTGCTCCTATGGAGTCAGTATGGTTTTCCTTTTGCTGTTCCATAAATGGAACTCACATTTGAACAGGAAATTTCAAGCACAGTAAAATCTTTTTCCTATCTGAGAGAACAATGTTACCATGGGTTAAACACTGTGTTTTCCTGATGCAAACTTGATGCAAGTCAGAACAGACAAGAGAAATGTATTGTTGGACCACAAAGAAAGTGAGTTGAGGAATAGAAGTTAAATAGCCAGTCCTGGGCAAGGAGAAATCAATGCGAATAGTAGCCAGTGCAACTTCTGCAAAGATGTATGAAAACAGTGTTTGCACCCAAAAAGGCCACATTTGCACAAGAGATTAAAGATTTGTATGCATTTTATGATCCTGAAGTAGGGCACACAAACCGCTCATGAAATACAATGCTTTTGCTGCGGATGTTCTTTCCTACACTTTGTGATACCACGTATTAACTTTTGGAACTGACAGAAGTACAAACATCTAGAAGGAGGGCAAATTTAATCAGTCCTGGTCTGCTCTCTTAAAAAGTCTTCACAGAAAGCCCCTTCATAGGACTTGCAGTAAAAGCAGAGAGTAACGTATTAGGCAGCTAAGATAGCAATATTTCTTTTGTTTATTTGAACTGATACATCTCAGACTGATGATTCACAGCATCGTTGTGAATGTCCTGCAGACCCAGATTAAACAATACAATTTAGTGCTTTCAGTGATAGTTTAATGACAAGTTGTCAATAACCAGTTCACTCATTCCAATTACTTGGGAAGCAACTAATCTGTAAAAAGTCCTTTCTCTGTGTCTCCTGGAAAGTCCCAGAGATGCAATAAAGGCAGCTTTGCTTCCAGGAGCCTGGCATAGCCTCGCACGCTGCCAGCCATCTCCATCTGCAAGGGCACACAAAAACTGTATGGTTCTAACTCCACAAAGCATTGACCTCAAGATGCAGATATGAACTTAGTGATACAAAGACTTACACAAATGTAAAAAAATGTAAAGCAAGTAAGATTATCAGGAAGAACAACAACTGCTGTCAGAAACCTGACTTTATGCTCTGTAAGATAGACAAAAGCAGCATTTATGGTTAATTATTAGTACTCCTATGCCCTTCATTGATTAATTACTTTGTTGTAGGGTGTTTCGCAGGGGGAGCAGCCACAGTCTCGATCTCAATGTAGTAGCTTAAACATGGGTGTTTAGAGGCATCTAAACCATGTCCTGGATCTCTTCCCCCAGATGCCACCCAGAAGTTTATGTGTTTCCTGCAGATTCTGTGTCATTTTTGTATGTCTTGCACAGCTGTCTCATTTCCATCCATATGAGAAATTAATCATTCAAGAATGGACTAACAAGTTCCTAGAGCATCTAACACTCTTCAGATCAATGCCCCACTGGCCCAGAGGCCTGATTTTAATCAGAAAGTCCTCACAATATGAAGAGACACCTCCTTCAGCAGGTGGTAGTCTAGATTTGTCAGTAAGCAACAAGAAAGTGGAGAGAGACAATTTGGTCACCATAAGCCCTGCCACAATGGTGAGAAGGACCCCTGCCCACATATCAACCCCTTTGCCCTGGGAACGTCCCTGTTTGCAAACAGGGAACCACACCCAATGCATGAAGTGAAGGAGAACCTGCCTCACATCTGGATATGCTTCTTTAGCTGCTTAACCCCAGAAGCATCTTTCCTCCCTTAGGAGATCAGCAAATGAAGAAGGTACCAAGGCTGAAGCCAGGGCTGAAGTAGTAGCATGTAAGCCACTATTCAGTGGTCGAACGGTCTTACCCTGTGGTACCCACAGAAAATGCAAGACTTAACCCTCCTAGCAAGTTTATGCAATTCAGCTCTGGATAACAGTGTGACCATGACCTATCACTTCTGGCTATCTGACCTACTGCCACAGCAATGTGTGTGCCCCCATAAACCTAACGGAGACCTGGTGCATGCTAAAATGCCAGCATGAAAACAGATACATTTCCATCAGATTATCATCAGACCAATTTTAATCTTCCTGAGCTAAACAATCCCTTCTGCTGAGGGCTCCAGATGGGATAAAAAGAATGCAAATAACAGTCTAATCAGCGTGACAGAAAGGGAAAATGTGGGAGCAGAGCCTTGTTTTCTACTATTTGAAACCCAGCCAATGAGTCATTTAATCTGCAGCAACATGTACAGTACCAGTAGCTTGTAAATGAGATGATTAATATAAATTTTAAAACTTTTTTTTTTAAGATGTAAAATTGCAGATAGTGTCCTGTAGGCAGGTGGAACACCACCTCTGGCAACATCCAAATTGTCTGAAAGAATTAAGCATCAAATTTCTTTCAGCAACTTGTGTAAGTACCTGGCTAATTTCAGCAGATACAATCTCATTAATAACATTTCTTGCACTTTCTTTCACGTTGTATTTGATTGGATCTTTTTAAGGTTTTGTTTTGGAAATCAACTGATATTGAGAGAGAGGTTTTAAAAATTACATCTCTTTTACCAAATATTTACTTTTCTCTCCATATCTGACTAAGGTTGTATTCCAATAACTATGTGTTTTCTAAACTGGAAAGGTGCTTCCTGCCTAATCAGTGGATGCTGATAGTTTGTTTTTTTTTTTTCCTGCTCTCTATTTATAAAGGAATGTATGTGTAAAGGGAGATAGCAGGGGGGAAACCTGCAGGAAAGCAGCTATGTAAGCTTCACACTTTCAGCTTGTATCCTCCATTTACCTTTAGTAGACAAAGAACAGACACTCAAATCAAAAGACTCAAAAAGTGCGTGTGGGTGCTCACTCTGCTCAGGCTGAGGCAGTCTCTGCCATGCACAGACAGGCTTTGCCATCCAGGTGAGAAGAGGAACAAGGACATGAGGAACTCAAACCTCTTCCAATTTCAGTTAGGTTAGTGAGAGTGAAATACTGCCTGCAGTTATCGGGCACAAGGTGCCAAAGCCTTTGCCCATCCAGCCATGTGTGGGTCCAGGCTGGGCTGGAGTAGCCCAGGCTCCCTGGTGGGACAGGGAGCAGGCAGCGCTTCACAGACAGGCTGGGCTCACTCACTGCTCACTTTCAGAGAAGTGGGTCACGATGGTTTGTCCTCAAAACCAAGACAAGCCATGGCTTTTCCTTCAGCTCATCACATTAGCACTTCGCTTCCAAAGGTCTATTTGTTAAGCTGGCTCAATGGGATTTCTTTAATCTACATTATTTTAACTTGTAGTCTAAGAGCAAATCTAAATCCAACTGAAATCACTGTAAAGACTCCTGGGTTCAGTGCATTTTGAATTAGGTATAATGAAACATCTTCTGACAACACATTACAAACTGTGGCTGCAAAGTGCCAACAGGGACAGGTTGCCTCACACTGGACCAACATGAGGACAGTGTAAGCCCCTCATGCAAAAAGCACTTACAGACTTGTCTTGTGTAAATATTTCTCTTTTTCCAAATTAACTTAGAGCCCCATTTGGAAAAACTTCAAGGAATGCCAACTGCTTCTAGCACTGTCCCACATTTCTACAGATTCAAATGATGAATTGATATCTCTTTGTTACATGAAATAAAATTAAATAAAGTTTTGTTCCAAAGAGTAAAACACTTGCAAAATAAATTGACTTGTAGCTTTCATTATCTTTCTTAATTGTTCAAGTTCCCAAGCTCTCCAGTCCTATGCAGCAGATATCCCACTTTTGAAACATTTGTTCCAGCACCTATTTCACTGACTTTATCAAAGTGACTCTATTTCTGCTGTGGTTGAAATGGTGGTGGTGACTTTATGGTTCACTGACAATGACACAGGAAAAAGAAAAAGGAAAAGAAAAAGAAAAAGAAAAAGAAAAAGAAAAAGAAAAAGAAAGAAAAAGAAAAAGAAGAAAAAGAAAAGGTGGAAGCTAAGACTTCTGCAAATATTTTGGTACAGATGGATGCACACGCAGAAGTGATCTCACTGAAGTCAATGGGATGAAACACTGATGCAAAGGTAAGTGCTGAGGGTAAGGTACATAATTAAGCTTCCACAGCCAACAGATATATTTTATATAACTGGGGAGGTACGAATGTGGACAGACCCTGGAGGCAACCAGTGATAGGACACACTTTTCAGAGTCTCTTGCTGCAAGCACAGTTAAGTGATTCTTATTAGTGCTACGGCCACAACTCCTTGTAGGATGGAGAATACAGACTCGGTGTTGGCTGTGGGACAGCCACCCTTACAAAGAGCCTGAGAGGGGTCTGCCCTGAAGAAAGGCAGCACCCTGGTAAACCAGTTTGAAACTAATTCATGTGAAGCAGCGCAAAATTGAAATCCCTTTGCAACAGTGGACCTGCTTCAGGATCGCCTCAGGTTCACTACAGCAGGTTTTAATTTGTATGCAAAACACCACATTCAACGAGCTTGCTGCCAATTAATATTTATAAAGAACATGATGTTTCATTTCAAACCTCACAGTTTCAAGAAAGAGAGGGCAGGCCCTGAATGAATGCAGATAAGAGACTCCCAACAGCGTTGGCATGTGGCAACATTTGGCTGCGGACAGACATCCCGGAGTGATGTAGCTGTGTGGGGACTAGAGGTTTCCGGCCTCCCTTGTCTGGGCTGCCACCTCCTGGCTTCTGAGGGCCCTTCTGTCCCTTTCAGTCTCCATGAGCTCAACTAATGGCAGCAAAACCAAGCGATTCTAACTGAAAGAGGCCTGGAAGGAGGAAAGGGGGACATTTTGCAGGAGGTAGAGGCTGCAGCCAGCACTCCGTGGTGCAGAATGGCCACAAGCCACATCTGGGGATACTCCACAACTGTGAGCCTTGCTCCTGAAGATCATCAAACCTTGACACTGTCAGGCTCTTTATAGAAAACCTTTTTTCTCATGCAGGTATTTAGAATTTAAAAAAAAAACATTTTAAAGTGTTTTTGAAAGTGTCACTTTGCTGGCAGAGTTACAGCAAAGCCAGGACAGGTTGCACACACTACAAAGTCACAAAGCAGCCAGCCGAGAGCACCAGAGGCTCAGGAGCTGCCAAGGAGAAAGAGCTGCTGGCAGGTTTTAACAGGCTCCCTCCAATGGAGGTTTTTAAAAAGCACAAAACACCACAGCAGTAAAAATGTAATGTGCTAACCTGAGATAAACTTAAGAATGAGCTTCCAGAGGAAATAGAGCTGTTGATTTTCAGAGAGGAACAGCACAAGCCTTAACCCAACCTATCTGGCCTGGCAGCTACCAAAACCATTGGCACAGTACTTACTCAATCCTTAACTACAGATCTTAGCCATCAAATTAAAAGTCACTGAAAAAGGCTAGGTGGGTTATTGCTATCGATTCTTAGAGGTGATGACACTGTGCCATGTATAAGAGGTACACATTATGCTGGATCCTGCCAACTACACTGCATTACCTGAATGTGATGAGGTATTGCTCGTTATTACATGTGGAGAAAAAATAAGGGTGTTTCCAGCAACCTCAATATTATCACTATGTCACAGCTGACTAGAATCTCAGTTAAAATGGTGTATGAAGTTCTTGCTGTCTGTGTGTTCAGGAAAGATGAATTCCATCTGAGACAGTTAGAGAAGAGCCACAAAGAAGGTAAGTAAATGGGAATGCATGATGCAAGAGAAAACTGATACAATTTACCCCGACAAAATTAAACCTGAGATATTACATTGCTGTGGTTTAAAACCCAGGGGCGAATGCCGTGACAGGAGAAGATCCAGCCAAGCTGACTATCAGCAGGAGAATGTTCTGGTGCAGCCTGACCGTAGGACCAATAAAACCAAACAACTTAATCTAAGGCTGAATCTTATTTTCTTTTTTTTTTTTTTACAGGCTTTAAATGGAATTTTTGGGCTTTTTTGTTGTAAAAATATTTTTGAAAAGGCCCTTCCCTTTTCCAGTTCTTAGACTTTACAAATTGCCGCACTGTGGTACTCTGTCAGCAGTATTTCTCAGCTCTGCCACGCTGCCTTCTTTGTATTGCATGTTATCAAGATGCATAATCCTCTGGTTTCTGGTAACATGGTTAGCCAAGGTGATGGGTGCAGTAGCAGCAGGCAATAGATGATAACTTTCTTATGATCAAATTGCAGATTACTGATCTACAGTCTAGAACACAGAGTGCTGTAGCATTCTGTTATTAATGTTGCATTAATACAGCACCATATTTCTTAACTCATCAGGGAGAAAAATACTGCTTTCTGCTGTATGCATTTTGCAAATTTTTGTTGTTAAAAGAATTTAAAATATTATTAACTGATACCAGTAGAATTTAGAGAAGGCTAAAACACAGTTATGTGTGAAGCCTGTACTCATGGTCCATCCATCAAAAAGAAAACATGTATTTTCTGGAAGTAGCAAAGAAAATCATATCAAAATTCTTGGTAGTGTTTTCTAAATGTATATCCAAAACTGCTCATGTCCCAAATGCCTCACTAAGAAGAGTGCAAAGGTGGTTAGCGCAGTAACAGTGACCAAAAGATGATAATTACTGTGCCATTCCTCTGATCAAGTTGCAAATTAGGGGTCAAGACTGGGCCATATGTAGAGAGGACAGCATGGATCCCATCCTGACAGGATCTATCTTGTCAGGACTTATAAACAATAACAAAACTGCCAAGCCAAATGAAAAAAACATGAGTTGGACCTGAGTCACAATAATTATTTGAATTTTATGATATTTTTATATGCATAATAGAACCTAGAAAGTCCATTTGACTCCTGGTTTGATAGCCCAGGTTTTTTCTGAAACCAGAAAAAACCTGAAACTTACTAAAAGCAAAAGGGAATTGAAGAAACTGGCATTCATATGTGATCAGGATGTAGAAAAAATATTACAGGACTGTGGGACAGAATTAAAGAGCGGCAATGCTGCATTGACTGAAATAAACAAAATGCTCATAGACCAACGATTTTAAAAGAAATGTAGATAAATGGCCTTTTCAGAACAATTCTGTTTCCTATATATTAGTTATTACTCCTATGTAAGGTACGTTTGGTGAGAGATCTCTTTGATTTATAGAACACTTTCTTTGTTGCAAAATCCCATCAATAAACAAACAAATTTATTGCAACTTAAGCTGCCCTTGCTCCTATTATGCTGTCAGTTCCAATTAACTTCACTGTAATCTGGTATATCAGTTTATTATAACTGGCAGACACGGGTTTCTTCTCATGAGAACAAAGTAATGGATATGGGGAATGAAGACCTTTGTTTTTAATGCTGTAATCTGTTCTAATGCAGCAAAAACCAACAAGACCAAGAACAATGATGGATCCACAAACCCTGTGGATGTGTCATGGTTTAACCCCAGCTGGCAACCAAGTACCACAGAGCTGCTGGTTCACTTCCCCTACCCCAGTGGGATGAGCAGTAGAATCAGAGAAAAAATAAAAACTCCTGGGCAAAGAACAGTTTAATAATTGAAATAAAGTAAAATACACTGATACTATCAATAACAGTAATGAAAAGGGAGATAACCAAAAGAGAGAAAGGAATAAAGCTCAAAAAACCAAGCAATGGAAAATAAAATTACACACCACCCTTTGACTGAGGCAAAATCACATCCCCTGGCAGATGCCCAGCCTATCCCCAAGCTGCCATCAGCCCAATTTCAAGTAACACCCCCCCCCATTTAGATACCAGGCATGATGTTCTATGGCATGGAATATCCCTTTTGCCAGGTCAGGTCAGCTTTCCTGACTATGCTCCCTTGTGCACGTCCTCACTGGCAGAGCATAGGAGACTGAAAAGTCTTTAGAGTTAGAGTTAAGCACTACTTAGTAACAACTGAAACATCACTGTGTTATCAACATTATTCTCATGCTAAATACAAAACACAGCACTGTACTAGCTATCAGGAAGAAAATTAACCCTATCCCAGGCAAAATCAGGACAGGATGTTGTGTACCTAGATTTTAGTAAAGCATTTGACACCCTCTCCCCCTGCATTCTCCTGGCAGCTAATGACTTGGACAGGTGCACTGTTTGCTGGGTGAAAATCTGGCTGGATGGCTGGGCCCAGAGAGCCGTGGTGAATGGATTTAAATCCAGCTGGTGGCCAGTCACAAGTGATGTTCCCTAGGGCTCAGTGTTGGGGCCAGTCCTGTTTAATACCTTTATTAACAACCTGGATGAGGGGATCAAGTGAACCCTCAGTAAGTTTTCAGGCAACACCAAGCTGGTCAGGAGTGTTGATCTGCTGGAGGTTGGGAAGGCTCTTCAGAGTGATCTGAACAGGCAGAATCAATTGGCTGATGCCAAATGTATGGGGTTCAACAAGGACAAGTGCTGGGCTGCCCAGCAGAAAAGAATCTGGTGGTACTGGTTGACAACCAGCTGAATGAGTCAGCAGTGTGTGTCTGGGTGGCCAAGAAGGCCAAGGGCATCCTGGCCAGTATCACAAATAGTGTGGCCAGCAGGACCAGGACAGTGATTGTCCCCCTGTACTCAGCACCAGTGAGGCCCCACCTCAAGTGCTGTGTTCAGTTCTGGGCCCCTCACTATAAGAGAGACACTGAAGTGCTGAAGTGTGTCCAGAAGGACAACAGAGCAGGTGAAGGGTCTGGACCACATGGCTTATGAGGAGTAGCTGAGGGAGCTGGGCTTGTTTAGGCTGGAGAAAAGGAGGCTCTGGGGAGACCTTATTGCTCTCTACAACTACCTGAAAGGAGGTGGGGCTTGATATCTTCTCTAAGTAACTATGATAGGACAAGAGGAAATGGCCTCAGGCTTCTCCAGGGGAGATTTAGATATGAGACAAATTCATTCAAAGAAAGAGTGGCTAAGCATCGAAATGTGTCATCCAGGGAAGCAGTTAAGTCACCATCGCTGGAAGTGTTTAAAAGATGTGTAGATGTGGCACTTAGGGACATAGTTTAATGGTGGAAGTGATGGGTTAAAGGTTGAACTCAGAGATCATAGAGGTCTTTTCCAACCTAAACAGTTCTATAATTCTATGATTCTATGATTTCAGTGTTGACCTAAAAGAAGGACTGACATTCTTCCCACTGAGAAAATCCCTCCCTTCTGCACTGCTCACTCTAATGGTGATGGTGCTGCCTTCCAACCCACATCGCCCAGGTAGGTGGCATGGAAAATTCAGTTTAATAATTTTCTCCCGTTGTTTAAACAGATTAAGTAGATTTCATTTTTGCCAAATATTTTACATGGAATAAATCATCCGAGAGCCTGGATAGTTATGCTGAAAGAATTAATTACTGCATGACAACACCTGTCATCACTTTTCCATTGCATCAAAACGCAGATCACAAAGACAACTATAGTTGAATAAGTTAGTCTCTTATTTACAAAGCAAAAAGTAACTGTGTTCTCTAAAAACTTCAAACATTTGGTTTGATACCTAATGTTAAAAAAAAATAAAGCAGTTTTTAGAATAAATAAGAAGATACTCTGAAATACTTCACTGTGGTTCACGAAGCAGTTTTTCTCATGTGACAAAACAAGGTTTCCTCTTCTTTTCTGGCTTGTGGGTCTAGTTTTCACAATCTGGGTGACACAGATGATACAGCTGTGGGTCTACATCTCTCAGCTCTTCCCTCTTGTCTTACCAGAGTGACATGGGGAAAACAGTCATGTCCCTCCTGTCCTCCAAGAACTTCACCTTACCTGTACATTCCTACTTAGCCTTCTGACACAATCCTGCCTTCTAAAGAGGCAGGCCCTGAGGAGACAAAAATTGCTGGAAAGGTACAAAAAGCAACCATGCAATTGCCCAGAGGGAGAAGAACATGGCAGAAAGATCCTTGCAGGCTGACATCTTTATAGGAACAAAATAACATATTAGTAAATCTTCTGTTCTGTAATTATCACAGGAGATACAGTATCATTCTTAGGGCTGTCCTGTGCAGGGCCAGGAGCTGAACTTTGACGATCCTAATGGGTCTCTTTCAACTCAGAATATTCTGTAATTCTGTGATCTAACAAGTATCAAAACCCTCCTTTTTGAAGTACCTACTTTTAGTGTGTATCTACTGTTTCTCAGTCCAGCATTTCACTAAAGAGTTATGAGGAGCACTTAGATCTGGAGAACAACTAGCATGGCAATCATGACCAGTCACAAAAATCCTACTCTGTTCAAAACTTAATTGATGTTACAAGTATTCAGGAATTGCTCAAATAAATCCCCCAAGGAAACATTTTCTGCAGGGAAACAGGCTCTCTCACCTGTCTAAATTCTTGAAGAAAATGGACAGGCTGAATTATCCCTCGGAGAAGACACTGAAAACCCAAAGACTGGAAAGAAACCCAGATTAGACACTGACAGTCAAAGTGTTGTCCATATAACTGCTGCACCCCATACCAGCTAGGCACACTCTCAATACACAGGTAAATTAATATGTTGCTTAACACCAGTGAGGTTTGATAGGCATGTTTACCTACAGGCTCAAAAGATCAAACAATGAAGAGCATTGAAGTTGTATGTTTAGTGCTGAGGGGGTTGATTCGTGCAAATTTCACAACCATCTCAGGTTTTATATCCCTTCTAAACCTGTTTTCAAGCCTTTCAAAGTACTTCCGAGCATTCCCACTACTCACAGAAGTATCCGGTCCTCTTCCCAGTCTTGCTGACTCTGGAGTCTAATTGCTATTGCTTGGCAATGAGTCTCAACCTTCAGCTGTACATTACATAAAATGCTTTTCCTTTAATCTATTTGGAATTCACTCATATTTCATCTCTCTTACTCCTGTGTTGTGAGAAAGGTGATAAAAACAACACATCCAACTGCTCTAAATGCTTTACTGTGTTGTTGAATTTTACACATTCCCTTTAGCTTATGCCATCCCAAATGAAAAAGCTCCAATCTTTTCATTCTCTGTGGAAGCTTGGATTCATTGAAGGAAGCAGAAGCAGCCCCTTTCTACTCTTCATATGCAACAAGGGGGAGCTGGGAAAGCTTTGCTACCTTTACAGTCAGAAGGGGACTGACATATCATGCCTAGTGAGGATATCTGAAGACACAGAGATCAAATTGCTGGACTAAGCATGTTCCAGAGAAAGCAAGCTTTTCTTATGCATCAGCCTGAGGCATCATTAGAAAATAGTTTGCTTATAGGCTTCTTGGTTGTCAGGTTGAGGAAGGCAATGAGTAAATTAGACTATTAGGTGCTTTCCTGGATGCCTCTGTGCTGTCAGTCACTAATAAAAGCAGCTCCCACCTCACATGTCAATGGGTGAAACATGAGTAATTCATTTAAGTCACCTTAAGACGCTTCTAAATCCAATGCTGCCTTCTTTCCTTTCAAGTTAGAAACTTTACTCCTCTTCTAAAGCATTGCTGAAGGCAAATGTTGCAGAGTTGTGCAAATCATTATCTTTCAAGCACATTTCTTTAGTTACTGTTAGATTTCAACATTATGATTTCAAATCCGTCTAAGAAATGTGTTTCCTAAAAGGAATAATGATTGCACTGGCCTAAGGAAAATACAAGCCTTGTTCTAGTGAAAGCAGAGACTCAGATTTCAAATGTCACTGTTTGCTTAATACTTTTCACAGCAAAATCTTATTTACCATATTACAGATATGAAATTACAGAAGAACTGAAAACTGCCATGAATGGCTCTACTACCTATAATAAAACTCAATACGAGTGAGAATCCTATTCTCTAAAACCTTTGCAGGAGAGGGGACCCAAACGTCTCACTCATGCAATGCATGTAATTTTTAAAGAGGACAAATTGCAAAAACTGAAATACTTGGATTCTCCACAGCTCATGCTACTTTGTCTTTCCTCTCAGAGCCACTCCATCCCTTTGAGCAACATCAGTGACTTGGAGAGGTCTCTTACATTGTTTATAATCTAAAAACCAAATGCTTCATCTGCAAGTAGAAAAATTCAGCTACTTTTTAAGATGTAATAAGAGAGTAAGGGCAGAAATAAATAGTTCTCTCATAAAGAAATGCAGATGAGCCAAATGCATCTAGACTGGGATCCCTACTGACTTTATCACACTTAGTGATCAAAAAGACTGAGAGCAGGAGTTCTGGCAATACACCTCTCCCTAATAGCTGTGTACAAGTTTGTTACTGCTCCAGCAAGATGCAAGTTGTATCAACTGTGAAAATTATGAGCTGGGATTGGCTATCTAAGGCCATGAGGAAAACAGAAGGGGCTGACTTTGGATAAACCACTGGGAACCCAAGCCAATGGCCCAAGCCCTGATTATGCATATTCATGGTATCCAAAATATGCAGACTAAATAGCTTAGAAAAGGCTCAAATGATCCCAGGAAGCAGCCTGCCCCTGCACGGCTTCAAGGCACGCTCACTCAGGGCAATACCAACTCTTCCTGGCACGCTGAGGTGGGCATACCCTCTGCGTGCCTTGTCCATCCCAAGGCCAGCCCTTTCTGGTTCTGGGTGGTTCAGCAGCTCTGGTGCAGCCCCCACACACCATGGGAGGGCTTGAGTTTCAGAGGAGACTTGCCACCTTCAGCCCTTTGGGGATTCAATTGGGCTTGATGCTGCCACTGGAAAGAGATTTCTGAAGACTTGACTGACAGTCATAGACTTCTCCGTGGCGACGAGAAGAAGGAAAAAAAAGATCAATAATATTACAGTGCTACACATTGAAAAGAGTTTATAAATAGGAGCTGTAAATGCTGTCACATAAACAACAAAATTGGCAAAATATCACTTTGGTTTTGCTCAGTACTTTTTTTGGATCAAACCCCTGTGTGTTATCAGTGTTCTCTCTCCAGCACAGAAGAACACAGACACATCAGGAAAGAAGGAGCGCTGAAGGATGATTAATGACTGAGAAACAATAAATATGCATAAAAAATAGGTGCAGTATCAAGCCTTGTGGGGGTCCATAATGCATAAAATTACCAGAAAATAAATTTATCCAGAGACTGATGTGGAAGTCAAGAGAAATATGCTCTGATAAGGTATTCCATAAAATTCAAGACTTTAGCATCCACAAGAATACCACCTTACTCCTGGCCAAGGGATGTAAGCTATTCACCATGCTGTGATCCATGAAACTAATTAACCTGTCCCTGTGGCTTAGTCTTGTAGTTGAATTGTCTATTAAAGGATAAACTTGTGATGAAGTCTGCCCTTCAGCAAACCTCTGATGATACATTTCTCTTCCATTCACTTTGACTGAAGTTTATAGGAATGTCCAGGACACCAGGGATCTCAATCCCTTTAGTTCAGAGGCCAGTGGGTTCAAAAGCTCTTTGTGGGTCATTAAGACACACACATATGTTGCAGACAGCAAGTATTGTGCTTGCCTTGCCTCCCCAGGAAACTAGCTAAAACCAGACACTCTTCTCATCTGCTTATGAAAGGAAAGCATCCAAGAGAAATGTGGACAAATATTTTGCAGAACTGCTGCCTACTTCTTTTAAATAATTGCTGCATTAAGGGAAGTTGGAACAGCCTCAGAGATCAACACATAGTTCAGATTTCATGAATAGCTGAGCTTGAAAAGCCAGGAAGGAGAACAGTCCAAAAAGGCTGTAGGTGGTCAAGCACATCTGCTAAGCCACTTGAATGGGATCAGACTGCGAAAACCTAACAATGAAAAACAAAGTAAGAGACCAGCACTGCAATGGCAATAGGACATAAGAGTCTTCCTCTTCTGTACCATTTTCTGACAAAAATATCCCAGGTTCTAGAGAAAGACAGCCGTAAATCTGTCCTGGAAAAAGACATTGGAACCAAAGTGACACACAGAGAGATCCTTTTACACCTTTTAATGCCTTCTAAGCACACATTTTATATATGTGCTTCCAATGTAAAAGATAACAAATAGCAAACAGACTTTGCTGTCAAGAGCCATTTCGAGCCTAACTTCATGAAATTGTTTCAATAAACACAAACAAAAAATATAAAAGGAAGCTAATACTTTAATTATCTTTAAGTCTTTGGTATTCAGTCCTCTGATGACCCAAAAGGAAAAGAAATGTATGAAGCTGGGTATGTGACTGATGGTACTTTTTGTCACTTTTCCTCTAGTAAACTTGTACAATTTATGTTTGTGGTTTACAACTTAGATAAAAACAGACCAGCATCCTGAAATACAGTATTTATAAATGTCAAAATATAAGCAAATTTGCTTCCACACTATCGGACTATTTATCTTATTAACAACTAGTCTGATTACATAAGCTCTATGTGCTGCACACTTATAAACCACATTATCAGCTTCATTTAACTTCAGTCAAAATCATGCCCTAACAAGTATTTATCAAAATAATATGAATGACATCATATTTTTTTTTGCCATAAGGTGTTTTACAACTCATACCTGGCTAGACAGTGTTTATTCCTCAAACCCTTCCGTAATTACAGATATTGCTTAAGTATCCTCTGTGTGTGCTAGTGCTTTAAATGCTCCGTGTAAACACACCTTGGAACACTGACTTACCACCTGTGGGGAAAATGATATCATACTTCCTAGGTGGTATTACCATAAACCCTCAGTTCACATTTGCTTGTAATATGAGACATGGGAAACACATGCTGCATGTAGTTAGAAGAAAAAAAATGACACATATCACTTTTTAATAGTTTCACATTTCCACAGCACAGCCAAGTTTTTTGTAGTGGTTTTTTTTTGGTTTAATGTTCTTTGCTAATGATTCTTGTCTTCATTCTCACTCACAATCTTTTCAAGGTGGTGTTCTCATTGTAGCATATGCCTCTCATGCTAGAAGACACCAGCTTGGCCATGGAAGAGAATTTGAGTGAAAATAAAGGAATCAGCCACGTATAACATGGGAAAACTGGTCTACTGTCAACACACAGGTCTAGTCTGAATCCTCCCAACTGTCTGAAGAAGGTCCAAATCAAAAGAAATGTTACTGCATGTGCTAAGCCAGAGAAGATTTGTGAGGCCTGAACACATGAAGAACCTTCCTGGGATACAGAAATGCCTTGTAACTTCCACTAAATCCCATAACAGTCCCATATTTCGTGTGGCTCATAGAGAAAGTATCTGATAATTGGGTGCAGTAACTAAATGAGCCCTCCACAACTGCTGAGCAGAGACATTTACCATGGGCACGGAGGTACAACACGTCTATCAACTTCAGAGAGGAAATTTATCCTAGTAGGAATTGATCTCTGCATTAGAGTCTTTCATGTCTGCCCAGTTTTCATCGTTGCCCTCTTTCTGCTTTCTGTACAAAACAGCACAGCTATTTTGAATGATAAAAGATATGCCACTGAAATACCAGAGGCAGTTTCTGAAGAGACACACACAGTTACTGAAGCAAAGAAATGAAAGATAACTTTGTTGAAGAAGATGGTCCTACCTCTACACTCTACCTAAATACACACCGATGTATTTTTTCCAGAATCAAAATAGACTGGCTGGGAGATGAGAAGTCAAGAATAATGGAAGTGTTTTCCAAGAAGATCATAAAAATATCTTCTGCTAAAGTAGAAATAGCTGCCCGTGGGGACACATAGACCCCTGTGTCATTCCTATGGAAACAGGAAATACTTTTAATTATCACAACACTGTTATGATAAACTAATAAAAGCAATGAAATTCAAAGATAAGTACACATTCACTTATTAACTATTTTAAATTCTTCACACCACATTTGTTCAGCTTTTTTCATTACCTCACAAGATCTTGCTTCAGGATATACGATAATGAAAAGAAATTGCTTCCTTCTCAGAAAAGAGAGCTACAAGCTAACACAAATATCACTCCTGGAGTGATGTGTCACAGCATTTGTCTTAAAAAAATAAAATAGTTTTATTCTACTCACTTGTGCTTTCTTGGATATTCCATCTGGTTTTAGAGCAAAAGTAACACAGAGGAATAACAAGGTGCCTGGAATCAAAATGAACAAGAACCACCATAACTTTGGGAGCTATAATCTACACAGAGAATGGGGGGCTCCATCTAGACAAGACTGAGGGGAGACACCATGTCAGATTTCAAATATACACAAGACTGCAGACAGAAGAACCTATTCACTGGATCCCTAATGAATAAAAAGTGATGTGTTTGAACTGCAAGAAAGAGACCTGAAGCATGACATTTGGCAAAGGGCAATAAAGCTCCAGATGTACTGTCAAAGGACAAAGTGAGATCTCCAGAGGAAAGGGTTTTCAGGACAGCTTAGGCACACATCTGTTGGAAGTATTACAGGCATATTTGAATGAGGTTTGGCTGCAACAGGGTGGTCTGTGTTATCCTTGGAGATCCTCCTCAGCATCTCCATAAGTTTTGGCAATTTCCAGCTGCAGTTTCCAGCCACTTGACCTCAGAGGCTGCTCACTCCACCTTGTGTATGGGGACACAAAGCCAAGGAACAAGGGGTCACAGTGGGGAGCTCCATGTCCCCTGAATGCTCACACCTGTGTTGCTGGTACTGTGAGCCATGCACCTGCAGCCAAGGCTGTGTCTTCAGGTCTTTTCTGGTGAGCTTTGTGTGAGTTTCCTCTCCCATGAGTCAGGATGTGACCACATCCAGCAGAGTTGGAGTTATTTTTCCCAGATGATAGAGGTGTAACGAAAGATGCGCTCCCTGACCACATGTGGAGCTGACTACTTTTTGCCACAAGTACTTCTCTACTTTTTCTATGTTTGGTGTTTTAAATCTGTGTTTTCTTGACAGATTTCCCAAAAGAGTTTTTAACAGGTGCCAAGACAATGTTTCAAGAAGGGTGAGCCCGTTTCAACAGCCAGATTCAGCATTTGGCATTAAGATGGAAGTAAGAGTGGTGCCTGGCTGACAGTAATACATATCTGGCTTGTCCAAACAAAATTTGGGAAACAGTAGAAGCAGGTGAATGTATTTATTTCTCCTGGTGTAGAAAATGTCTGGGTTTTTTCTCACATTTTCATAGTAAGATAGAAAATATCTGTCAAAAGTTATCCATCAGTGGGAACACTTGGTAAGGGTCTGCCTGAATGTAAAAAGATATTAGGTATAACAGGTAACGCCAGACAAAAGTATTAAAAAAAAAAAAAAAAAAAAAGAAGTTTGTAGATAAAGTACAGGAACAGAAGTAATTAAATTTGATTTTACTGCCAAGCAAGTGAAAAATGTCAGGGATGGCCTCTGGAAAGTCCCTAATCATGTTGTTTCAGTGTTCTGCTCTCTAAAATGGAATTCTAATAATTGTCCACCTCACAAGCACTCCTATGCTTAGGAGTGATTGTGAAAGAGTCTGTGATTAGCTCACAAAAAAATGTTATTCACATTATTATCACTATGATCTGTGTACATTTATGCAAATACATCCATGTCCCTAGGTGATTTATTTCAGATGCTGGCTGCAATTTAGATGTAAATAACTTCTTACTCTTAGAGTGTGAGCTTAGTACAATTGATTGACAGAGTTACTTATACTTATTACAAACTGTTTGGCTGTATAATCTGGACAGTTGCCTAGATCTTAAATCAAGAGCAAATAGGGAAGAGCCCTTTCAAAATAAATCCTGTAATATGTAACAAGGATGCTGTAGAGCAAAATGTTTTGAGGAGGGATACATTGAAACCTCAGGAAACAACCTTTTTTGTCTATTTAGTAAACAGAATCCATGTACTTGCCTATGGAAATAACAATTTCAGCTGACTTTAATGGAAGAGTAAGAATTATGCTCCATACAGGACAATCAGGCAACAATTTGATAATACAACTTCACAAGGCAAGGATACTTTGAATATAGATCTAAAATACCTGGGCTATGCAAAACTTCCACAAGGTTGCTCTGTCAGTTCAGATCAGTCCAGACTATTCTGAAGATCCATGGTCATCTATGCAGAGTTAATGCCAGACTACACAGGATTTCTTTGTGCATTGTTCTTATGGGTATCACATCTCCTTATACAGCTGGCATAGAGTGTAAAAACTGTGACAGAATAAGTTTATCATGCCATATGATCTGACAGCACACTGAGGTGGCATTAGCATGCACCCATGGATCTTACAGCTCAGCATTCTGGAAGACAATTGGCCAGAGAAGGGTGTCCGTGCTGCACTACTTTGGCTTCCAAGAATTAAGAGTTTAAAGGAGAGTTTAAATGAAGGGCTTATGGTTGTTAATGTTACCAGAAAGGAGGACTGCTCATAAATGGGAACATTAAAAATCACAGCAAAATCATCTAGCAAGACTGTCAACTAATAGGTTGAAAAAAACACTGATATGAGTGGCATTATTGGAACAAAGAAGAGGCAACTTCAGACCCCTGCAAGGGAAGAGGTGTAAGGACTTGCACAGAGCAGGCAGCTCCCTGGCTTCCACCTGCAGTGTTTGGTGCAAATGCATTAGAGTGTATAAAAGTGCACCAGAGTCACTATCATCCCTTCTCTGCAAAGACATCTCTTGCCACAAAGGTCCTGAAATGAGCCACTGTCAAACCCATTCACATCAATGAAAACAGGGCAGAACCATGTACATGATGATGGTAACACAGAAATATTTTTGTAATTTACCAAAACCTGAAATGGGGAACCTTTTCCAGTGCTCTGTTGTCTTGGTATGAAGTTTTTCCTATGTTTCAATCTTGTGTAATGATCATGTAAGTTTTGGCCAGACATCCATTGGAGCTAGGAAAAAAAGCTTCAGTCCTCACTACTTTTTAAGACATCCACCTAAATACTGAAGTATGTATCAGCTTAAGCAAGCCAGAGAGTTTCCAACTCCTAAACTTTGCTGTAGTTCTTGCTGCTCTGCTCTTATCTCCCTCCAGCCTGTCCAGACATCTCTTGAATACAGTGCTTTCATTACATTTGACAAAGTCCCTGGTGCTTGTGCAGAGGCCACTTTCTCAGGCAAGGTTGCTGCTCAGGGGCATGAGCACTGAAACTATTAGATAGATACTATGAACCAACCTCATTTGTCCTGCTGTTACTTCATCTTGTTGGTGTCTGGCCTTCCCTGCGGTATACCCAAACCACTTGGAATACTAAGCCCATTTCCCACCCTTGCAGCCTGCTGAAGCCTTCCTCTGTACTTTGAATCAATGTGGAAATACTGAATTAAACCAAATGGCCCATCGTTTCTCTTGATTGGAATAACTTAAAATGTTATGCTGCTTAAGTCAAGAAGATAAATTAGAAGATGTTTGTCAAGATTTTTCAAAACTTTTCTCAAAATTTTTAGAAAGCTGCCACGCAAAACTGCTTAATATGAGATTGGCACCATCACTTTTTTCCACAGGCACTACATAAATAGTGTTACTGTTTATGTGCTGCAACCAGTCCTTAGTCACACCTACTGAGACCATCTGTATCTCTCTCCTCTCTCATGGCTGGACTAGGCACTCTTTTGAAGTGATTTCCCACTCACTGTACCTCAACAGCAGTGAGTGCCATGCAGGCAGACAGTGAAAACAGCAATGGTAAATAACATTGCAGCAGATTGTTACTGCTACTGTATTTTACATATGTACTGCTTCAGACTTGGCATCCATTTCTGTGATCCCTATCCAGCTGAAGATGACAGTAACTGGTTTGTCCTTCTGATCTAATGTCAGATTCCTACCTGGGAATTTAGTGTTTTCTGAAGACAGAAGGCATAACCCATGCTCAGCAGCCACAGCTTTGCAACATCATCATTGCAAATGCTGATTATTAGATTAAATATCCTGAACTAATTTCAATCACTCTACTTTCATTAAAAAAAACCCCAAAAACATTATTTTCAGTAGAACTTTCTCTTCCATGTACAAGTGAAACTTCTTTACAGCCTCTTCATACCTGCTTCCTCACACTTCTCTTCTAATAATATAACCCAGGATTACTTTATTAAAGGAAAAGGAAAATATTTTACCATGCTTGTCACATGATCTTTCAAAGCTTGAATGCTGGTGGGCTTTCTTGCCCGGGGGCAAGGGAAAGGTCAAAGCACAGAAATACCCAAGTCTTCTTCAGCTTTCGCTCGGGGATACAGTTTATTATCTAAACATCAAATTCATAAAGTAACACAAAGCAAAGCTATTCCCTCATCCAAAGCCAGCTGCAGGGGCTCCCAGGCTTCCCATGCCAGAAAAAGGGCACACATCTTCATCTAAACCCCTGATGAATCAAGTGACAAGCAGGCAGCCTGTAACCCTTTCGTGACTGTTTAACCCTGTCACAACAGGGTTTGCTGTTGTGCATTCTTTATTCCAGGGCTGGAGCAGAAAGTTTGACACGCTTTCAGGTTTCTAGGTGCACAACACTTCAAGGTTGGGTTTTGGGGATTAGTTTGTGCATCAGTGCTTACAGCAACATTAGATAATTTTCTTAAACTTATTTAAAAATCAGGCTGTGAACTGCAATGTGCATTGGGGATTTTTTGTTCAGTTGGGTTTTGTTTGTTTGGGTTTTTTTTTAATTGAAACTTTTCTTCCTCAGAACAAGCCTGTATGTATATTTACCTTTTCAAAAATATACTGTCCACAGAAAGACCAACTGTATGTTTAAGAGTTCACAGCTTCTGAGAAGTTGCTATTAGATGTGAAATTTCTACACTCATCCAAAGTATCTAGACAAATGGGGAAGAATTACAATGCAGATATGCAAAACTGGTATGTATTTTGGGTGCTTAGAACTGAAAAACGTGATGGTAAATAGTAAACTAATAAGGAAAAAGAGAGACTTTAGAATAAAATCAATTGCTCAAAAGGGCAGATAAACTGCAGGGCTACAAACAAGACGCAAGAAAGAGAGGGGAGGGGAAGAGAGGGGAGGGGAGGGGAGGGGAGGGGAGGGGAGGGGAGGCGAGGAGAGGAGAGGAGAGGAGAGGAGAGGAGAGGAGAGGAGCGGAGAGGAGAGGAGAGGAGAGGAGAGGACAGGAGAGGAGAGGAGAGGAGAGGAGAGGAGAGGTGCATTTATTTTGAAGGATGCTTCAGATAATACTTTTTGCAAGTGTACCAAGTTGCCTGATGACTGCAGGTTTGTGAAGGTGGAACACGACATTGCATCATTTGACTTAAAAACATGACTAAAAACTCAGTCCCTGAATCACTACCCTGCAAACATAAACATCATCTACCTGTATGCTGGCTGTAAAAGGTCTATCTTAATAAGCTAGAGAACAGTAGAACAGACACTGGGCAGATCCACCCACAATCATCATACCAAATTTTACAGGGAAGCTGAGGCACAAAAAAGATTAAATGTGCTTTTGTCCAGAAACATAAACTTACACAGCACTCTTGTTGCAATAGGTCCATTTTGTTTACTGTTACTTTAACATTTTATGGTGCCCTCACTTGTAAGAGTAGCACCTGACTTCCTGTGACTTGCCCTCCCTTAAGTTCCATAAAACTTCATTTATCTCATATTTCCATTTCTTTGGAAATAAGAGGTGGAGCTGAGAATGAACAGGATCCTTTCCCTTTCCTGAAACTCCAAACGAAATGCCTAATTAATTCCTCTGGTGCAGCCTTTAACACTGGGTTAAGACTCATGCCATTAATAAAACCACTCAAGTTTCAGACCTCAAGGTTAATTCGTCTGGCAGATAAAGATACTTGAAGAGCTAGCTAATTTGATGTGAAATCTCTGAAATGAAACTTTTAACAAATGTCACTGGGCTTTCCCTGTGGATACTTTCAAGAGTGAGCAAGTCAATGTGAGGGCTCAGCACTGGACCCCACACCTCCTTGCTGTAACTACATCTCTTCTGCTGTAACCACCAGACTAACTACTCCCTCTTCCTTTTTTGCAGCACCAGGCAACCCATGAGTGGTGAATACTCTTTAAGCCTTTCTAAGAGAAGCTAGGTCAAATGAAATTTCTCCAAACAGAGAGAGGCTGAGTCCCATGCAACAAAATGTGGATCCCCTCTCTATCACAGGCCCCTACACCTCAGTAGAGCTGAACCCCTGCAGATGCTGCACTGACTCCACTGCCATGAATTATCTCACTTGTAGCTTCCTCCTCCACCTCCAATCTTCTCCCAGCCATGCAAGAATATGTACAAACAGGGAGGTGTAAATATCCTACCTGTCTTTTTGGCCTAATTTTCAAAAAGTTTTCATGAGATCAGTTGCAGGTGCAGCTGTGAACAAACTCCAGCCTGGATAATGTGATCATGTATTCCTTCCCTGAAGAAAGGGTAAGACTTGGTCTCTGCACAAAATTGCAATATAGGTCTTTACATAACTGGTGGCTTAAGAAGGAACCAAATCAGGTTCTGTCACTTTAAAACTTTCCTCCACCCTCCATCACCTCCATCCATGAGTTGCCTGCAGCATGTATGTTGAGGAATCGCGTGCAAACCTTACCATAACCCAAGGCTTAACATAAACTATACTCTTTCAGGTCATTGGCAAATAACAGGTATATCCGGTTGTGCCTTTGTACTTGCCTGCACGCAAATTAAAAGCGCATGTAAAGTTACAATAATCAAAGTCAGTCAGGGGGAAGGGGAGGAGAGCAGGGGGATATAACCAGGGGATCAGGTTATTTATCTTCACAGGGAAGCCACAGAGAGAGGCCTCCTTGCAGCCATGTACACCTCAAAAGAAAGATAGGGGCAAATCTGGCTTTTGGCCAAAGCCATTCCCTACAGTGCCCTAAACTGTGCCTAATCCTGCCTTCTGCCTGCATCTGGTAAAGACACTGTTACCTGCACTGTTGCTTCCTCTTCCCAAAGGTGCTGCACAGCATTTTGAGCTTCCTCCTTGGCTGTAAGGTGAGAGGGTTACTGTGGGAGACAACGATGTCCAAGATGGACTTTGGGCTTTCCTCAGTGGAAGAATTTTGTTCTCATGGTCTCAGCTACTGCTGCTTTCACTTTTGAGGTGAATGTGCATGTCCAGTGCAATGCTGCTTCAACGCCTATTCCCTGATAGAGCCAGCTACTCTTCTGCCAGGGTGGCCCCAGATCTGCCCTGCCACCTCGGGGCAGGCACAGGCTCCTGCACTGCTCTCCCTTCTGGAGGAAGCCAGCAAGCCTTTGTGCAGCCACCCAGAGCCTGGGTGTGGGTTGCTTGGGAAAGGGAAGAATTTATGGCAATTTTTTTTCTGTCTTTCTCCCTTGGCGTGCCACGAGATTAACAGACATTAGCAAATGCCTCTTCCCGGAGTGCTGTGACAAGATGAAACCTGCCCTGACTGGCACCTGCAGTCTGTTCCCTTGTGGTCTTTGATCTGCCACTGCTGAAGGTTAGAAGACCTGAATGGCTCAGAAACAGACACTTCCTTGGGTTTGCTTTCAAATGCTAGGAGCAATCTGTATGTGTCAAGACCATTTTCTCTCCCTGAAAAATTTACTAGGAGGACTAGAGGAAATCTTTATTGTTACTATTTGCCTTACAGGAGAAGTCAACTGTCTTGATCAAGATTGCCTCCCTTACATACTGTAAAATTCTCCTAAATTAAATTTTCCATCATTGACCACAGATACCACAAAGGGAGTTTCCCTTATTCCACTGGTTTGAATATACATTCTTCAAGCCTTTCTCAAATTAAAAAATGTGCAAACAAATAACTCCCATTTCCCATACCGCAGGGAAGAGTATGAATAATTCTATAGGTCAGAGTATCACCTGCATACATCCCAGTCCCTAGAATTTGAGTCATTTCATTTACCACTGAAATGCAATTACTGCTGGAGGCAAATACACCAAACACTTGCACAACAGAGCAGATGAAGCCAAAAATGCCTTGTTGCAGAGGAATGTGTAAATGTTTCCTCAGCTGAATGTCAGTAGCCAAATCACAGAAGGTCCTTGTTCAGATTTGTGCATGTCCACCTGGCAGTATGCTTTGGTGAAGCCAATGTCGCATGACACTGTTTCTGGTGGATGATCTATCACTCTGCATCTTCTTCACAAATACTAGTCAACATTTTATTGACCTGCAGTAATGGAAGGGGGTGTGAGCATGTTTCCTGACTCATTTGAGCAGGGCTATCTAAGGGTGACATTTACAAGCAACTTCTTGACTGACACAAAATTTATTAGGTCCTTAACATGAATCTCCTTTGGGAAATCCCAGCTAAAGGCCTGTCTCTTCATGATTAAAAGCTAGGGAACATCCTCATGATAGACAAAACTTTGTATTCCTGTTTAGTTTAGCTGCCATTTCAACAATCAGTTTGTGACCTGTATCAGCTCCTCTCTCAGAGCACCTCAAAATCTGAAAGAAGCAGTACTAAGGATAATATTTTTTTTTAAAACACTTCCCATTATAAATTTTCAAACTTCTGGAGAAGAAATTACCCCAGGTCCTATGGAGTCCATGCTTAATAAACAAGTTTGATGTACCCACGTGAAAGTGCGGGTAACCAGAGCAGGCTTTTCACAAGTTAGAACAGAAGCACAAAATAGAGACACACTCTGCCAGCACCATGAATACACTGCATGAGCACAGCTAGCCAAGAGCTGCTAGTCTGACTTCAAGTAAGAAAGCACATAGAAAGCTAGATAGCTAGATAGGTAGGTAGGTAGGTAGGTAGGTAGATAGATAGATACATAGATAGATAGAAAGATAGATAGATAGAGAGATAGATAGATAGATAGATAGATAGATAGATAGATAGATAGATAGATAGATAGATAGATAGATAGACAGACAGATAG
>JAWWEW010000112.1:33658896-33708455 GCA_035583185.1 Anabacerthia variegaticeps | reverse complement strand
AGATAGATAGATAGATAGATAGATAGATAGATAGATAGATAGATAGATAGATAGATAGATAGACAGACAGATAGATGTACACACACTATACTAGATCCCTGACACCAGTTTCTGAACTGCTCTTAGATGCTTGCAGCCCCATCCAAGAGCCAGTAGCAAGATGGGAAATCTTGTAACTGGGAACTCACGCCTATGTGCTGCTCCCTTACCTAGATCAGACATGCATCCCCTGCTACGTAGCCAGGATTATTCTTGGAAGGAAGGAGAATTCTGAAATTCAACTTGGATTGATCTAGAGCTTGATGGATTCAAATTGTGTTGCCTATTTTAACATTTTTACTAGTTGTTTTGCTGTCAAGACACTGAAGAATGGTACATACTCAATAAAAATTGAAGAACCCAAGTTACCAATACTTGTATCATGGAAAATTATTGGTTGGGAAGTGGTGAGATGAACATTTCTAGGCTGGGATAATCAAGGGCTAGGACACCTAGGACACAAGGTAGGAAAACCCAGGTTCTCATCAAAGAACTTAAGTTTTCTTCATTCTATCTATGTGTGCTTTGCTATATTTTCTCTCTGTGCAGAAGAGTCAACTCTCTGCAAGTGTCTACTTGCACGGAGTTCCCTTAGCTGAAAACTCTGGGTCCTCCATTATGTATAACTTTGCCAAACTTTAATCACCTGGTCTGAAATTTTCTATCCTCCCCAAAATCCATTTTTTGCATTGTAATCTTTGGAAATGTTCAGTCCCAAACCAGTTGAATGTGTTTCCGAGAACAAGGAAAATAAGTGTTCATATTAAAACATTATGGGGGCCTTTTCTTTGAAAAGCTTTGTAGCCTCAGGCTCTAAAGAAGGGACTTGACATTTGTCTGGGTAATGTCTTTTCTCCCACATTTGTACCTTTTGCTCTTCTGTTGATAATTTATTCAAATTTGGACAAATGTCTAAACTCTGAAAAACTATGTTTTGCACATCCATAGTAAAGACTTTGTAGAAGTTCACAGATAAATCTTCAAAATCTTCACTCCTGCAGGATATGGTTCTGCCTGTGAATAAAGTACAGTTTGCTTTCAGCTGTAGCCCGGGACTGGTTTGAACTAGCATCTGTCACTACTCTGAGCACACTGACATTTTGTAAAATGGCAAATACTAAAATCTTAAGAGTTAATAAAGCAACTGCACTACAAACTTTGTACCCCCACTGCTAAGACAATACCAGAAAAAGTCTGGAAAACAAAGGTGAAATATAATATTACTGCCTGTTAACATGATAATGATATTGGTACTAAGAAATGTCATTATTTCAAAGCTTTGGAGTGTCATAGCACATCATACAGGCTATAAGACTTCTATAGTTCAACATAAAGATGGACCTCGGCAACACAGCTCTTCGTTCTGCAAACCTCAGAAACAGTGTGAGGATTCAGAGCTAGCAGATGCCCTTTGCTAAAGGGAGAGTGTGAGCAGGTAAAGCCGTTTGTTCACACATCACATGTTGAGGACAGGTAAAATAATGCACACTTTAGGCAGTGTCTAAATTTTCCTAAATGTCATTCAATCCATCTTCTTCAGAGTACTTACTTCAGAATATTTTAAGAGCATTTGTGCAGTGTCCATACAAACATACACAGAAAATACCACATATGAGGCCCCAACAGCGTGTAAATTAGACTTTGCTCTTTTGCCTCATTACAGAAGGCAATTTGAAAAGGCTTCTCAAAAAGTAGTGACAAAGGTATCAGCTCTGTGTTTTCCTCTCAAGAAAGACTTAGCCATGTGGTTTCATCTAATACTGTCAAGAAAAGACAGCAAACTTTGGAAAGAAATACTGGTAGGAATTTGGAAGTGCGAAATTAAAAGTCTCAGAATCAAATTTGATGGCCAGATTAAGTATAACGCTGTGTGCTCATTTCTGTAACCATACCTGTGTGTTGCCTGCATGGAAGCAGCCACAATACATGCCTTTAATTTTCAAGTAACATGGAAAATGCAAACAGATGGAGAGGCTGAGCCTCAGCAATTTCTGGGAGGTTCCTTGCCTTCCCACAGCAGCTGGGGGAATTTGGCTCAGAATTAGAAGCCCAATTTAGGCTTTTGAATAGCGAGGCAGAATTGAAAATATGAGCTGGGAAGTCAGTGGGAATGCAGGGAAGAGTGAAAGTCCAAAGAAAGCTGCAAGTTAATGAAGGTTAAGAATGCGATATGTAACCACAAATACATATGCTTTAAAAAGCATACCGCAAATGCTTTATTTTAGACCACAGTGCGTGGCCTAAACAAATAACCCTGAATCATGGAGCTGCAGCCAGTTCCTATATATGCCTGACACTCTGGGTAGCACTGAGGATGTGGTTCCTTCTATTTTGCTTACATCTCATGCTTGGCATGACAGGAAATCTGCCAAACTGAGCAAAACCAGGAACCAGCATCAGACTTGATCTCACCATCATCCACACTTGTAGAACCACCATCTCAGGTTAGCTTTAACACTGAGCCATTCAGTACCCTGTAGATAAGCCCGAGGGAGCAGGGTCATCTAGACTGTACAGAGTAGTAAGCACAGATGATGACCGCAGAGCCAGCTGCCCTGAGGTGGTACTGTGGCTGGACTGAGTGAAGATCTTCTGCTCTGGGATCTGAAAAAGCATAATGGTAACTCTGCGTCATGCTGCGCTGCCACATAAACATAGTCTGAGCAGGCTGTTGTAAACACAGAGGCTTCTGATTCTAATTGTAATCTGCATGTTTTAGTGGTGATTTTCCTGACATAACAGTATTGTCAAGACAAGAGTTGAACTCCAGAGGTGCATGAGTACATCTGTACAATTTTAAGCAGCCTGGAATAGTAGGATATTGCATTTGGTTAGGTTTCCAGTTAGTGTTCTGTACTTATGCTACTTGTTTCTTCATCTTCTGTGGTATTGTGCAACACTCAGAAACAGACAATCAGTAACAATATTGCCAAGGATTATTTATTGAAGAATGGCTTGGATCACTCTACAAACTGTAAACAATTTGTACAAGCTCTACACTGAAGCAATCCCACGGTAAAACATTGCTCAACTGTCAAATAATCCACCTCAAGATTTTGTAAAATTAAGAGAGAGGAGGAAAAGACCCATAGTCCCAGGTAAGGGAAAGAGACAGAGAAATCTAGTGTGGGAAGGCTTTCCATGGAAAGCTGCGAAGGAAGAGGTAAGGAAAGAGAACAAAACAAGATGAAGCCTTTAAGAAATTCCAGTTGCTGTTCATGAGGATTTATGAGCACCTTACCAGTATCCAAAAGCAAACACAAGGGCTGCCATAGTTAGAAGCAAAGGTGAGAAGGGAGTCTTGAAAGCCTTATTTGGTAAGTAATTCTTAATACTTGTAAAAATCTCTTAGGGGTTAAGGGATATTCTTGGAAAAGGGAGGAGTGTGGCAGAGACAAAAATTTCCTCTCAAAGGACAAATTCTGTAATTCCTTTTCCTTTATGAAGCTTTTGTCTTCACAACAAGGACTCTTGTACACATACACAAAGTACCCTCATTCAGAGTCACAGAGGTATTGATGTCCCCATAAACTCTGCCAGCTCCCTGCTTCTGTCATTCCTATCAAATCAATCAAGATTTTAAAGAGATTAGGTCTGAATTCCTTTCCTTTAATCTCAAACTCACTCACTAGTAGCCCATCAACTCATTTTCTCTTCCATATATTACAAGTAGGGTTTTCTAGGCCTCAGAAATAATTCATTTTAGGTGGCACACATTTTCAGTGATTCAGTCTTCAGTGCTTAACAAAACTAACAGACTTGGGAATTTGGGACCTGCATCTCAATTAAGTCCCCAGAACCGAGAAAAAAAGAACATGCATTTGCAATTCTGAACTTCTGTACTTCTACAAGCAAAAGATGAGAGAAGAATAAGTAAAAAGGTAGGCAAATAAAAAGGTAAGCAGAAGGTCAATTTGTAGAACATATCAGAGACCAAAGGTCCAATCAGCCATTGCCTTAATTTTTGTACATTTTGTACCTTAATTTTTCATTGATGTGACAAAATGCTTCACTCAAACTATGCTTGATTGCAAGGGACTAATCAAAGTCACATAAAATAAGAGCCTAGAAAATTGGGTGAACATTCATTGTATACAGTCAAAATAATACTCAGGCTGTAATAAATGTAATACTAAGGCAAAACTGTAAATAGTATAGGGACATCAGCTGGTACTATCACCATAGAAGAAAATATCTAAAATAGGTTTTCTCTCTTTCCTGTCTAATAGTTACAGAACTCCTGAAGACCAAAGAGAAGCAAAATAAAAAATAATTAATGTTTTCTTACAGCATAAAACAAAATGTAACAGGAATTAGAATTTCTGGGCCTGTGCCTTAAACTGTGAGTTTGCAGGTCATGATAGTGGAAATGTGTTCCTCTGTACTGCCTGCTAGCAGCCAGGAAGGCAATTCCCTGCAATACAACTAGTTTATTTGCTGAACTGAAGAAAAGATTTAGGGACTTACCAGGCGGAGCTATAATGCCTGGAGTTTAAGCAACTTATTACGACAGTCACCATGAAAGGGGCAAATTTACCTGCCAGCAACAGCAAATGCCCAGCACTAAAATCCAGAGCTCAGGTAACTGATCCAAGCTAGTCCTTACCCTCCCAGTTCCAGTGTCCAGAACACTCTGTGCCAGGAGAAGCCCATGTCTCTTCTTTGACATGACACAGATGAAGGAGGGAATGGTGGCTGTCACAATGAGGTAGGCTACTTTTCCACAGTTGAGTGGCTATACCACGTGAAATTTGGTTTAAACCTTCCGATGCTGATAGAGACATCAAACCACCTAATATCTCTCCAAGCCTGCCCTGACCTTAGTGCCATAGAGACGGAACTGTCTTTGCTTCTCTTTGAAGCTGGGCTATGTGCTAAGTTCACCCCAGAGGGAGGGCTGGGAAGAATAAAGCTCACTTTTTCTAGCACTGCTCAGAAAAAGTGGTTTTGACACCTCTGTCGCTTGGCAATGACAGGAGGAAGCTCCAAGGCATACCGAGAGATACGGCTGATGCTAGTCTGAACAAGAGGTAGTATCACTGACTGGAAGAGCCTGGGACAGTGACAACAGCCAGGATTACACATCTTAGCAAAGACAGAAGCAGCAGCAGCCTGGCCAGGACTGGGTTCACACCCTGAGCTGGGCTGACTCCCAGCATCTAATTTTGTCTAATCCCTAAATGCTACCAAAACATCGTACTTTCTTCTCATGATGTGACTGTAAAGTATCTGAAATAAATGTTGTATTTTCGGATTTTTATTGATGCTCCAAAAATGACAACAAAGCACGAACATTCTGATTTCTTGATGTCTGGGGGTTTTGCAGCCCCGGCTCCCACGGGGCGCCGGAAAGCCCGGAGGGGGGCTTGGAGCGCCTCACCCGCACGCCTCTCGCCAGATCTCCCAGTTCGGGCGGAGGCGCCAGATTTAAGAGTAAAAAAGCGCCGCAAGCGGGAGAGAAGCGAGCGCAGGGCGGGGGCGAGGCCGGAGGGCAGCGGGGCCGGCCGGGGTGCGAGCTGCCCTGCGCTTTCCAGCCTCATTCCCCCCGAGCCGGTGTCAGGTATTGCGAGGAGGGGTAGGGGCCCGGGGAGGAGATGGCTGGAGGCTTTCCAGCCCCGGCTCACGCAATGCTAACTCCGCACGCAACGGGGAGGCGACAGGCGGAGGAGGGGAAGCTCTTCGGCTTCCTCAGCCCCTAAGATGCAGCCGAGGCTTCGCCTCCCGACAGCGAGGGCTGCGAGCACGCCCGCCACCCCGCTCCCCTCCCGGCACCTCCTGCGCTAAAACTTTTGGCCCCGGCCATAAAAGCATCCGCGACTCAGCCGCTCCACTTGGCGAAGGCCCAAGGGCAGCTGGCAAATAGCTGCGACCCCTCAAGCCAGAGGACGGGCCAGGCAGCGGCGATTTGCCAGCGGGGCCGCCCGCGTCCCGCCCGCACCGCACCGCGGATGCCGGCGGGTTTAAAGCCGGGAGTGCCAATGACAGGCGCCCAGAGGCGGCGGCTGCGGCTCAGGCTCCGTCTGGGAGCAGCGGGCCGTCCCCTCCGCGCCCTCTGAGCCGCTCTCCTTCGCTCCCTGCAGCGGGCTGGGCTGGGCTGGCCCCGTCCCGTTCCCCGCAGCCCGGCAGGCGGGTGGGAGGGAGAGACGGAGGGGGTGGCGGCAGCCCCGCTCGCATCCCTGCGCCGGGCAGGTGGCTGCCCGTGGGGCGAGCTCCGAAGGGTTAAAGCGCTGGGAAGGTGATAATAGCTCTGCGCTGAGATCGGGAGCAATTGGCATTTGCCTGCACACGACCTGCCAAGCTCCGGGTGACAGGTACCAGGGCTCCTAATGAATTTCCCAAGGGCTTGGATCTGAACGCCGCCGTCGCCGCTCTCGTCCCGGGGCTGCCCGCTAGAGCTGCCGCCGGCTGCCCAGCTCCCATCCATCCTCTGCAGCGTCTCGAATAGAAGCAGCGTGCAACAGGTCAGTTCTACCACAGGAACCCGAGGTGGCCGCTCATTTCACCCTTTCTTCCCCCTCGCTGCTTCTGAAAGGCTGGAGCTAGCGGTAGGAGCAGGCGGTGCCCGCGCAGGGGGGTGGGAAGCGGGACCAGTCAGCGCTGCCACGCCGAGTCCTCAGGCATCCCGCAGCCCATCCCCGGGGCGGCCGACCGCCAGCCTGCGCTGCCGCGACGGGCACGAAGGAGGAGGGGAGGAGGGAAGGGCCCGGGACGGAGTGCGCTCCGTGGCCGCTACGGAGGTTTCCTCTCAGGAGCAGCGGGAAGCTCCGACGGCGGGGCGGGTACCCCGTCTCTCACAGGGGCTCTTTCGCCGGAGGGAACGATGTGTGGCGCCGGGATTAACCTGTCTCCGGCGCAGGGCGGCTGCCTGCATCTGCAGAGGCTCGGCAGGCTAGAGCATCCTCCTGCCTTCCTCAGCCTCGACCTGTTGGATCTCCCGCTGCGAACTTTCCCTGCTGGGGGCGGGGGGAAAGAGAGCAGCGGCCCCGCCGCCAGACACGACTTCGATCCCTTACTGAACGCTTGCCATTTGATTCTCGATTATCCCGTTTTTTGCACAGGATCCGGGCGGGCTTTAGGCACACGAGGAGCTCACAGCGAGGACGCACCTCGACGGCTGCCGGCGCTTCCCTCCGCCACGCCAGCGGGCGACGGGGAGCCTCCCAACCTGCCGCTGGGACGCTGACCTTTCCCTTTCCCTTGCAGCATGGCCCTCGAGAGGCTCGGCGAAGCCCTGGGCGGCATTCCCCCCTTGCAAAGCTCCCTTCTGGTCCTCCTCTGCCTGCTCGCCGCCATCCACCTGGGCAAGCTCCTTCTGCAGCAGCAACAGCGCCGGCGGCAGGGCCAGCGCCGGGCGCCGCCGGGCCCTTTCCCCTGGCCCCTGATCGGCAACGCGGCGCAGCTGGGCAGCGCCCCGCACCTCTCCTTCGCCCGCCTGGCCAGCACCTACGGCGCCGTGTTCCAGCTGCGCCTGGGGCGCTGGCCCGTGGTGGTGCTGAACGGGGAGCGCGCCATCCGCCAGGCCCTCGTCCGCCAGGGGGCCGCCTTCGCCGGCCGCCCGCCCTTCCCGTCCTTCCAGCTGGTGTCGGGCGGGCTCAGCCTGGCCTTCGGCGGCTACTCGGAGCTGTGGAAGCTGCACCGTCGGGCGGCGCACGCCACGGTGCGCGCCTTCTCCACGGGCAGCCCCGCGACGCGGCGCCTGCTGGAGCGGCACCTGGTGGGCGAGGCGCGGGCGCTGGTGGCGCTGCTGGTGCGGGGCAGCGCCGGCGGCGCCTTCCTCGACCCCTCGCGCGTCCTGGTGGTGGCCGTGGCCAACGTGATGAGCGCCCTGTGCTTCGGCCGCCGCTACAGCCACGGCGACGGCGAGTTCCTGCGCCTCGTGGGGCGCAACGAGCAGTTCGGGCGGGCGGTGGGCGCCGGCAGCCTGGTGGACGCGCTGCCCTGGCTGCAGCGCTTCCCCAGCCCCATCCGCGCCGCCTACCGCGCCTTCCGAGACCTCAACCGCGACTTCTACGGCTTCGTCCGCGGCAAGTTCCTGCAGCACCAGCGCAGCCTGCGCCCGGGGGCAGCCCCCCGAGACATGATGGACGCCTTCATCCGCCTGCAGCGGGAGCAGCCGCGGCTGCAGCTGGAGCATGTGCCCGCCACCGTCACCGACATCTTCGGCGCCAGCCAGGACACCCTCTCCACTGCCCTGCAGTGGCTCCTCATCTTCCTCATCAGGTAGGTGCCGGCGAAGGCGGCAGCACGCTGGGGCGCCCCACCTTCCCTTGGGAAAGGGACACGGAAGCCCGTCTAGGGCGTCGCGGTGCGAGCGCCCGGCAGTCCTTGGGGAGCCGCGCTCAAATCGCGCTGCCGGGAAGGCTCCCACGGCGGGAGCAGCCGGGGCCGGGCATCACCTGGACCGCCCGGTCCGGGCATCACCGGGGCCGCCGGGGACACACCACAGGATCTTGGGTCTGCGGGACCGGCCAGCGCCAGCCCGTGCGGTGCCGGTGCCTCAAGCTGCTTCCGATTAACTAACACGGAAGCTCTGGGAAACCTGCCAGGAGGAGATAAGAAAACACTGAAAGCAAAAATATCCGACGCAAACCCACCCTACTCAGGCGGTCGGGTAGCGGTGCATTAAGAGAGGCTGGCAGAAAGGCAGCCGAATAAAACCTGAAAGTAGCAGATTTTACCGGGTCAAGATCAAGGAGATCATAGGAACAGGATAACAACTGCTTAAGCACGATAAAGAGTTCGTGCACCGCTTTACAAAACCCGCTATTATGTTAATCTGCCATTGCGTGTGCCTTCCTTGCCATTGCGTGACTGGGGAAGGCAGACCCCTTGGGCAGCCGGCGGGTGCGCTGCCCTGGCACCAGCCCTTCCAGGGGGAAGGTCAGAGAGGGGAAATGGTTTGATAGAAGGCAGCATAACACTGGCTTTCTTGCCTATCCTGACTTTTTTTCCCCATTATCTGCATAATTTATAAGCTTATGCAAACATTATCTCGAAAAACAGGCAAATACTTAACTTCGAGTTAAGGGTGTGATGCCCACTGTTCACATAACTTTTGGGTTGCTCCTCCTTTCTTATGTTTGCCCAGCATTTAACACGCAGATCTGCTGCAGGAGGAAAAGGCAAAGATGCAGAAGCCAAACTTGAATACCTAAAGCAAAAAAAGGCTCCTTGGAGGAATGCATGCTTTTAGATCAGCAGAAGACATATTAACATTTTGATCGTGTTTGGTTACTGTGTAGTCTTCCAAACTGCCCAGACTTCAAGACACTCTTCTTAGAATACATTATAAAGAAAACATTTGATATTTTGATATTAATTAGACAAAGTCTATTCAAACTTGATGTGGGATGTTCATAAAGCCATTCTGACAAGTTAATAATTGGGATTTTTTTTTTCAGTTTAAAAACCTTCAGGCTTTCATATGTATGCAATGTGTAGTGATATTAAACTCCATGCTAGCTTTTGAAAGTCACATACAGAGCTGGAAAACAGAATTCTCATTCCCACAGAAAACATAATACTTAGAGACAAGTAATGTTAGTCTTAGAATGTTCAAAATTGTATCAGAATATTCAGTTTCAGCACATTGTAAGTTAGTTTCCTTTTTCATGCTGAGAATCGGTTGTGTGTGATATTAAAGTGAAAACGGAACAAATCTGAAATTACATCAGTGGATGGCAAGTTTGGATTTTTCTCTTATAAAGTTTTTCATTGAGATCTGCACATTCCTGTAATGTATTTAAACTTTGTTCAAAGTGCATTATTTAGAGTAGGGGTGAAGTTCTGTGAAAAATGTTTACAGCAAGGATTATTTGCAAGAAAATCCTTTGAACGTGTTATGTATGTACACACATCTTGCTTTGAATGACAGGTATCCGAAAGTGCAGGCTAAAATGCAAGAAGAAGTGGATAGGATTGTTGGAAGAGACCGTCTGCCGTGTGTCGAAGATCAGCCTCACTTACCCTACATCATGGCTTTCTTGTATGAATCCATGCGTTTCAGCAGCTTTGTGCCTGTTACTATCCCACATGCCACCACAACCAACACCTTCATAATGGGCTACCTCATTCCCAAGGACACTGTGATTTTCGTAAATCAGTGGTCAGTGAATCACGATCCAGCAAAATGGTCCAATCCAGAGGATTTTGATCCAACAAGATTCCTGGATGAGAATGGATTCATCAATAAAGATCTCACTAGTAGTGTGATGATTTTCTCATTGGGGAAACGTCGGTGTATTGGAGAGGAGTTATCCAAGGTGCAGCTGTTTCTCTTTACCTCCATACTGGTGCATCAGTGCAATTTTACTGCTAATCCAAACGAGGATCCTAAAATGGACTTTACCTATGGGCTGACCATTAAACCTAAGCCATTTACCTTGAATGTTACGCTGAGAGATACTATGGATTTGCTTGATCAGGCTGTCCAAAGACTGCAAGCAGAGAAAGCAGCCAATGAAAATCAGCTGTCAGCAAATGCCTAAGCAATAAACCTTGCATCTGAAGAGAATTCATTCCTCTCTCTCTTTTTAGACTTATATAACTTATAGTTTGTTCTGGTGATCTTTTTGGAACATAGCTAATATTACAAGTTATAAGAGCAGGAAGGAAAGCTGCACAAGATATAATTCAGTCCTCTTTTAGTTTTAGAAGGGGAGCCGGGGGAACAATTTAATATATTAAATAATAAAAACATATGCAATTTGAAAGTAAACATTTTCTAGCTTGTTCACAAAAGTTGCCATTGTAAAGCGCTTTTTATCTACTGACTGGTTGGAGCCTCTCCAGGAACTATCTCTACAATCCCTTCCATGTCTCCATGCACTATGCCTTAACTCTAGGTTTGCCTTCAGTGACTCCACATTCCAAAGTGAAATCTTTTATTTAAAAAAAAAAAAAAAAAAAATGTTTAGAACACTGCAGCCTGCCTCTGAATTCACTCTACTGGAAACTGTCATGCTCCTGTGTTGTGACTGCTGGGATGTACATTAATGCCTCAATAATAAGTGTTCAAACGATTTTTGGTAAAATGACAATGTAAAGTCTTGCCTTCAGCATTCCAAAGTGTTTACATAAGTGACTAAAATAATAAAAGCCTTCCTTAATAAGCACATTTGAAAATAAAATTCCTGTTTTATATGACAATGAACAGAATGTCCTACTATAGTAACTTTTCACTAAGTTTTGAAAGATCAGAACTTCCATGTCACTAAATGGCAAGGGAGATACAAATCACATGCTAGTCTGTTCATTAACATGTTCATGAACAAAATAGTTATTTGGATTAGATTTATAAAGGTATAGCTGAACTTTGTGCTTCTCTAGGAAAGAGTCAATATTACTGTCCGTCAGGACATAAGTAAGTCCAGTAAAATCCACACTGGCCATTATATTTAGAAATGTGAAATTGGGGCGTTTATATTCAAACATTCATACCACGAGCCTCAAGTAAAGCATACAGCAAATAATACCCCTATTCATTAGTCATTCAGTTAGACTGAGTTAAATGGTATATCTGAAAATCAACTACATACTTTTAGTATGATTTGCTTGGAACAAATCTCAGAAGGAAAAGTAACATTACATGTCCTAATTAATGTACCCATTAACTGAAGAAAAAGTACTTTTAAAATATTTGTGAAGCAGAGTTCATAAAATTTAAAAGGAACCACCTAACTTATTTTAAAGTAAAACACACATGTGAAATTTTATGGCCTTAAACCTCTAGCTAATGTTTGTATACACAAAGCTGCATGTATTTCTCTAAAAAGCAAACAACCCAATGTAGATGCCTGATTTGAAAAGTATCAGGCACTTCTTTGGAGCTGCAGGTCACCTTCAATTACATATGCAATCAATCAGAAATGAGAGTACCTCACATGACTTGCTTTGCTCAGCTGAGTACTAAATAAGGTATTAGTAGAGCTAGAAAAATAAGGGTACAATGCTACACAGTGAAGTAGCTCTGCTGAGACCTAAGCAAGTGAGGATTTGCACTGTGTCTTCTGAAAAATGGCCAGCCTTAGTCACATTGGCAGCGGTGACAGAACTCATACTGACATTGTGAAGAGCTGAGTTAACAACACAATCCAGATCTTCACTACTGATTTTAAAAACCTGAAGTCTTAAAGTACTGCTCTGTAACCCCACTCAGTAGTAATGTACCTGTTTAAAGTCTCTGACTTCATAGGGCATCTATCATCCTTTTTTTAGAGCTAAAAATTGCTTTCTGCTACATACACAAGGAGTAACCTCAGGTGTTTTTCTGAATTATGTACAAGTTTGTGATATCCCAGAACTTAGCCTATACCTGTGAAAAGCTTTATAAGATACTTAGGATTTTCATATGGAGATCTACATTAGATCAAATGCTAGCAAAACAATTTCTCTTGTACCTTTTTAAGTATTGATATTAAAAAAATATAAAGGATGTAACCTACAACTGAATAGTTTTTCTAATGCAAGGATCACAAATTCATATTTTAGTAAAAACAGCTTTTTCAGTTTGGTACTCTTCCAAAAGCTTTGCCTATGCCTTCGCTACTAATGGAACATCCATACACACTACTCTTGTCAGTTGGGGGTTACACACTATATAGCTTTTGGTCAAATAATGCTTTTTGTAATCTGTGAAGTTACTCGAATTTAGTGGCACCTATTTAGAATGGGTGCAGTTGTTTAGTGAGCTAACTTCCATGGTCATTTTGAGATGTATCATTGTGTTACCAAAATACTAAATAAAATTATTCTTACACTACCAGTGCTTAGTTTATGTATGAATTTCTAACATCAAAATAAACAAAATTATTATTTCTGATTTGCAGAGCATTATTATTTTAGGTATTTGTTGCTATACTTGCACCTTCTTCCCATTTCTGGATTTTAAGGTTTTTCTCCCTGCTGCCCTTACAGCTTCTCAGGTCTGCCAGCTTATTCATACCTTGCCATCTGTGTGCAACTTCATGCTCCTTGCTAAGAACATTCCCTGCTGCTCGCCTCAGCATTGATTGGAATTCTCTCATGTCTTTTGCTTTCTTGTAATACCTGTTAATCTCTGCTCAGCCTGCACAATCTCCTATGCTATGTTCTTCCCTCTGGCATTTCAGTTGACTTCCACCTCCTCTATTTTCAAGCCCACCGACTGGTTTTCCTCTCTCTTTTTCCATCCTATACCTAGTGCTGGCATCCATATCACTCCGGCCACTGGATCCCCACGTCAGTTCTTGGCACTGGTTTATGCTCTTTAGGCCTTGGTGTATAGTCAGAAGCATCACGAATGGAAATCTCAGGCCAAACAGGCCTCAACGTGCCCTTGCAGAGCCATCTCTCACAAAATGAAGGCACTGCTGTGCCGAAGGCTGGCTGTCATTGCATATACAAAACATTTCTTTGTGACACAGCAGCTCTGCCATCCCCTCACCCCTTTGTCTTCTTTTCTCAGTCTGCTACACAAGCCTGCTTACTTCAAAGGCATCTTAGAAATGACCTTCACATTTTCCCAAACCCCAAGGAAGGGAAAAAGAGCTGGGTGGGACAGAAGACTGGGCAGACTTAGGACGAGTAGTTCCCTTCTGATGTGGGATATTTTCAGCTGCAGTTTCTCTGTAAGTGTGCAGTATTCTAAGTTCAGGCTGAATTGGTGAAATCAGAAGCAGCACAAGTGGAAGGTGACTTACAAAGACCTCCTAGAAATAGCTAAGGGCCTGTGGAGTAGGCATAGTGTCCAGAGATATCCCATGCAGTACATACGTGGCTGGGGCTGATTCAGCCTTCCCGGGGTGACAGCCGAGAGCTATTACCTCCCTCATCAACCTGTGCATGGCTGTCCTCACAGCAGTACTAGGCAAACACATGTGTTCTTTCTTCATGAAAAAAAGCACAAAGTATCAAAGCAGCTGTATTCAAGTCAAGATTTTTCCTTTAAAAGCCTTTATGCCCAGGTTGTAGTGATTTCAATGGTTGAGGAAAGCCAAATGTCATCCCATGCTCGCTTTCTCTGTGTATGTGTGCACACACTTGCTTATTCCATCTACCAGAAGTTTAGTAACATCTTTCATTCAGATTGAGCCAAGGGATTTAAAAAAAAAAAAAAAAAGACAAACACCAAAACAACTGAAAAAGCCCACAAGACCCCAGAAGAGGAAGCCCGGGGAAAACTCAAGCATACATTTTTTGGAAAATCAGTAACAGTCAGACAGCCCCACCAAATAAAAAGTAGGGGAAGCAAGTAGGCTGACCTAGAAGAATTGATACAGAATATCTTTATACTAGTCAAGTGTACTACTACATTCCTTGTGAACCTAATAGACACTTGCTAGCATCAGCAGGAGTAGGTTCTGAGCTCTGAATACATAGCAGTAAGGCAACAATAAAGAATAAGACCCATCAGAACTTGAGAACCAAGCACTGCTATAAAGGGGTGTATGTGTGGGTGTGTCACTCCAGGATCTGTGCAACAGCTATTGGTACCAGCACAGTCATGGCAAAGTGCAACTAAATGCAAATTCAAAGCAACAAGTTCCTATTAGTTTTGCATTCGGTGCTGGTGTCTGGGGACACAGATCCATCAGTATAGTTAACTCAGAAGATACAGGATGCTAAGGCATTTCAATTGCACATGAGTGGAGGCAGAGAAGGGACTGGATGCACAAGGGCCTCACTGACAGTGCATAAATCAACTGCAGAGCTGTCTAGGAGTCATATGCTGGAGTGGCTGAGAGCTGGTGGAGGAAAATATGTGTCTGGATTGTAGACGATTCCAGCTAGGAAGAAACTGTACAGAGTGTCTCTGATTTCCAGGAGAGGAGAGGTGATTATTGTACATTGCAAACATAGAAACAAATGCTGAAGAACTAAACATGAGGGATAGGGCTGTCCCGTACAGGCTGCAGGATTTGAAAACAAAACCAGCCTACAATGGAAAGTGACAGTCTGTCAGTCTCCTTGTCTTGGCATCCCCAGAAACTGAGAACAACAGGGAGGAAGGGACAGCCCAGCTGCAACAGTGTTCAGACGGGGGGAATTTTCCTCTTGACATTCAGGGAGAGTGGTAGAAGAGACAAGCACTACACCAGACAGAAACATTTCTGATCTAGAGGGTCCATTCAGTGCAGTTCAGTGTCATTTATTTGAGCAAGCTAATCAGGAAGAGGTTTGTGTCACACCGCTATTCCCATGCTATGCAGTTACCTCTTCAGCTGTATCTAGGCTTGCTCAATACCCCTGAAGGAAAGAATGGTATGTATTTGGAGGATGCTCCAGAACTGAGTTTAATCGCTGGCATTGCTGATATGTTTTTAGTGATGGCTCACCTTTTGTTGGCAAGGACAGCTCCCTAAGACTAGACTTTATTTTCACAATCCCCCTTCTCCCAACCTGAGCTCTGGTAAGAGCATAACTGTTACCATGCAGAAACAGGCTTCTAATCCTCTCATGATAACAAATGGGACTTCATGTAATCACATTCTCTGTGCTAAAAATACCAGTACACCCTCCATCTATTTGGACTATTCTACTCCTCGTAACAGAAGCGGAGATGTGGAGCGAGACACATTGTTCCCAGTATAAAAGCAAGGTTTAAGACAAAGCTGGACTTCACTGAGGAAGTATGGCTTGCAATCATCTGCAGAACAACATGAAACAATACCCTATGCTTCTTTTAGGCTTTGTATTCTGTGAAAAATTTCCAAGCTGCAGTTCAAAAATTTAATCTGGCTGTATATCTTCTTTTTAATTACACTTTTTCACTCTACAGAGGAAAAATCATAAATTGTGAGGCTATTAATCTTTTGTGGTTCAGGAAATTTAAATAACTCAAGTTGGGAAAGAAAAAAAAAAAAAGGTGTCATCAGAAATTAAACTCAAACTTCACAATAATTACCCTAATGAAAAAAAATGAGATTCCTAAATAAACCTTGGTCATGTTGCAACAAAGACCATTTTCCTTCCCTTCATTTATGTGTATAGCTGCTGGGACAGTGTCATGCTGCAACTTGTTCCAAGACATAACTATGTTCATCTCCATTTCTGGGAGAAGTGCAGAAGAGCTGTACCTACACTCCAGAACAATATGCCCTGCAGGGAAGCTTTCTGGACAACCCTTCCAGGTGGCACAGAAACAAAAGAGAAGTGTTTTCCACCAGCTTTCACCAGATGAGCATTCTTTCTCTCATGTGCCTAACATCCTGCCTAGCCTGCATCTTCCAAGTGTGTGAGGAGCACCAGTGCCACAGCCAGCTGAGGGCAGATCAGCCACAACTAATGTTAAATAAAATTAAACTAGGATGAACTCCCATAAAGTAGTAGAGCAAAAAAAGTCTGGAGTAGATAAATATTTAAATTAAGAAGGTTCCCCACAGAATCAGAAGCAAATCCTCCAGTAACATTAAACTTGAACTGAAGCCTTGTGCCAAAAAAACCCCTATTCCTGATAGCATTAAGACTGAGATATTTGGCATCTGTGCATACAGTTCTACAGCACTCTGACAACATTGTCCTCTGCATTTGAAGGATACGGTACTAATTTCCTTGAAGTCATCATCAGAGACTGAATTCAAAACATTTGTCTGATCATGTATTCACTATAGAATACTGTTCAAATATCTTCATGCCTTACTTAAGGCCAGCAAGATTCCTTTCTTATCTTTGCAAGTGATCTCTTACCCTAATACAGTACTTTTCTGCTTGAGTAAATAGCTCTAGCCTGTTCCCAGGGTTAAGCACATACAGTAGTTTTTATTGGGTATAAAGCCATAAAACTGCACAGCAGAGCAGAAAACTCTAGGGAAGTTCTTCAAATAAATACATGCTCCATCCATTGTCCAAATGACTGAAATTGCGAAAGCAGAAAAGATGCATGAGTATTGGATACCAAAGATATTTTTTGCTATCAAGAGGACAGATGCTTTCTCCTGGGGTTTTTGAAGAGACAGTTAATGAAGTGACTGGACCTCTTTAGCTCCCTTTATTACCACCAGACTGTATTGTCATTAGACCACTAAAATTTTCCCTAGCAAAGATCCAGTTAGCACAATTTCCTGCATCCTTACATTCATATACAATCGAAGTCTTCATGTCATTTTGAACAAGTTTCTCTCTGAGGATTTGTCATCCATCTCTTCAAACATTTCCCTGAAACACACACAACTTTAGGTGACAAAAGACAATTATTTCACTGAACTCAAGCCATATGTGTTTACTTCTGTAATAAAGGCACATTCTGCCTTCTGGGGAAATCCAGCAAAGTTTGATCATATGCTAATAGAAGCAGTAGTTCTTCAGGGTCAATAGCAAAGCAGATTCTGTATGTATGGAGGAAAAAATATAGGGAAAATTGGGGTCATTAAGAAGTGAGAACCAGAACACATCAGAGAAGGAGAAATAACAGGCCAGAGAAAACAGAAAGAAATGTTTCATCCCATGGAGGAGAATGAAGATGGAGGAAGAGGATGTGAGCAGTTGCTAATGCTGATTTGTCCCATCCCCAGGTACAAGAGCTCCCCACGGTACCCTAGGGATCACAGGTTGTGGCTGATGAAGACACACACTCACATGCACCTCCAGAGGGCAATTCATCCCATCTGCTCTTTTATGTCCCCAGACAAGAGAGCACAGATAACCTACTCACACCAAACACCTACTGTTTAGGTTGTTGATGTGCTGTGTCCTTCCCTTCCTACTCACTATATGCTAAAGACCTATATTTAGGTATGTCCTGCTTAGACATTTTAAGCTGCAGAACATCTTTGGTGGTGCAGTTAGATTAAGAAAAAAGCAATACTCTTACCATGGTGCGACACATTTCCTTAGGGATGGAGGAAATCAGCCACACTGATTTAGCCAGGTTGTGTTGCGGAGTCTAACCCAATTTAACTACCTGATGTCACAGAATGACAGACTAGCGGAGATGGGAAGAAACCTCTGGAATCTGGTCTAACATCCTGATCAAACAGGGCCTCCTGGAGCCAATCTAGTCATTCTACCTCCACATTAACAATAAGAACTACCCACAACACTATAGGCATTTTCCTTCAGATTTTTCACAGTATACACATAGCAAATAATATGTTCACCACTGATTCAATTTCCTTTCCTCTTGAAGTCAAACCTGTATGGACATCACCCTGGGAAACCCACTACTGTCCCTAGGAAGTGCTCTTCCTAAGCACTGTCCCCACTCTCACTGGGTGAGAAAAGCCTTCCCTTCACTTTCTTTAGGAGGCATCCCTAGAGACAGAAAGAGGGAAATGCCATATAAGCCATTACTGCCCATCTCCTGCTGTTTTGAGCTGCCTTTTATATGATTTTATGTGCATTTGCTTCTTGCTTCAGCACATAATAGAGAGAATGTCTCTGCCCAGAATGGACTGTAAGAGACTTCCCTGCCGCTGAACTGAGCCAGTAAGTCATTCATGTCTTCCCCAGATGTTTCTGTTTTCTGAACTAACAGGAACCGTATGTACTGCTGGCTCTCCCTGCAGACCTGGGCCAGCACAAACAGAATGGGCGGGGGAGGAATTCTCCACTTGACTTCAGGACCCAGGAGCGTTGGTCCAGGAGGCTTCATAAGCGAAGGTTCTAACAAAGAACCTCTCCCGAACCACTGGGACCAGTGTGACAAAACACTGAAAACGCCCCTCACCTTTCAAAGGTTTTAATCCTTCTAAGTATCACCTCGGTGTCTTTGATACTTGTAGTACCAATTAAGCACTGCATGCAGCAAACTTAGAGCAGTGGGTGAAACAGACATGCAATTTAGGACACAGACAATAAGCAGTGCCCTGTTTGCTCACTGAGTTTTAGCACAGAAATTGGTGTTTATTGTACTGGTGATAAATCACAGAATCTAAGCTTTCCCCCTCAGCTTTTAAAAAATAATTTCCTTGTAAAATACTGCTATCTCTTCTCATATGTTTCCAAATATCAAGACAATAATGGTCCATGCACAGCATGTCTTCAGTTAAACTTTATGGTCAGTCTTCAGGAGACAAAAAGCTATAGAGCAACATGCTCTAATCTGAACCTTATATTTTACAGGTTTTTTTTGTTTTTTGTTTGTTTGTTTTTTTTTCCCTAATATACAGCATACTGAAAGTTAAATTTTAATGATAGGAAACAAATTATAATTTATGCCAATCTGAGCAGGGGAGTTCAGGCCATTGAAAAATAATTAGAAATTAGAACTCTACCTTTTTCTTTCCAGTGTGTGGTTTGTGGTTTATGGTTTTGGTTCCATTTTTTTTTCTCTTTTCCTTTTGCTCTCTCATCCTTGCCTAGGTATTTGTGAAAATCATTTGCAGAAGGGTTTCTTTCCCAGTCTCCAGAAACATTTAATTCAGTTATCAAAAACAGCTATCAAAACTCTACTTCAGATTTTCTAGAGGCTTTCTTCTATCCAATGCCCCAAAACATGTGTTTACAGATGTTGACCAAAACCAGTTTGATTAAACTGTGCCATAGAAATTATCTCCAAATTTACTAGAAGATACAACATGTTTACAGCTTAAATGCATATGGTTTACTGCCTTTTCAGTTCTGGCTGCTAAATAGAAGCACTATTTGAATAGACAGACTTCAGTGAAATATGACTCTTGGTTAAATGAATTTCAGTAGCAGCATAGGCTTACACAGTAAAGATTTAAAAAAACCCCTGTGTTTCTCTAGAATCCTTTTTTTCCTTTGTCTAGCTTTCGCCAGACTGTACTTTTTTATATTGCTTCTTTCAAAGTACTGACCCTCAACCTGTGACATGAACTGGCTCGCACTCCTGCAGAGGTCCTATGAATTCCTCTATTGAAACTTTATCTCCCAAGTCAGTTTGAGTCCATTCTTCACAAAGGTACTCAGACATAAGTAGAGAACAAATCAGAGACAATCACCACATCCCTATGCTGATTTAAAAAAAAATAAAATTAGACCACCCTAATTGCAATTCAGCACTTGCAGTTGTCAACTTTTGACATACAACCCCAGAATCCTTTTTAAACACACTACCAGAAAACTTCTTTGCCAGTAGGCTGCAGGGCATGACAAAGCCACATATTTTGTCCAGGAACAAACTGAAACAGGAGGTTAAAGTTCATAATTAGGTAAAGCTCCATTCAAAGTTCAGTGATCTTAATGAATATCACTAAATTTAAAGACTGTCAGGTTGCTTTCCTCTCCCAGACAACCAAAACAGCTTCCAGGAGATAAAAAGAGCTTGATCTCTGCCTCTCTACCCCCAAGAATTATTATTATTTTTAATGAAACACATTGAGGGTCCACACTGCTGTCAGCTGTCTGCAACATGGTTTATTTTCAGCTTGTAATATAGTTAATAAAAACCAGGTACAAAAGTGATCCTGCTTTAGAAGCACATCTTGGAAATTGGACAGTTCTGCTCAAGTCCTTATAGAACAAGATTTTAAGATGCATATAAAAAGCCATAAACCAAACTGTTCTTAATATGCCATAAAAGGATTGTTTATCTATGTGCATGCATTGAAACATCTGATGTTGCACTTTCCCATTTATAGGGAAAGGCAACCCTGTCAGGCAGACCACACACTATGTCACATGTAGTACCTGTTAGGGCAGTTTCAGCATGATTTTAATTATTTCCAAACTTGGTAAATCCCCTTCTGCCTCCTTGCTGGAAGGGTTTATATCAATTAAAATGGAATATCCTGTAAACTGTTTAAGGCCCTAGAAAGGTTCAGTTTGCTTCCCAGTTAAAAAATTCCTCTCCTTTTCACTGTCCAGATACAACCTTGGTCATGACAGAATATAAAAACTAGTTTCCCAGGTAGTGCAGTACCTAGAATTTCATCCAGACATGCCTGTATTGCTGTCAATACCTATGGTGAACTGTTTGTGCTATCTACAGAGCCATCCTGCACTGACAGAAAAACCAAGCAAGAGCAGAAGGGCCACCTGGCTGCAGTGACATCAGACTCAGCTCTTTCAGCACTTGTATCTGAAGCGTAAACGTCTAGGAAAGCTGTGAATGTGAACTCGATATCTACATCTATGGCTATGAATCTGCTGAGAGATTTGAACATTCAAAACCAAACACGTTCATTCATCTCAGGATACCATCTTCAGAAGGCAAAATCATCTGGGATCCTGCTTACCTGAAACCCAGGGAAGAGCTCAGACCAGGAGAGACATGTACAGAGACGGCACAAGAGGGAGCACCACCTTTGCTGGAAATTATATGGGCTGGCAAGAGAGGCCTCACCTTCATCTTTGGCTTCAAGTCCGGTGCACCTGGAGACACAATGATATCTCATACCCTTGATGATCAAGTACCAAAGCTCAACTGAAATAGCTCAAAGCTCATGTTGGGCTACCAACAACATTAGAGCCTATGGGTTCTTTTTTTCCCAGCGCAGAAATATGCAGCCAGATGCAAAGCAATAACCCTGTAGTCATGCTGGGGCTTTCAGCTTTAAGAAGCTCAGCATTAAAGGTTTCCATACACGGTTACCTCTGTGGAGGGAAAAATTGAGTTACAAGCAGCAGAAGTCAGAAGTAATTCTGCTGTTAAAAGCAAAGCTGGGGTTGGAGTTCACCAATCTGCCCCTCACATCTTGCTTAGCTAGGCACAGTTACAGGAATATATAAGAAATAGAGCCTCTTGGTCTCCTTCAAAAGAGACCTCAGTATTTCTTAGCAAAAGGTACTCTTCACCTGCAGCCAAACATCTCCCTGCTGTTCAGTCTGGTCACAAGGTGAAAGCTGAGAGCTTAATCCATGGTCAATTGAAGAATTTATATGTGCTTTTGTTATTAATAAGACTATTCCAAGAAATAGCAGAGTTTGTCCATATAAGCCGGCTAGGAGAAAAACTTTAACAAGCATTCTTGTATGTCATAGTCCACAGCTGAGATGCCCACCTCTTCTGAAAGAGCTTGTTCTGGTGGCAAAAGCTTTGTTCTTATCCATCAATGAAAAAACAATAGGAATAACGAGATCACCACTATCCTTTTTTATACATTTTTCCTTCAGCAGAAGAAAAAGACCAGATTTATGGCTTATTTTATAGTCTACCCCCATTTGGAAAAAGACATACAGATCTTATTAAGCAGCCTGATACTGCAGTGGCACTGAACATTGCTGTCCTGGAACAAGTCACATAGAGATTGTGATGCTACAGAACTGGGTCTTCTTAAGTTTCCTTGGTTCTCAATGTTGCAAATAAGTCTAAACTTTCTGGGAGTAGAGGAAGGGTATTTGTTACTAAGGAAATTCAACTGTTCCTTTTAGTAACAGAAGAAGAATAATATCAGCAGGACAAAACTTTGGGTTATGCCTCAGCACAACAAATATCAGATGCTTCCAATATATTTCTGCTCCAACTCAGGGTGGAGTTCTCAAGCTTTCAAGACCATATCCCCTAGAAGTCATTTAGACACCTAATTCCCATGTAAAAGGAGGGAAACAGCCTGCCCATAACCTTTCTGTGAAAGCTTTCACATAAAGAGATATAAGTACTGCAACTGAGTTTCATATTTTTGCAGGAGGAAAAGGAAAGAATTTGGACATAGTCCTTATGCAATAATTAATCATTGAATAATAAGGAGTTATCCCAGAAAAAAAACATTATATTGCCAAACATCTTCCACACAGATGCACTGTTTGCATTGTTTCTCCCTTGCATTTCAGAAATTAGTAAATAATGCTGGGGCCAATTCCCAAACACAAGGTGATTTTAGTAGACCACCTTGTTTGGGACCAATTCACAGTCACCAACAGTTAAATATAATTCCTTAAATTATACACTGCTGATGTCTGACAAAATGCAAACTTGTGAAACAACTGAGGATAGCACCTATACAGCTCAGCCAAGGTCAATGATGGGGCTTAAGGGCAGACAAGTCTCTTCATTTTCTAGTGGCAGATGGTCAGTGTCTCCAATAAATAGGGTCATTGCCAGGGTTAGAGTGCAGACTGAAAAAACATCACAGGATGCAGACATACGTACTGTGTTGGGTATTTTAGCAGGGAAGGCTGCAGCCCCCTAGGGAAACCACACCCTGCTGCTACACTGTGAGATGCCTTAATTCTCCTTGTTCCTTACAGGGCCTGGGATCCCAAGCAAGCCCACCAATTTCATTCCCCAGTCTAGAAATAGAAGAGCTAAGTGTAGTAACAGCAGCACAGTGACACAGCCAAGCCCCTCACCAAACCTCTTGCTGGGAATTCCTGTAACCACGTACCCTGTGTGCACATTTCGAGCCATAGCCCTCAGAGAAAGCCCAGCCTTTCCCTAGGGGAAGGGATGGGTGTTAAGGAGAAGATGCTAGGAAAGTCCTTTGCTAATCCAACTTGCAGCTTTAGGAAAGCGTTCATGTCCCCGGGCAATCTTCTCAACAAAACTGCATCTGAACGCCAAAAATTAAGGAAATGAAAAATGAGTAAAGAGCAAATTAAAATCCCATAGCGTTTAATTGCGGAATCAAAAAAACATTGTGTTCCTGGAACAAACGGTGTGCCCCAGGCACCTCAGCAACTGCTGCCCAGCACCACTGAGACTCCTGAGTATCCCACTGTCCCAGTAGAACGACAGCTGGGAACTGCTGAGGCTCGAAGCAGAAATCCTGGCACACATCAGGGTTTCTCCTTCCTTTCTTTTGTAATGTTTGTAGTACCATCTCAAATTGTGACTAATGAGAACTCCAACAACTGAAACACAAAGCAGCACATCGTCAGGGAGGGAACCACATGGTTGGTGATTCAGTGGCAGCCCACCATCACCTTTTCCACAACATGTGACCTTGCAAGGTTATCTGCTTATTAGGACAGAATTACAGGCTGCCTTGTGATCTCTGTTTAAGGGAAGTATAGTCATAGTGCATTTATTTTTTTTTTTTTCAACTTAATTGGTGGCCTCTTTGCAAATCAATTCCAAGGAAACATTAAATATACTTTCATAAGGAAATAAAATGGGTTAATTAATAAGAAAAATATAGTTCAAAGTAAACATATTAAATCTGGTATTAATACACTTTTTGAAAGTTCTTTTCTGAATTGTCATTTTGATAACATTGTGATGGGAGCTGTTTTCTTTCCTACACCACAAAATCTGTTGGCTCCTCCTATCCCTTAAGTCTACAGCCAGTTTAGAAATTGTGACCTTTGTGATGTGCAAAATCTAACGGAGAATTCCATCTGTGCTGAAAGACCATGAGCCTCTCTCAGGCTGCCCTGATGCCTGCAATATTAAGAATTACTCAACCTGTCTCTGAATACGAGATATGTCCTTCTGAAATCTGTCAATGATGACTGGAAAATCTATTATTTCATCAGAAGAAAGAAAATGTGGACTTGAGCAATTGGACTGCTTTGTACCCAAGTTTTCACATCAACTGTATTTTAATTATATTGAGCAAAATACTACCTGGCTGCAGTTTCCCATATCTCTAGTGCAAAAAATATTTTTGTAGCCTTTATGAGACTCTGAAAAAAAGAGATGCTCCATTTAGTTGCAAAAGCTGGTCCTAGAGATGAGAAGGGAGCCCACCTCGTAAAATAGGTAAGCAATTAGAATGATTGAATAACTCAGTAAAAACAGCATTACACTCTCTCAGTTGTACCTACTGTATGTACTAAGCATTAAATACATTGGAGGCTGCATATAGTAATGAAGACACCAGTGCAGAAATAAAATGCTGAACTAAGGTTCCAAACTTGTCTGTTTCTGACTGCCATGCCTCAGAAAAATCAGAATAAAAACCAAATCCAGCTCCAGAGAGGAGTCACAGGAGATCAACATGGAAAAACAGAGTTTGCCAAAACCCTTGGAAACTGAAATCCTGGAGATGTAGACAGCTCTGCTGAGGACTTAATTTTTATGGATGTTTTCCCTTCTGGCCACTGGGCCCCAGTTTTCTCAGGTCAAACCTACTGAAAGGCCTGTGGTTCCTGCTGAATGTTCCACCCATTTGTTTGGCAGAAAAAGCACTTCACAGCCCCTGCAAAGCTGCCTCTAAAGCTCATTGGTTTAAGGTTACATTCTGACTTGTCCTTACTTGGAGTAGAACTGAAAATACCACTTGTTTTGGCAGGAAAACTGGAAGAGAATCAGTGTAATAGGGATGAGTGGACCAGCTATTAGCATCTCAGCAGGAGCCGTCCAGGGATGCGCTTCAGTCTCCTCACACTTAATACCTAAGACAGCTTCAATCTTGCCTGAAATTTCTCTCCCCTCCCCACTCCCACAAGAGTTATTTTACTTTTCAGTGAATGAGCACTGAGTTCAGGAAACCAAAGAAAGTCAAACATACCACAGAGGGGTATTAAGCAATCCTCCTCGAGTGTTTCTCTGCAAACCATAATACTTACTTACAAAAAAAAAAACAAAAAACAACAAAAAACAAACCAAAAGCACCCTCAAAAGACAAAACCCCATCTCCAAACACATAAAGTTCTCCCCCTTCATCCCTCCCCTTCAGCCACAGACTCCCTGTAAGCAGATATGATGTTTTGGGAACATGATAGAGACAGGATTCATGGAGTATGTGTTGACTCCTACTGACTCAGTAACCCCTTTAGAGTTCACAAGCTCGCAGAGAAGGCAAAGCAAAGAAAGCTAATGCATTAATTTACAGAATTTTTTATCCTTTTCCTTACCATTTGCCTGCCCCAAATTGAACATGTAAGAGACTTCCATTAGGAACTGACAGGTCTAGATAAAGATGAGCCTGCAGGGTTTCCATCTAGCATTTCCTCTCCAGCACACACAGTATCTTGTATTCAACAGATACTTTTCCTGTCTTTACTCTCAGAGGGAGGTCCAACTGAGTGCTGTGGCAATTCCCTTTACATGAAGCAGTTTTAACTCTACATTTAGAAGTTAGGATAAGGATGTCAGGCAGAGTCTTTCTCAAGGTTTCACTTCACACATGGACAGAAGTTTCAAACGGTTCACAAAGTAATCAAGTTCCTTACAGTTACAAAACACAACAGTCTATTTTAATTTCTCAAACTTATGGATATACCTATTCACACAAAAATTTTTGTATGTACATACACAAACACGTGTAATTACAGTTTGACATTAAAGGAAAAAAAAAAAGGATCTGTAGCAGTCCTACCAAAGTAAATCCAGCGCAACACAGAAATCGGGATGTTGCAGTGCAGGTGAACCCAATCAGCCCCTTTGACCTCAGCCAGTACCACTGTGGATATACTAAACATTTGCTTCTCTTCTGCTGCTCACTGATACAAAAAAAGCTCCTTCATGTACATTCCTTCTCCAGTCTAAATGTAAGGACTAAACAACCCCCCAACAATTTATGACAAATACACCCCCACAAGGCTGAGCTACAGCACTGCTTCCTAGCTTGATTGTAGCACATGTTCCCTCTTAACAGGAACAAGCTCTTGCCATGGGAAATTGGCACCTCGTAGGTAATGCATTTGAAACCTCTTTTTCACGTTGTATTTTTTCCATATAAATTTAAATTGGTGAAGATGAACAAAAACACCTTTTGAAGGAGGGAAAGTAGAAACCCACCACTTTCATTTCACTGCCACTGGCCACATGCGGCAGTGCCCCAGAGGAGGACGGGGTGGTGACGGAGCCCTGGTGTGTCCCCTCACGGCCCATGGCAGGCCCTGAGGGGAGTCAAAGCCCTGCACAGAAGAGAGTCTTGCATGTAGGTAGTTACAGCCTCAACACGCCTCCTCACAGGAATTACCAAATCCCGTCCCTGTTAACTCCCAGGGACAGCTTTCAGATTTTCTTTTAGCTTAATGCTGGCCGGTGCCACGCGCGGACGCGCAGGGTTGTGAAACACCCACCATTGGAGCAGCCACTGCACGTGTCCCACACACCCTCCTGACACAGACACAGCAGGGTGAACCTGGATACCCCACAGAGCACGTACTCACCCCTCCTTCGCCTCCAGGCCAGGAGCTGCCAGAGGCTCAGCCACCTTCCTGCAGTAACACAGCTCCCAAGCCACCAGTGCACAGCCCTGAAGAACACTCAGCCTGTCACACACACCAGAAGTGCCAATTCTGCACCAGGCCCATGCATGAGGTTCAGGGCCCACCTGAACCTCATCAGGAGCCGCTCTCCCTCCTGCTGAGCCAGGTGTGTTGCCTCTCCTGCCTCTCTGGCCACTGCTCCCCAGCTGGGGCACTTACTGACACACTTCCACTAGAGGTACAGCTCTGCCTGTGTGTGTGTGTGTGTTTGTCTGTGGACAGACCTGCACTGGCTTTTTGCATTCTCCAAACCAGCCCGGAGTAACAGCATAAATGCTTCCAAAGGCTTTGTCTTCCATGCCAGTTCTTCAGGTACTGATGGAAAGAGTAAAAGAGGCCTAAAGGTTGAGGTCTATTTTACTGCTTCCTGCCTGTGTGTTCTCCACATTTTTCTTACATGTCTTTCTTCAAACCATCCACATGGGTGAACGAAGCCCTGTTGTTACAGACAGGGAAATAAGTCATGGGAGGGAGGAAAAATTCTGTGGTGTGTAATAGGCTAGACTGATCACAAAACTCCCCCTCTAGAGAAAAAACTAATGCCCTTTACAGAAATCATGTATGATGGATAACTAATTAAAAGTATTACTCAAACAACTGTACAGGTCCAGGTCCAGTAGTTTGGGTCTTCTTTCCCCCCTGTTCTGTTGCTCTAAATTTCTCCCATGACAGCTGAAAAGACCTGTCTTCTCATTTCCTGAATCAACATGTTTGGTCATGTAGGAATGGCTATAAAAGGGGCTGAACAAAGTATTAGGATATGCAGAAGCAAATGTCACACAAGGTCCTGCAGGTACATTTAAAAACCCCATCCTGGCACAAAGCCTGGGACTCACTGATGTCCAGAGGCTGTTTTGCCATGTTCTCAATGGGCCAAAATGTTACAGCTAGGTTTTATAAGGACCAGTCACATGAAACTACTCATTAGTAAGACACACACTTCTAAAACAAAGAAGATGTCAAATGACCGTGGGGTCACACACTCAATTATGATCTTTTCTGCCTGTGTGCTGGTAATTCTTGCTCAGGGATTCATGATGAATGCACCAGCAACACTGTTTTGCTTGAAACTGCCAATACCCATAGACTGGTGGTATCAAAACCAACACACATTCTAGCAGTGCTTTTGTATGAACCCCTTGCTGCACTTAGAAGTGTTGCTGTACAAACATTCTGCTGTTCTAATTTGAAAAACATGTATTTTATTACTGCTTTAAGACTTTATATATGATTTTATAGGGCACTATGTAAGCTGGCCTAGCATTCTGCAAACGAGCAATCCTTAACCCAGAGCCACAGTCAGGAGCTTTACAAATGAACTTTCATTTCTTCATAAATTATCCTCTTCCAAGATTAGGAAAACACAAGGAAATTGCTGAATCCACTTTGCTGATTTGCCACATTTTTCTGAACAAATAAGAACATTTCTCTCTGGAGACTGAAATTTCATCAGCCATGTTGATTACCTTTATCCATGAATTAGAAACCTGAACTTATTTTGGTAGATTAAAAAGTACATCCATATTCATGCCCATATCCTTAACACATGGTTAGGTTACAATATTCCCAGTCAATATTGTGTGGCTCAATTTTTGGCTTACACATGTAGGCAACTCAAACCAGCTCATAATTAATCTTAATAAACAAAACATATGACGAGTGGACAGACAAGTGTTTGCGTGTGTGTAACTTGGGTATGTAGCTAAGTAGCTTACCCCACAGTCACATCATGGGTCAGCAGCACTACCAAGCACAGAGCTCAGATTGTTCATATTCAAGTTCATACTGGATCCCACAGATACTTCTAGAATAACTAGTTGTTTATTTTAATGAAATGAGTAAAATATTTCCTCCAAAAAAATTATTAATGTTTCACATTCTTAGTTCCAGGGCTTCATTTCCCAGCATCACACATGCATGGGTTACACAAACACAGACAGGGCCAGAAAAGCTTACTTCTTTTTGTATTGTCAAGACAGTTTGATTTGTTTCTTCTCCAAGGAACTTGGAAGTCTGTAAGAAGGAAAAGTGCTGGAAAATGAGAATATAACCTTATGTACAGAAGAAAAAAAGCAAAAAATAATGTTTGCCCTTGAGACGTATGCCTTGAGTTTGAACTGATGAACGCTACAATACAATTTTGTCACGTTACTGCAGCATTTTCTGATTTTGGAGTAGATGTAATGCACTAATGTGCCCACTGAAAAAAAAAACCCCACCACAGGACTATCCTTCAGGGTGTCCAGGAAAATTCCAGAAAACCCATGGATCTTGCTGGAATTTACAATATTTCCCTACAGTCCTAGGTACTTCAGGTGGAAGGTGTTCAGGCAGTGATGGCTGATCCAGATAAGCTGGTATGTTTGGGTTGAACATGACTGGATCTCTGATAGCCATTTCTTCATTGGATTTCTTCTGTTGTTGCTTTGGTTTCAGTGTTGGTTTAGTTTTTTTTGTTTTCGTTTGTTTGTTTGTTTTAGTTCATGTTTGATTACTATAATAATGGGGTTGTAGGCATGGATTTAGGTGTTTGGGTTTTTTGTTTTAAATTGAAGCGGGCATAGGACTTGTCACTTTCCTTTCTCAATCATCAGCTACTCACCACTGCTGGACAGCTTCCTAATTCAGAAGTCAGCATACTGACACTATTACACAGAAATGAGTATCTCATTCTAAGACTCAGCAGAAGAAAACACAGTAATTAAAACAAAGAACTATGAGAGTGCATCACTAACCATTTCCACAATGTGTCTTGGCCACTGCTGAAAAATGCTTCATGATTACCCACTGTTGCAAGGGGACAATCACAAAGGGACTGGGGTTCAGTGACAGAACCCTTAGCTTCACAAGAAATAAAAACTACGTCAATTATCAAGGAAGGCAGAACTAGCAGTTTAAACCGTAATGAAGCACATGAATCCCGGTACCAGATTAATCCACCTTTTACAAGTATGTAAAGAGACAAATTCCAACAGAGAATTTAGAGGGTATGTACTGGAGCAGAGACCAAACCAGAGACAGCTCAGCAGAAGAACTGAAGGAGTTGTGGGCACCACAGCCCAGACACCGTGGCTTCAGGAGGCCTGCAGCCCCATCTGCTCCATGTGGCTTAAAAGCCCGCAGGGGTTAATACAGAATCACAGAATGACAGAATCTAGCTCCTCCACAGAGACAAAACTACGGAAGTGACTGTCTGCTTGTGGATATTTTAAACAAAAAAAAGAAAACATATGGCCCTCTGGAGCTATGCTTGCTTTTTCTCCAGCTGGTATGACACAGAGAACAGATAGCCTAGGCTTACAACTAAATGGAAAAGCTTTATTTCAAGGAGCAATTATGGAACAATTTAGGCAACATGCTTCATTTTTGAAAGTTCTCAGATTAGAAAAGTGGAAACAAAAAAAGTTGGGAATGCTCGTGTACACTAAGTAATAAAAACTTTTAAAAGCACAAAATATCTTACCTGTATAAACCAGCAGTGTCTTACCTGCGTGAGGAATATTTCTGTGAACTACCAAAGACGACTTAGAGTGAATAATTAAAACCAGCCTTTTCTCTCTCAGATGCTATTTTGTGATTCTACACATAGGCTAACAGTGAGCAAAAATTAAAACAGAAGAATAGGCTTAATTCAGAAGGCTGAAAAGATAGGTAATTTAATTTAGAAAATCAGAAATTTCATTTAAAAGTGTGATCCTGTGGATTAAAACCACATTTGTGATAAATAAATAGTCAAGGGCAGCCATGATGCACATCTTTAAATTCAAGTGTTTCAACATGCTAGTAAACGTTTCGGAGTACAGACTTCTGCAGCAGTATGGGTCCAAATGCAGAGCCAGTGTGTACAAAGAGCCCACCAACTCCTGACCCCCAGCAGGAATGCCTGTGGCTCACAGGGAGATGGGGTTGTGTAATCCCCAGGGACGGCAAGGCCAGAAGGGATCTTAAGAAGTCATCTAGTCCAATCTCTGCCAGAGGATGAACTGTACCTTAAGCACTGCCAATGTTTAAACTCTTATTTAACTTTTATATTAAAACTTAAGTAAACGATTTTACAATATTCTCAGGAAACGTATTGCAGGGCTTTGCAGTTACCGTCAGGATTATTTTCTCCTAATGCCTAATCTGAAGGTAGGCAATTACCTCTTGTCCCATGAACAGGGAGTTTGGAGACAAAGGTTTGGGGTTGTTTTTTTAATGTCTTCTCTGCAATAGCTTTTTGAAATGTCAATACTCCTTTAGTCCTTGCTCCTGCAGACTAAACACACCAAATTCTTTCAGTTTTTGCACACAAAATAATGTTGTCTAGCACTCTCATCTTTCTTGTCTCTCTGCACTGGACTCTTTCCAGTTAGCCCCCAGCCTCCCTGAAATGTGGTGCCTGAAACCGGGTATAGTATCCCAGCTCAGACCTCATTAGACCTTATTAGACCTAATTAGAGTAAAAGGTTATGTCACGTGATTTAATGGGGAATGCTTATTTATTCAATCTAGTATGTGCTTTTTTCCAAAAACATGACATTATTGACCCATGATTAACTTGCCACTCACTGGAATCTGCACATCCACCTAATTTCAGCAATTAATTTAAATAACTTCTTGTTGTAATCTATTCTTCTGATACACTTTCAGCCTTTATCATCAATAATTACTTGTAAGTGAGGTATCTATTGCATAATCCAGTTTGTTTTATAAAGTATATAGATTAGCATAAAATTAACTTAAGGTCTCCTTATTATTACATCTTCCTAGGTGACAGTGAATTGCTACAAACAACCCTAAGTACAAATCACTCTTGTAGATCCATTTAAACTATGCTTTCTGCATGAGTTATGCAAATGTCAAAAGCAGACTTTACCAAAAGCCCCTTACCAAAATCGAAATGTGTCACCTTTCCAGCTTCTCTGTTCTCAAGTCAACTAGTCTCTGTGAATCACAACATTCTGTCATAGAAGAAACAGTTTGATAGGATTTATCTTTCACGGTATTTTCCATTTTCTCTGAAATTGTATGAAAATAGAAGAACTCTTGAACTGAGAAAGATGTATAGAAATTATTTTTCCATAGAATGAACATTAAAACCAATAAAAATGCATATGTCAATTTGTGAAGATCTCCCTGTCTTTGCCATAAACTGGCCCATGTTATCTTACACATCAAAAAGGTCACGGGAATATGTAGTTGTTCTTATCCAATTTTATTTCCTTTAACAGAAATGCTTACTTCTTCCAGATACACTCACTGCATCTAGATTAAGATCCTGAATTAAAAGACAATGAAAACTGGCCTTTATTCCTCCACAGACTTTGGTGAGTTCTGGATCAGTCCAGAGGTGAATGGAAATTCTTTCCCCAGCTGTTACATTTTATTGAAAACATTGCAGTCCTACACACTCAGACAGAAGTAGTAGGTCATAAGGTAGTCTATTTTTACATACAGGTTATGCCATATAGATGATATAAAAGGTTAGCAATGGAACACGTTAGCCTAGGTTTTCCAGGCACCTCGATGCCACCACACTAGGCAACTCTTCAAAGAGACAGAGCCAGAATTCACAAACGTGACGGAGGTCCTGATATGAATCCATTAAACATCACATATATTAATCTAAACAACTTAATTTCATTGGTCTGATCTTTAATATTGTACTCAATGTTACAAATAAATTATAACTTCAACTTCACATTTCAATCTTCACATTTCAATGTAAAATGAACAGTTGGTTTAAAGTAAAAAGAGCTTTGTGGAGGCAACAGCTTTCTTTAACAAGATTATAATTTTATAAGAGTAGAGAAATGTGTAAACATAAATATTCATGATTTTCTTCTGTACACATCTGTGTAAATTAGTTGATATAAATATAATTTACTATAGAAACATTTTTTTGTTTGTTTATGCTACAGTTCTATGCTGGCATCAACATACTAGTTGATTAATCTTTCAAAGAGTGAGATTTATGCATTTTGCATCCTAATCCCTGGTATGTCCATTGCCAGCAGTGGACTTCATGTTCAGAGAATCAGACTCACAGTGTCAGCAATCTAAAATTAAACTTCAGAACAAGATTACAATCAAAAATGAATGTATTATTTTCATATCATAATCGACAGATACGTAAAGGCCGTGATCCAAGCCAACCAAAATCAATTACTGGTTTCCCACTGACTTAGCTGAAATTCACCCGCGGTTTCCAGTCACTGTAGATCTCATTTTAGTTTTATAATTCTGTTAAAGCATGAAGAGTTAAAAAGTATGCAGTATCAGAGCTTCAGAGTGAGAAGTAAAGCCTCTAAGTCTTTCTGGGCTTCTTTATCCTGAAAGAAACAGACAATCATGCATCAACTTAGATAGGATAAATCCGTTCATTTGCCTAATACATGCCTATCCACATTTCTTTACTCACAACAGACATAACACACAATTCCAACAGCCACAAAATGTAAAGACTGCATAGGAAGTTAATTTATCAGTGAATACAAAAATAAAGTTTGAAGTGAAAACAAGAGCCAGATGGCAGCCCTCCCTTTACAGCTCTGTTAAAGCACTTAAAATGTTAGCCCACGAATAGCCTTCTCTGTAGACCAGTAAGCCTTTCAGCTTGGGATATAACTTTTATTGGTGTACTTTGCATAAAGTATTGCCTTGCCTTATACCTGACGTAATCTTGCAACCCAACTGCAGGCTGTTTTTCCACAGGTACTTACGTGATATTTGCTAACGATTTATTATGAAACTAGAAAAAAACATTAGGAAATGTAATTAATGATGTGGGTTAGATTGTGGTTTCAGTGCATACAGCCATACCTACCAAAGAGCCACCATGGACTGACTACACCCTCAATATCTTCCAGGCCAGTGTTGGTGGGCTCTGCCTACGCGACTGGGCTCAGGACACAGTGGAGACAATGGGGAAACAAGAGGCAAGTGATCTGCTGTGCTCAGAGCCAACATGATATTGTTGCAGAAGGGGAAGGCTCCTTTAGGACAATGTGTTAAGTGCACAGTTTGCACGGGGCTTTAAACCAAACCCAGGCCACAGACTCTCTCACCGTGACATGGGTTTTGGCTATTCCACATAAAATCTGTTTGGAAAGGGGCACGTGCTTGTAAGTATGTAACCACAGCACAAAAACTCCATCATTCTACTTATTTTTACATGTCTCTGGATGTGATCCACTTGCTTTAGTTGCCACTGCAAAAATTCTAGCTTACAAAATGTACCTTGGTTTAAAAGCACATTTCTAAAAACTCAGTGCCTCACATCTGCACACTGGTGGGTACTTAACAGTGCAAGTGAAAAGTACCTGCACATCACAGATTTTATGCAAGTATTTCTGATGACAAGGACCAGTAGTGATAATGCCACAGGCAATTCTGAAAGAAAATACTGTAGACAGTCAGTGGAGTAATCACTGAATTTCAGGGTCACTTCATTATCCAATCAACCAAAGAGCTGGAACAAAATACAGGACATTTTAAAATATATTTTATGGGTGAAGAAATTCCTGCTTCTCTTTATTTTGGTTAGATGTCTATAATGTCATGGAGGAACAGAGAAGAATATTGAGATGATAGAAAACATATGCCAGACATGTCAAACTACATTATATTATTGGTCTGGATTAAGGCATTAATACATTAGCTGGACACTTCTCTTGGAGTCGCTGCCTTACTCCCACTGGCAACAATAGGCTAAACTATCTGCCTAATCATTTATCAGAGGGCTTAAAAGGCACACACTGCAAAGCCAGCAAGCTCTTGCCAAAATACTCTAACAGAAGGAAATGTCACACTGAATTCAGCACCCCTTAAACTCCATGTAACTACAGGCTGGCTGGAGCACCAACACATTGTTTCCAATAAAAATTGGAAAACTAAATTTTTATCAATACCTTACTTAATTCAGGGAAAATAAACTCTTCTGCAGTGACTGTGGTCAACTTCTGAAAACAATTCTAAACTCCATTAAACAAAAAAGTAAAAAGCCAGATATTGTCCCATTTTATCAAGAAATGGAAAAGCTTCATTGTATCTGGTCCTACTCTTTTGACGCTTTTCTAAGCTGAAAATTACAAAGACGCTGTTTTTCTCATATCTGAATGAGGTCCAGCAATTCATGGATTGATGGGATTCTTTACTCGATTTGCAGGATACAGCATTTAAAAAATTTATCTCCAAACAAGATTGTATAGTTGCCTCTCTCCTTAGAAGTGAAACATTATATTGGGCAATGAGCTTTACAAGTTGCAAAGGTCTCAAAAATATTGGGCAATCTTCCCTGAATCTTCCTCTGGGCTTAGGAAAAAGAATGGAACAAACCCATAATTGTTTTAAGAACTGTCTGGAGAAGAAACTGCAAACGTGCAAAGCGTTCTACCTCTGGTTTGCCAGTTCTGAACAAGACTGCATCAGTGAAAGCAGGAATTATTATTGTTGCAAATTACTTAACTGGCGACGTTAATTAAGCCAGCAGCTTCCAGTCAATAAGAACTCACATGGCAAAAACATTGAAGAAAATCAGTAATGGTATTAAAAACAAAGCTGAGAACGGTCAGTGAAGGGAACTATGTCACCTTTGAATAGTGTCCTTCCAAACCAAGAGGTGTGTCACACTAAAAGGAGAGAGAAGCCACAATTCTGTTCAGTTTCCAGTTTTAAGGGCAAAAACTTCATTAATGCCCAAAGCTTAACTGCTAATGGAAAGACAAAGCCATAAATCCTGTATTTGGCCAACTCTCTTCCTTGTTGATTTTCCTTTTGTGGCTTTCTGGAAATGAACAATAAGGTTGTCTTTTTTTATTATTATTTTTAAGACAGTCAGGCTCTGATCTCCCTTTACAGTGTGGCAGGCAGAGGAAGAGGTGCAAATCGTAGGAGGAATGCAATATATTTGCGTCAGTCCCATTAGTTCACCCTGAGGCTTAGTTCAGCACTGACTGAATACACAGCCATTTTCAACCTTGACTTTCTACTGTCAAGGCTTACATTTATTGAACATTTCTTATATCGTTTTCAGAGTTGAATGGGAGTTCAAAATGTTCTGCAAACTGCTACACAAAAGGTATTCAAATTACAGGGTCAGGGACTGTATTTTTCCTTCTTCCTATTTAGTTGCTTTTCTTTTACGTTTCATCATTCATGGGAGATATGCACAAGAAAAAAAAGACCTGAGAGGCCAGGGACTGAACAAGGGAAGAGAGGGAGCTGAAAATAAGTGCAAGAAGAAAGAGAGAGCTGGTGGGAAAAAGAGAATGTTGGCTTAACTGGAAGTAGTCCACATTTTGACAGTTCATTTCTGGTGAAAAAAAATTTACTGATAAATACACATACACACAGATTTACACATATAAATGTGCATGTAAAAATTAAATGGCAATTAAAGAAAAGGCAGAAAGATAATGATTTTACTTTCCATCTCTGCTAATTATTTCCTTATGCACTAAACATGCTCAACCCAGGCACTGCACATGTGCGCACTTGCTGACAAAGTCCCAACTGTCAACAGAGAGCGATACACCCCCAGGACCACAACCAAAATCGTCACACCGGCCAACGAAAACATAATTGTGTGCAACCACTGCCAAACCCCAAGCTGACATGCATCCTGTAGGGTTTCATTGAAGTCAGCAGGGCAGCATGGTATATTAAACGAGCTGGGCTGCAAGGGTGGTCCAAAGCTGTACTCTGATACGCAGTAACAGCAATGAGGTGCTGAGAGACACTCCTGCTTTCAGGCACAGCTGTACTATTCCTTTGCAGCTCCAGGAGAAATACTGGACTGCAACAGAAAAGACTCCCAGACATGCACAGGGATTGCCAGTTAGAGAGCAATAGCTCTTGTGGACAACATAAATCATACCAGGCTAAATGCTATCCCTTAGTTTAATGATAGGCTCTCACAGATGGTGCGACTGTAGTACCTGCTAACAATTGCATAATAGCAGTTTTCCCCCTCAGACATTTCTATACATCAATGCAATCATCCACTTGCCACCTTCTATATGAGTCCTGTATTCACAAGTTTGGGCACTTTATGCTTTTTCCAATTTTTAGTATCTTCCTCTGGGGATTAACCACGACTTTTTAAGGCCTTTAGGATCAATGCATGCACACCTTTAAAACACACAGCTGACAATAATTACACATTTTTGGATATTATTTCAAGCAGAAGGAAAAATACCCTTTCATACCCAGAAGACTGTGAATAAACAGGTCAGCTAGTTTAAGGACTGCTGTCGAAAAATTTAAAAACAGCAGAATATAACTTAGAATAATAAATAGTCATGTAAACTTTTAATGCACTAGTTTTTTCCTAATTTAAAAGTCTATGTTTCATGTGTAATCTGTTTTTTTACTACTTTTTGCTATTGTACACAATGTGGAGCTTTTGGTGTTAAAGACATTCTCCTCTTTCTGTCGAGGTGCTGCCATGATGGGACCCACAGCTTTTCTTTCTGCACAGTCATTGCAGAAACAGCCTGAACACCATCACGCCCAGTTACAGCCCCCTCAGAAAGACGCTTGTCAAGGTTTTCCCTCACCCTGTATATTGACTCTAAGACCATATATTTCAAGATCCATGTAGCTTCACTTGGCCTGGCTACCCTACAAAAAGTAGAGGTTTTTGCAAACCTATTTCTGCAATCCTGCAGAGCACCACCACCTCTGTAAATACTTCTCCCACTCTGCCCCTGCATCATGTCCCCCTGCCCTGCACACCAGCAGGGGAGATACACTCCACACTTTGAGGAATCGTCAGCTGACCAAGATTTTTGACAGGATGTTGAAACAAATACTTTGTGGTAGACAGTTTAATCATAAATATAACAAGCTCAGTATTTATCAGGATAGACTTCATCCTTATGTATGAAACTATGACACCAAAAAAAGCATCTTCATCACTTTTTGGAATTATTTTTGAGGGGAGAGAAAGAATAAGCAGAAAATGCAAACAAACCTTTTGGCAAGAACTTCAAAAACATGTAGATAGAAAATTGGTCTAATCACTAAGATATAGAAATACAGATTGTATTCTTTGAAGTGTAAAATGTAAAATATAGGCAGTCTTAAATTCTTTTAGCAACCCTTTAACAATTGTCTCATTTTTCCCTAGCATTTTACAGTTTGAAATCTGACCTCTTTATATAAGATTTTAAAAAGTGTATTCCCTGAGCTTGAAGCACTCGCATTCAGAGTATACAAAACCACTAATCAAGAAATAGTATTTTTTAAGTATACTCAAATGATATTTTAATTTTGGGTTGTGGTAGCTATTATGAAATCCTTGTTCAACGCCACAAACAGTATTAGCAGAAAAACAATAGCCTAGAATTCAAAATGAACACAAATCTTAACACTTCCATTATTTTGCAAAATGACCAATCTATGGTGGCTGGAGTAGGTATTTCTTGGAACATCTTGATAATCCAGATAGACAAATGTGCTGTTGTAATAGGAATAGCTGATAGGTGCTGAAGTTTATACTCTGACCTCTCTTCCATCCCTCTGTAACTCCAACTTTTTCCCCTCACAGACAATATTAAAAATTAAATTAATAACCAAGGAGATCAATTATGGTGATGTAAAAAGAAGTGTAAGAAAACTGTAAGGGTAGGATTTCTTCTCAGTAGCTGCATTCTTGTGTAAACATTCAGCCATTGTTCCTGCCTATTATTACATTTACCTCCTCCTCCACATGAGTTTCAGGGGTCACAGGCTGAAGGCAGAGTCTTTAACAAGTCTCTGCTTCCTGACATTCTACACCTGTAAGAAGTGAATGTCATTATGATCAATTTCTGTAATATCTAAATCTCTCACACTTGTTAATTTGAACTCTGAATTGCCATAATTTGTAATTGCTGGGAAGGACTGTTTTAAATGACCAATAATTTTGTAAAACACATTCTCAGCTTTGGGGAAGTTTTTATCTGCATTTTAAGCAAGATTTTGAGCAACTGTCAGTGCAAAGAGTTTTCCTTTGTATTTTTCCTGCTTTCTGCCTTTATCTCCTCCAAGACTGTATTTTTTGTAGTGTAACTGCTGCTTTATAGATTAATTTTCAAAAAAATGTCACAGAGAGCAGAACCTTGAAATTTCAATCTCTTTCTCTGTTAATTCCTTTTTGGTGAGCTTACTGGTCCCACAAGCACACAGTTCACTCTCGTGGCCCGCAGTCGTCTCCAGATACAAGAAATTATACTTTCTTGACTACTATACTTCATAATCCTATACTGAGACTTGAATTTTCTACAAGTTCCAGCCTTGCAAATACCCAACAATCTTTGTTATAAACAAGAAATTAGTATCTTATTCCCCTTACAAGCAAAGCACCATGTGTTTAACCAAGCACACACACACACACACATTTTGTCTTTCTATATGCAAGACAGACATTTGTGTTTTCAAAATTAAATTACATTTTTGTCCTCAAATTTAAAAAAGTAGTTTTGTTCCATCACAGTAGTCCACCACATCTGGTTTCAACAGCCCTTCATGTAGTCACACTCACCAAGGCTTTGAGCACACTACAAAGTAAGGCGTCTCAGTAAGGTTAATACAACATGCACTAGATGAACAGAGCAGCTGTCAGGCACTTCACAATAACTCACAGCAGCCCTGAACATTAGGATCTCTTTTACTGAAGGGGCAAATGTTTCCCAGGACCCTGAGGTTATCCACCTGGATAGCAACCAGAGAAAAACTGGACAATTTAATGTCCCATGCACCTCCAGCAGTGAAACACCACTCTACAGTATGACAGTAGTTACGGCCAAGGAAGAAATGAATGATTCATTGGAGGTTTTTGTTTAGAGTACAGAGGATAGAAAAAGGTCTCTTAAGTTGCACTGTAACATCCGTTTATTTTTTTCAGATTCAATTTGCACCAAATCTCATGTATTTCCTTTTAAAATAAAAATAATGCATAAACTGTTAAGTTAAAAATGTGCCAAACTATTTTTAAAAACCGTCCTATTTTTAAAAATCATCCTGTAACTCTTAACTTACAGGGCTTACAGGAGTTGTTCAAGCAGAACTTTTTTCTTCTTTTATAATTTCTGTGGTATCCTTTTTAAGACTCATAAGAGGGTTCAAACTGGCCATCTGATGTTTTTTTTCTCTTTAACAAGGATTAGCTATGTTTGGAAGCCCCTTTACCCTTTGAACTAAAACATGTTCTGTAAGTAGTAGGACAGATGCACAGAAGGGATATTTGGATATGATACAACTTTCAAGTCAAAAATAATATCACTTAACTCAAAATGTTACATGAAATGAATCCTAGAGAAAGTGTCAAAGAAGAGTCCTGAGTTACAGCAGCTGAGAATTTGACCTGAGGATTAAAATGAGCTATGGACTACTTTACTGATGCCAAGCACCTCTGGTTCCCAGAAGTCACTGGAAACTGTGGATGCTCAGAAGCAATAAAAAGTAAACCATTGTCTATGATTATTTTTCTGCAGGATGATTTGTATCATGAAATACTATACATTTCCTCAATGTGGCACCTTTCCAGCAGCTTTGTCTCTCAGTCTGCTCCTGATTTTATGCCTTTATACAAGTACATGTTTCTCAGCAGAAGCCAACATTTAAAAGCAAAGGAATTCCCCTGCTTGAATAAAAAGAGAAAACTCACATGAGAAACTATGATTACACTTGGGAATGATGGGTTTCCCATGGCTGTGACAACATACCATGCTGCTGACAACCTTGAGATCCTGTGCTGTGGAAAACTGAAAGAAATCCTCAGGCGGCTGCTGCTGACCTGTGTTTTTCAGACCATGAACCCCATCTTCTACAAGGCTGTAGTCAATTCAGGCACTTAATCAGCATCTGTTTATTACTGTCTCCCCAATGTCTCTTTAGTTTTATTACAGTCTCTTCCCTCCCTTAAACTAATCTGACTAAATGTCATTCCTACATACAGCTCCAAGCCCTGAACCACTTAATTTCCAACATGATTTTCCAAAAATCACTAACAGTCTTTCTCAAGCACAATAACCAAAACAACATGTAATACTCAAATTCAGATGGGATTTGAGGTAACAGTCAGCATCAGCAGAGTTTGTGTTCCAGATCTCCATTTCACAGTAATTCCTTTCAGCATGCACTCGGTTTTACCCTGTGCTGACTGCTTGGTTGTTATTTTTAAAACTGAATTACATACTATTGCTCTAATGCCATATTTTTCTAAACTCTTTTTTCTAAACTTAACTCAAAATACATCACATGTAAACAAGACAAAGGAGACAAATCTGTGATGTCTGTACAATTAGTCAAAACAGAAGAGATCAAATTGTCAGAGGGACAAAAGATTTTTGGGGCCCAGTTGACACTCCTTCTTTTGTCCACAAACCAGTATCATTGTTATTCTCATCACCATCACTGCTTGCCAGAATACATACACCTATCCCTCAGACTGGTCTCACCACAGGGTCACCCCTCCTTCTCAGGTCTGCTAATACTTCCAAAATGTGATGGGGTATTAAAGAGATAATTAATAGCAGTCTTTCCTATGTTCTGTAATAGGCAAGCTGAAGGTATATTTTAACAATAAGCAAAGAATAAAGCAGAGTTAAAATACTGCTTATGTCGTATCTGTACCAATACATATTTAACGAAACACTGAACTTAAGCAAGGATTACTTTATAATTTATAATTGGCACATACTGTAACCTGGGCCAAAATTGAGGCCACCCAGGAGCAGCGGCTGGTGAGGCAAGCAATGGCCTTTCTTCCCAGCAGGAACACTTGACATAAATGTGTTAGTGCTCCACACACAGCATTTATTGTCAATCACGTTACAGAGCTATTTAATGGTCTTTTTCCTTAACTGCAAAGAATTAAATGGGATAGGGCCACTTCATCCCTGGAATCACCTCTCTCTCCACACCAACTCTGCTGCACTCACAGGGGTTCCTTTAGGCTGACAAAGCTCAGGTCTGAACTTGTCATGCTCTAGGATGGTAAGATGTTTCCAGTCATAGGTCAGTCATTATGGAACTTGCTTCAGAGAACAGAGTGAACCTTCTTGCCATAACTTGGTTTATCTTTCAGAAATTAAGTAACTTAAAATCTCTCAAATATCAGTAGAAATATTGTGTCCACATACTAAAAATACTCTGAAGGGCCTAAAGAGGAATCTAATCACCTCTAAAAACAAACTATGTTCCAGTAGATGTAACTGGAAGAACTGCACCTCTTAACTGTACTGTGGTTGAATACAAAGGTTATCTTGAATAACTCATCTACCTCTTCTGCAGTTAACATACTGCCCTTGACAAGAATCACAAACCAGAGGCTTTCAGGAGCAGAGACAGAGACTGTGGGACAAAAATCCCAATGCTTTCAACTCTGAAAAAATAGGTCTGAGGTAAAATTTCAGCACAGCTATAGAGTGACATACTCGACTGCTTATGCTTAGGATGGTCTAATGAAGTGGGTTGAATTACAAAGAGTGCAATTCAATTTCTGATACAGAAAAGTCCCTGTCAGTTCCCCAAACAAAGATTTTTTTAAAGCTGTTGATACAGACAACTATAATGAGACAACCTAGAGCGGAGGAAAAAGGAAGGTTCTGTATTCAGAGGAAAAACTGAAACATTATGTTATTACCAACAGTGCAGTAATGGATGCCAAAGACAAGAGAGCAGTCATAAGGGAACAAGCTATCACTCTCAATACCCACCTCATTAGTAACTGAGAGAATTGACAGTGCAGAATCACAGTACTTCAGTGCATTGTTTTTCTGGCCAAGATCTTTATAGCACTGAGAAGAAAAAACATTTTGTTTCAAATCAGACCACTGTAAGAATACCAGAGTCTACAAATCATTATTTTTAAAAGAACTTTGTTACCTTTGCCAAATACACGTAATTGCATTTGGAATATCCTGGATGCATTTCTTCTGCCTAAATAATAAAATACAGGAAAGAAAATAGATATAAAACTTGTGTGATGGGATTTATGTGGTCTGCATAACATTTTTAGTAATGCACTACACTTCCTCAAATCAGACGGAATCATCCCTACTGTGTGTAATGCAGTCTGTTTAGCACTTCAAAAAAACATCAAGAGAACAAGAAAACTCAAAACTCAGACTCTAGACCAGGCACATCGGATGCTAATATTGAACGCATAAAAATGTTCTGTACTGCTTGCTCTCCTCTCTCCCTAAGTGCTTTGTAAAGACATCAGGTCATTCTGTACAAGATCTATCAGATTCATTCACTTACATGAAAGAAATTAGAAAGCAATCAACCATTCACACTTTGTGTAACAATGCACTGTGTTCATCAAATTTACAATTATTTCTCTTCCACAGACCTGTATCTTCTAGTTCTGGGTTCATATTTCTTTTCAAACTACCATCTCCTGAAAAGTTCAGGCCATTAAAAAAGTTCAAGAATGTCTTCCTCTTAAAACACATTACAGATGTAGAAGCTTGCAAATGGTAAATGAGAATTTACCAATTATCTACTAGCCAAGAAGCAGTTTTAATGAACAAACAGCTTTTGGGATAGAAAAATTACATAAGTGAAATTTATAGTAGCTGTAATCCTTAGACCAAAACAATGCTACTTTCACCACAACTGCATAGAATCAAACAATGGAAAAAGAAACCCAAACAATTGCCTTTTAGACAGTAATTTAATTTTTGTTGCAGAAGATGACTTAAAACCACAGTCACTCTGCAGCCCACCACAAAATGTCCTGAAGCTAAAGTGAATGTTTCAAATTATTTCTACCACTTTGGGAATTTGACCTTAAAGATAAAATCTCTTGAACTGGGAAGATGGTAACATATTGTACCATCCAAAATTCAGGAGATCATTCCATCTTTAAAGAGACTAAACAGAGAAACAAGCACTTCTGAAAGTGAAAAAATATGGCTGTCCAATTCTTTAAAGAAACTCTCTGAAAGTAATTGTAATGATGGAAGTTTATGCTTTGAATTCAGTCAGGTGAAAAGCTTGTACACTCTTCAGCTCCAGAAGTAGAAATTATTCATATAGAAGACACAGAAAGATAGATTTATTTTATCAATGTGGTGTTTTCTCATAACTGTATGTTCAAATAGAATGCCCAGGAACATGAACTTGTATGACAGAGCTTTATTTTCTAATTTGCTACAAAGGTAATTTCATCTCCAAAAATATGAAATGCTTCTACTGAAATTCAATGACAAAAAGCTTCAGAGAAGAAAAAGAGAAGCATCACAATGCCAAAGTTCTCCTTGCCTATGTTAACCCCTGTGCAGAAAGGGGCAAATCAGTAATTATCACTTTGGTAATTTGTTTCAATGGCACATATAACTAAGCTATATCCATCTCACATTATATTCAGTAACTATTAACTATGTCAAGTAATTGAAGAATTCCCTAAAAAAAGAAAAGAAAGGTGCTAGTCAGTCATCTCCAAACTAATTTTAAAACAGAAAAGAAAAAATATTTCAGTAGAGAGCTTAGTGGTGTTTAAAAGAGCCCTGTATTCATAGCTACTGAACACAATCTGTTTAACAGACATCTTGACAAGAGTCACACAGAGCATCTGGTAAACAGCCACGCAGGAAAACCCTTGGCGAGGACTTACCTTAAGGAAATTCTGCAATGCTTCTTCTACTGTTGAAGTTGGTGGAGTCCCAAAGAGAGCAGTAGCTACTTTCTTTTCAATCCAAGACAACTGAGATACCTATAATGAAAAAATTAAATTAGAAAGTCAGAAGTCTTCAGGGTTGCCCCTCAGTTTGCAGTAAATACTGTCCTGTGCACTGTACTACTTACACGACGTATTCTGCAAAAGAACCTGTAAGGGAATGCTTTATACTGTCAACTTGCCAGCTAAAAGCAGTCTTTTGGATTTCAGATTCTGTTAACAGGAAAACGTGTACATATGACAAAACACCTTGACACAAAAAAAACCAAAAACCTTAAAGTACATTTTAGGTTTCATAAGACCTTGTCTGTTTTTAAAACCAAAGGCTAGAAATAGTGCTTGAAACTTGTTAAGGCTTTCATGAGACAGCTTAGCATGTTAGTCTATGTACTTGACAACTTCTCAACACTATGAAAAGCTGTTGCTACAGTACAAATATGAGTGCTTTTGGTGCTTGTATAACAAGTTCACAGAAGCTGGTGACAACCACTGTTAAGAAATAGGCTTAATTTTTTCCTCTTCAAATTTGACAAACAACATTTGCCAAAGATCTCATTTCAGCAAGATGGGCTGCTGAGAAAGGATTTTAGGGAACTATCGTATTGCCACACAATGCATATGATTTCTTCCCTTACATATACTGACACCTGACATATGAATCACCTACGGACATCTCTTTTCAGAAGGAGTCGCAATTCAAATAACAGGGTTTGGTCTCAAAGTCCTACTGCTGTAAAAATTTAAATGGTTTTGGATCTTTTTAGATTATTCCTGCCTCATTCCCTTGCTTCCCAATATATGCAGGGCTGCTGCTGCTCCCCCTACCTACTCCACCTAAATTCAGCAATTATCCAGTAGATGTGAATTAATAATTGCAAAATAGAAGAATCCACCCACACAGAGTTATCCACAGCCATCAACCACAATGCTTCTTTTGAACAGACATCAAGCTCTAAATATCTCTTATTGCACACTGCCCTAAAAATACTATTGCAAGGACTAGAAACAGAGGCCAGCATGCAACAGGAAAATTCTTAGGACCATGTTTTCTCAGCTGGTCCCAGTGTCTCTAGCTACATAAGAGCAACACTGCTTGGAGACAGAAGGAATCCTGGTCAGGTCTTGCTGGTTGTTTGGCAGGGTCCAATGCCTTATTTGTTAAATGCTGTCAGTAAATGTCTAACACAAAACCACTAAAGGTTATAATCCAGAGAGAAACAGTATTATGAAAATAAAGCTCTTGTTTTCATTCTCTCTCACATATCCTACTCTTTAAGCTTCTTCTAAGAAAATTAAGTGTTTTTTACAAAATCTGTCCAGCAATCCTGAAGTTCTTACTCACTGAAGCAACAAGGGACTGCCTCCGTAGTGTTTTCATGCTGTGTTACAAACTTCAGCATGCTGCTTAAAACTTCAAATTGTAGCTTTATATATAATTTCCTTCCACATTTCATTTCCCTTGCTGTTTTACAGTTTCTAAGACATATTCTGCAAGAGTTTTTAGAACAATTTTTCTAAAAATGCTGGGTTTTTTATGCCAATCTACTGCTGCAGTGTTCTTTCTTCTTTTGGAAGAGGGAGGGGGTTTCTGTATTTCTAGGTCCATCACATGGAGATAGACATAGCTTACAGAGGGAGGAAGAAAGGGTAAAAATATAAAGGGAATATATATGCTTACAGTGTTCTCTGCAAGACCACACAACACCCTGGAGATACACGTACACTCTACAGATACAATTACCACACTCATGTCTGCTGTTATGCAATAGTGAGGAAACAAAATTGCAGTTTTTCCATGTGGAGTTATAATTAACTATTGAAAACACAAGTTCTTCCTGGCAGTTCTTTTATTTTCTTATGAGATTTAATCAGAACTGATTTACTGAGGGTTTAGTCTTTATTTTGTCTGGCTTGGGTGCTGTTTTGCACTGTTCAAACTTTTATAAAGCCCAAACACATATGCACTTGGCCATTTTTATTTTACAAATCCCACCAAGATAAAACAATATTTAAAAGTGAAATGCATTTCACAGAAAATCACCTGCACGGGAAGGAGGTTGTAGCAAAGTGGAGGTCCATCTCTTCTCCCAGGTAACAAGTGATGGGACCAGAGGAAGCAGCCTTAAGTTGCACCAGGGGAGGTTTAGATTGGACATAGGAACAATCTCTTCACTGAAAGGGCGGTCAGGGATTGGAACAGATTGCTCAGGGAAGTGGTATAATGGCCACCCCTGGAAGCGTTCGAAAGATGTGTGGATGTGGCACTTCGGGACACAGTTTAATGGGGAACATGCAGTGCTCAGTTAACAGCTGGACACCACCATCGTAGAAGTCTTTTCCAACTAGGACTGTGACAACACCGAGTTTTCTTAAATGTGTACTCTCTCCAGCATTATACTTTGTTACTATTTCACAGATAGTCTGACAGTTCTGTAATGGTTTGAGCAGGCAGCCTTACATGCCACTGGCTTGAGGAATTCATTGCAGTTAACTCTAGCCATCCTTAAATGAAGTGTCTAGTTAATGCAAGTTGTCCAGGTTCCTTGCATGGTCAATACAGAGAGAGGCACTTCCAACAGGCAATTCCTATTCACCTACATGAGCCTGGGATTAACACTCCTCTCTTTCTCTTCTTTCCTTCAAGTACAAAAGGAGCACAGATAATTATACTTTGAGGATGGCTAAAGACAGGTGAGGTGAATCTCATCATGATAGCTTAACTGTGCCCCACCTGTGTCTGTCTGCACCCTGCTGTGGCTGAGGTGGGACAAATGGAAAAGACCTGTTTTATGCAATACACAAAATTGTGTCCCAGAGCAATAATGACGAACAGGAAATTATACCCTTCTCCTCAACGCACACAAGCACAGTCTTTAATTTGAAATAACTTTATTAGAGTAAATCTTATGCCACGTTCAGTGAAATGGAAACATCATTCCTACTATACCAACTAACTTTATTAAGCATTCTCTGTGTGTGAGTATGTACAGGGAACAGAACCCTTGTTAGCATGCCCTAGTGTAGTGCAAATTTGACTTCTACAGTCAAGGTTATTCCAATAGTCCAAAGTATATCTGGAGGTCCACACAAAATCAAGTATAAAGAGAGCGTAACACTCAGGAACTACAGTGGGACCAGGATTTTACTTTAATGTGTGTTCCAAAAGTGGTGAACGAAAGCAGAAAGGAATAAGAAAAGCAGCTACTGCAGCAAGTAATAGCAGCAACAACAAAAATTAAAGAATGAAGTTGCCTTTGCCCTATAGATGATTTCCAAATGTTACGTGAGTTTTGGTTTTTTAGGTCTCTTCAACCCTGATGTCAGTCCTGCCAGCAGCCTGAAAATTCACAGGAGCACTACAAGGAACACGGTGTTTGCATAGAATATCAGGTTTAATGTATTGGGTCACTCAAGGAACACAGCAACGCAGTTACCCTACATAAGGAGAGTTAGTCCCACTCACTCAAGAGTGAGAAAAAAGGGCCTGAGGGACCATTAGCCAGCTCCTGAACTTCCTCAGGATGGAGAGGAGTGGGTCATCACGGCAGCCTGGCCTCTGCCAAGAAGAGGCCACTCTTCAGTATCCCCAAGCAAGCAGAGATGTTCGTCTCAACCAACCTCTCCTATGGATTTGTCAAAGAACAAGCTGTCATCCACTTATTCTACCCAAATCTATATTAGTACCAGAGATGGAAGAAAGGCACCCAGAGAATCAAACAGCAGCTGAAAGCAAAGTTCATACTTAGCGCTCTCCTATCAGGCCTCTTGTTCCACTGAAGGCCAAGGCAGAAAACATGGTTCTCCCCTAAATACTGGAAAAATGGATTTCCTAACATCCCTTTCTCTTCCTTAGCCTAGGATCAGCAAAAACTACATATATATGCATATGTATATATATATATTTATACTGAAACACTGACTGGGTTTTTGCATTCTGTTTTTTTTTTATGAGATGCAAACCCTGCCCATTGACAGCTCTTTTCAAACTCAGGATGTTGGTACTGAGGAAACTAACCCACTTGGATTGAAAAATCATCCTGAACTGACCCTCAGCCCTATAGGATACCCTCCTCCAATGTTTCCTTGTTAATAGCTCACTGAAGACGTATCACACAATTGTCTTCCATCATGGAAAATGGGCCCCTTGATCCAGTTTCAGTAAAATATTAACGGCACCTAATTAAATATCCTACAGACTTTTTCTTTCTTTTTCATTACAATATATTAATTTAAAATTGTATTAAATAATTTCGCAATGTTTTGACTTCTGGAAGAGATTAAGTAACTGGACACCATTTTTAAAATACTAGCTTCCAACACAAATATTCTCTTTCTTGCCAGCTGAGGAACCAGGACAGTCTGCACAGGCATTTAGGTATTTATCCAACTTGAACTGGGCTTTTCACTTTCCAGTAAGAGAAGCAAACTTACAGAGCACACAAAGGAACTGGATCAATTTGCTCCCTGATGTAACCCACATAGATACTGGGATACACCAGAGACAAATCCAACACAAGGCATGCAACCTGCAAAAAGAAAATCCCGAGAGATATGATTTTTAACACCCTACTAGCATTTACCAGAGACTCTGATCCATTTTCACAAGGACATGCTAACTGTTCTGTGCCTGCCCTGCAAGGGCAAATAAACATAAGCCTTAACTAGATACTACTCTGTTTTATATGCCATTTGAAACATTAAAACACTAAAAAACCCCCACAAACACAAAATTATAAAGATTTGTCAGATAATTGTGCCCCAAACTCTAAGGAAATAAAACTAATTCCTATATACACCATGCACCACAGATCCACTGTGGTGGTTTAGTTTTCTTGGTTTTGGTTCAGGCCTTCCTTGGTAACCAGGTTATAACTAAGGAAGTATTCCA
>JAWWEW010000112.1:33603689-33658796 GCA_035583185.1 Anabacerthia variegaticeps | reverse complement strand
TGTTCTGTAGATTCATAGTGTTTGATTGTATATAGTTGTAATATATGTTAATATATATATATAAATCTTTCATATAACTGTCTTCCTGGTACTTTTTTTCCCTTTTCTCTTTGGGAGGGGGGGAATCCGTGTGGCCGGCAGTTGGGTTTGGCACGGAGCCAACTCAACCCTCCACATCCACTCACTTCTTGTTTACCCAGCAGCTATTACAGGCAAAATTTTACCCACCATGACATTATGAAATGACTGGTGAAAATCTTGCCTACTTGACTGCAAGGAAAGAAGTAATTTTCTAATACAGCTGAGAGGATTCTGTGATCTTTTGTATAGCTGTACTGACTTTATAATGGTAAGCCAAATAAGAAACAGCAAAAATTGATTTTTACACACAGTGGTGCACAACTGTCACTGGCCCTGCATCACCGACAAACCCCAAGTGCTGTGAGGGAAGTGAAAATCCAGCTCACCCTTACTGCTGCAAAGTGCTACAACACTGCAACAGCTTCATTTCTGGCCTGCTAAGAATAACTGCTGAGTAAGAAACTTGGCAGTGCTGTACCATTGCTCTTTGCAAAGGACTGTGTTACACTGAGGAAGGTGAAAAATGGTAGTCAAAGCCAAATTCTGGCAAAACTCCACAAATCAAATAGTTTTTACTAGTATAATTTGCGGTCTCTGGATATAGATTTCAGCCTTCAAGAAATCTTCTCCATTTCCCTTCACTATACTTTTTACCTAAAAGTCTTTTCAACTGATTTTTATTTGTGAAAATGAACTGGAACCCTGAGTTACAACACTTGAAGCATCTCCTTTTACAGTCTCTTATGCAATTCCTAATTTTTTCAGTTTGTCATCCCAAAAAAAGGTGCTAGGTAATTGTAGTAAGATCCACCAACATTAAACAGAGAGTGAATGCGAAATATCTGACTGTATTAGGAAGACTTAAGAACGTTTCACAAAAGTGTTACCAAAGCCAATAAGGTATCAAACACTAATTATCTTTTTTGACTACACTGCTTCAGTAAAAGAAAACATGACCAAAATTAGACAAAATACCCTTGGAAGCGTACTTGAGAAAAAACAAATATTGTGGCCAATCCTAACTTGACCCCAAAGTCAATGTAAAACTAACCTTCTTGCCTCAGTCATCCTTTTTCTTTCTTTAATTCTCTCACATTGGACAACACAGCCTTCCCAGCCTCAATCACACCGAGACTGAACATTAAGAACAGAGGGTTTAAGAGCAGCATTATGACTCCAATTGCATGTACCCATATGGAGGAGTGATGAATGAATTTGCCAAGCACTCTGTCATAATCTCAACTCTGAAGAATTACTCTGAAGAAGTATTTGGAACCTATGCCACAGCCAACAGTCTTCTTTTGGGGTAATTACCACAGCATGAAAAACCACAGTCTGCAGAATAGGACTAAAGAATTTGTCACATCTTGCACAAACTCCTACAAATACCTATATCACATGCATGGCCAAAATCTGTATTAGTGGATCAGCATAGAAACCTACTCATACAGTCCAGTAAAACAAATGAAAATATCACCAACCTCACAGGGTGAGAATTAAGATTTAGCTTCCATAGTAGTGCCTCAAAACTAATGTTTTCAAATTACCTCATCCTGCTACTGCAAATGTGCAAAGACAGTAAAACTTTAAGTGCTGACAGCCCCAGAAGTTAAAACAAAATGTTATTTAGTCCTATATTTATATTTATTGGTACATTGTTCTATGTGTTTCAGGTTACTATTTTGTAATGGCAGTCAGAGAAGAAAATTTTAAAAAAGAAGAGAAAGAGAAATCTGAAATCAATCCTTAAATATTTCAGTGGCTACATCTGTTTAGGTAGAGTGTTTCACTTAATGAAATGCAGGTCAGGCTATTACTTAAAGCAAATGCTAATCTGTGGTTTTAATGTTTAGTAAGGAAGACTTGCATAGATGCTGCAAATGTGGAACATGAATTTGTAATTAATTATACATTACAAAAAACCACACATATTACTCAGTCAGGAAGTGGTGATTATCATGAAAATGAAAGAAGAGTGAAAAAAGGTGCAATGACAACAAAGTGAAGTATACTGAGGTTTCCAAAAAGCAGCAGCTCACATGAGAAATAAGCCATGAAAAACATCTGGGAGCATTTGACATAAATGGAAGGCTGCAGTCAGCTGTTGGACACAGCACAGCATAAAAGTGCTAAGCAATCACTGGTAAGAGAGATGCTGCTCAGAGGCAGGACAGGACAGCAAGCATACTGTAGCATAATCTTCAGCAACTTATTTTTCCATAGATAATGCTGGTATTAAAGAACAGTGTGACAAAAAGCAAAATGCCAAATTCTTTGAAAAAGTTAGAATCATTCCTTATTCCAGTCAAAGGAGAAGAAACATAGTTGCTGAAAGTTCTTTGAGAGTTAAATATATGATCTTAAAAAAACTGCAGAAAGATTACTTCGCACTAGGCATTGTTGCAGATAAAGACAAAGTCTGCAACGTGTCACAGCAACTCCTTCTTTCTAGTTTGCAGGCACTTAGTAGTGACTAGCATTGGAAGTATCCTTAAGAAAAAGGCAAGGCTGGCATTCACTGTGCTTAGCAGTTGTTCTGAAAAGCCTCACAGTGATCTTCTACAGCATGGACTATGGAAGAATGTCTTCTGACCAAAGCTTCCTCAGAGCACCACAGATGAAGCGGTAAGGATAGCCAACTGAGTCCTCAAAGATATGGGCTTAAGAATAAGACAACTCTCAAACTAAAGCACAAGCACCATTTTTCTAAATAACTGATTAACAGTGAAACTTGTAAAGCAATTATTTTATTTTTTCATATATGAGTACTTATAACTATGTAATCTACTAGAATATAATATAATATTTATAATACATAAATAAAATATAACTAAAATAATCTTTAAAAGCACGTGTTGTATTGGCAGGACATAAATTACATCTCTTGCAAAACTCTCTGGTGAATTATGAATTTTTAGGCTTGAATCTTTGTTGTAACATCCTCTTGGAATTTACCAGGGCATTATGCTAGTTTTGCTGCCACAGATCTAATCCCATAGCATGCAAGTGCCTTTAACTTAAGTTATGGATGGGGAATAAAGTTACTCAAAGGCTATGTAACCAGCCCAAGGTCACCCAGAAAGTTTGTGGCAGAACAAAGAACTGAAATCAAGAGATCGACCTTCCTCCCCTCCAAACATCAGTTACTTTTCAGTCAGTCAGTCAGTCAGATATAAGACTTGAACACGAGAGACGTACAAGCACAGCTTACCTAACTATACTACAGGAATAATCAGCTGTTAGCGTCACGCATCTGGTAGTTAATTCAGGGAATGTAAATGTCAGGTTCATTTAGCTCAAAATACCTACTTAAATATACACCTACTTTGTCTTAAATCCCAGTATTTAATTACAAATGCATTATCATTTTTCAGTATACTCAGTTCATATGTTAGATAAATAAAACACAACTTACTGAATAGCACCATCTCCCATTTAGGTAATATAAAAAGGGATCTTGAGGCTTAAGTTCAATTGCCTTGTCTAGGTGCTCCTATTGGAAAGAAAATTAGTATCACTTTAGATGTTTGTTTGACAAGTGTGTATACATTCTAAGTAGTTTGTTGCAAGTCAGAAACAAATTCAGAAATTCTCTTCTGTTGCAATTGTTTTCTAACAACCTAAAAATACATTAACTAGCAAACCTCTTCCTCATGGAGGGAAACCACAAACAAAATTGTTTAGCAACATTGCACACAATGCAACAAAGCACGCTGTATTTAGAAAATTACTAAGCAGCTCTAAAGTTCAATCAAATAACTCAAGAACTTTTGTCTTAAGAAGACAACAACTTCAATTTAATTAATTTCATTTACAGTTAGTATTAGGAAACTGTCACAGATCAAATAAGTGAGGAAGCAACTAGTCTCTTTGCTAGATCTTGTATGCCAGCACCCATTCCTGAAGCATAGTCTCTTTCATCTTGGAATGTGACTGCTCCAATGAAATGGTACATCACACAACCAATCGTTACTATAATGTGAAATTAAAAGAATAAAATGGTTCTGTTTATATTGAAACTATAAAACGTAGGAAGTATCTAATGAGGTCCTTCCAAAACCGTTTTCATTTCAGGTCATAAGTATCTTTATTTCTCTCTTTAACTTACTAAGGAAAGCTCTTATTGCTCAACATAAGTTTGAAGAAAAAAATAAGTATGTTATTTCACCTCTACCATTTGTCCCTCAAAATACATGTCATTCGAACCTTTCTTTTTTATCCCCCAGATATCTGTCTTTCTAATTAAGCCAGCCACAAAAATACTTCAGTTACACAGACCTAAGAGACTATTGTGCTATCGTTTTGTCCACAAAATATTCAGATAGGAGCTATGTCTTCATACTACTATTTCCCCAAATCCTTAACATTTCCAAACAATTCAACATATTTCAGTATATACTAGTGAGGTGGAAAACCTCCCTGAAAAGGCTACTGCTAACACCACAGACTCTTTTTAAAACTCCATCCTTAAACAGCTGCAGCACTTGTGTTGTCATTATCCCTTCGTTCTCAGCTTGTCCCAGTGCTCAGGGCTTAGTTGGCTTGGCACAGCTCAGATGTAATTTTTGCTCTCATCCGAAAGCTCCTCCACACTCCAAGTCCTAACACGGACATGATGTGACAGGAACACATCCCAGGCATTCCCCAGGAACTGGAACATGTCTGCTGCCTCTCAGTGACACCCAGAAAGGGGGGATGCCAGCTTGGAGGGCAAGGGATGGATGGAAAGCGTCTAAGCAATGCTGAGGACAAGGAGGGGGAAGGTAGCACATGTAACACAAATGACTAACTCTAAAAAACACAATTACCTTCGAAAGGACAATGTTAAAACAAGTATTACTTAAGGGTGGCATGAAGGATGATTGCAGATCCGTGTTAGTTCATCACTTAGTATTTCCTGTGTTCTGATTTTCTAAACAGAATTGTTATTCCCTTTTCCTCCCCTCCTCGACTACAAAATAAACCAGAAACCTTAATGCTGTTCCCAGAATCCTACCTCAATTCTTAGATTTTTTAAGTATATAACCTATTTCCATACATAAAAATAACTTTTTTGCTTTAACTTCAGCACCAAAATAGACCTGTGAGGCTGAATTACTGTGTTGGAAAAATCTGTCTTTGACACTATATAAGGAAATAACTTGAAGGAATAGCTTAAAAAAAAAAAATCCTACAAAAACATACCTTAAAGAGATAACCATTCCTGATTTTGTTTTGTACACTTTCAAACTGAGACATATAGCCACACATAATTGCAAACCTGAGAGGGGAAAAGAAAACACACACACATACTTTTTGTGATTTAAATAAACCTTTGAATTAAATTACAAAATATTTCAATACCTAATTCACAATTAACACCGGGGGTTTTTTCCATCTCAACAGCTGGATGGAAGTTTGGTATGAGCTATACATACTCAGCAGCACAACACAAACCAGAACAAAACAATAATGGAAACAAGAAGAAATTTACATGACACTATTTGGGCTATCGTTGAAGTAAAAATCCAGGGATTTCTCCTCTCAAACTTCTAACCTTAGTTCAAAGTGCAACACTTCCAGACGGGCTCTACCACTGACGGCAGCGGGACACATTGTGCTCTGCACTGCCCTGGGAATGTGACCACCACCATCAGCTGCAGTACCTCACCCGGGAAGTAAAACTGCTGTTTTATTGACACTCCACCTAAATTTCTACTTCTTTCTTCCTATTACTTCAACAGCTCTAGAACATCTATGCATAAGGAATCTCTTGCACAGACATAAATTGTACTTTCCTCGGACCTATTTTCATTGGTATTAAAACAACTTTGAATTTCTGTATAAAACTAACAGAACCACCAAAGAAATAGCTAAGCAGTCAAAACTCATGTACGTAATTTTTCTAATTTTCCTCAGAATTTTGCTTTTTTACTAAATATTTTAGAATGCAGGATCAAATTAAAACCAAAATTAATCCCAAAAGAGGGAAAGTTGAAGTCCAGAGGAAAGAATGAGTTATACAAGAAGCTTATCGAGTTAATTATGGTAACAGAACCACAATCTGTATGGCACACACAGTTTTTAAGCATTACTAAACATCAGCTTTCTTAATTTCTTTATATAATGTAATTATTCAAGCTCTAGTGAATCCTCATTAAAATGTCATTGCTAACACAACTATTTTATTGCTTACAGTTATACCTAATGGTTTTATGTTAGAAATACTCCTGTTAGAGGCTGTTGCATTTTCTGGGCAGTGAGTGTTCCCAGGTAAGGAATGGAGTCAGCATAATAACAGCAGTTGAATTTGTAAGAGCTCCAGACAGACTGTCAAACACTGTTGAGCAGGATGTGTGTTGTGACCAATGTGCACTGGACAAAATCCAGCTAATGGCAGCTCTGCTGCTGACAGAGCTGCAGCGGAAGAGCATTTGGTATGGGAACGAGCTGCAACTGAAGGAAAAAGCAAGGGGTGGGGGTCAGGAAAGTTCAGGTATTTAGAAAGAGGGGGAAGGTACTGAAAACTTTATTAGGTTTAAGTAACTTAGGCAACATTGCCCCTATTCCCTTCACTCATTAAGTGCTAATCAGATAAACTCAGCATACCATAGCTAAACGGATTGCTGCTACAAAAGAAAACAATGAAAAGCGAACAAGCTAATCCAGCATCTTGCAGTATTTCCCTGTCTGTGCGTGACAAGAAAGAGGGCCTTAGTTTAAACTAGTTCAAAGAAAAATTTCTACTTACAGCTAAAATCTCCGGGGAGGGAAATCCCAACAAACTTTTCAAAGAATTAAAAGTAAGCTAACCTACAAACTTCAAATACACGTTATTTTTTCAAGGAAAAAATAAAAATGTCTTTCACTTATTTGACTTTTTTTTTTTTTAAATTTTATACTTTTGAACTGGGCTGGGCAGTCAATTGACATAAAGAAATTATTTAATATTTGAACTGTAATTGCTAAAAAACCCAAAACAACGACCAAAAAAACACAAAGCAAAGGAAAAAAAGTCTCTTTTTTCCCCTCCAGAAGAGACTTTTTAGACATTTTAAATATTCTTCAAAGAGTTTAAAACACAAAGCAAACTCTATTTTCAGCGATGCAAAGGGTAATGTTAATCACAGAATGGTTTGGGTTGGAAGGCACCTCAAAGTTCATCTAATTCCAACCCCTTGCGACGAGCAGGGACACCTTCTGCTAGACCAGGTTGCTCCAAGCCCCATCCAGCCTGGCCTTCCACAGCTCCAGGGATGCGGCAGCCACAACTGCTCGGGGCAACCTGCTCCAATGTCTCACCACCCTCCTAGGGAAGAAAACGATCAAAGAAATGGAGGCAGGAGGTAACTAAAAACGCTTCCATCTGTTCCCTGTCATTCTTTCCACGGGCCAGCCCCATTACTCCCTGGTCACCTGCCCCATCTGGTGGTGGCAGGTGGGAATACCAAAAAGATTATCACAAAATAATGTGCAAATATCCTATGACATGGGTAAAACGCACACATCTCTTGGTAGAGCAAGTGATACCGGTTCTCCTCGCAATCACTGCCTGCCTGAGACCCTTTGGGCATCAAGGTTAAAGTACTGCTTACAGTGCCTTCACAGAGAAAAACAGAAAATTATACCAGTGAAGAGCTGCAAGGAATGACCTAACTGCTGAGCTGAAGCTACTCCCAGGTGACATAAAAAACAGCCCCAGACATGTTCATCTAAGTAAACACAATAATCATTATCCCATTAAGACAGACACAGTACTTTAGCTAGCATAAAAGATGTTATTCCAGATGGAAGAGAAGTTACTGAATGCGGTGTAGAAGCATACAGGTTAACCATCCACAATTAACATTCCTTTAATACGCACAAACACAGAGGAACTCAATAATAAGTTAGTGCCCTGTCCCTTTGTTAAAAACGATGTAATTGAAACTCAGACCGGAAAGAAACTCTAGCTGACAGACAAAGACACCAAGTGCTTATGTCACCCTCAGGCAGAAGGATCCACATCAAAAAGTGAACTAACATTTTCCTTCCGGCGCTCCAGAATTTCTGTATGTATTCAGGCAAGGTAAAACTGTAAGGGGCATGCCTTATCCGCTGCAAAAGGGAGAGAGCAGCAGGTTGATACAGTAAGTTTCATCAAGCAAATCTGAATTTTAGTATCAAAAATGCTACCAACACTTAAGACTCTGTCAACCACAGCTTATTCCATACGAGACGGATTTACAGAAAACATTTTGAAGTCTCAAATCAAGACTAAGCCACGCTAGGGCACACAAATACAGCGAGTTTTACCTTTTCCCTGATAAGCCTCACAGGGCCAAAATCAGAAATAACACGCATTTTCCCAGGCTTGTTCCTCTCTCTCTTCTACATATCCTTTCACATACCCCAAATCTAAAAAACCCTCTTATGTCATGTAGACTTTGGAAATGTGTGGGTATAAGGCTTACGTTTAGAAATCTAGATCTCCATTTTAGCATTCCAGTATCAACAGGGAAGTTTTCTTATTGTAAATGCTAAAGGCTTTGCAAACTGGAGGGGAGTTTGTGATATTTACCAATGCTAAGGAATACATTCCACACCTTTTTTCACTCCCTCCTCTTCACTTCAGAAACATTTGATATGTAAGGTAATAAAGCAGAGGCTAATATGTGGGTAGCACATGAGAGGCCCAGCGAAAAGAAAGCTCATTTTCATCCCAGTTCTAAATGTGTCTCTCCGCCTCTGAATGGCTCAGTCCTGTGTATGCTATCATTTCCTAGATATCTTAGATTTCTGGATATCCCCACCCTCATGAGGGTGAGGGTATGGAAGCAGTGGCTGAGAATGCGTAAGATTGCCAACACACAAAGTGAAGTGTTTAGGTGTTTTTTTGTTCCTGAAGATTTGTTTGGGTTTTGTTTTCTCTTCTTGGAACCTAACTGCGTTTACATTGTAGAAACTGGCAGAACTACAGACAGAGCACCAAAGCTGAGCTCCAGGGAAACATCAGGTATAGCACACACTTGCTTAGATGACACTTTCAAAAACATGGGAAACAAACCCCTATTTTGGTTTAAAAACTCCAAAGGTAAGGACATTCAAGAATTCTGCCTTAATAATTATTTCAACACACACAGTATACCAAATCAAGGAAAAATGCTGGTGTTAATGTGTATTCACAGATCAACAGTAGGGCATGTGGATGTCTTGTTCTGCATTTCTTAGGCTGTGGAACACAAAATTGTGCTAAATTCTGTGTTCCAAAATTTAACCTTTTGTTTTATAACAGACACTTGCTGTTGATGGAAATACAATCTTGAAGAAATTAGCAGGGTAGTCTTCACAAATGTGGAAACAGAGTGAAACAATAGCTTTCAGAGATAATAACACAACAATTCTCCTTGACAGACACATAATAGGAATCATTAGGTTGCCAGTTTTATTTCCTCTGTGATGATTCTGGCAAAAAGCTGGTAGTAAGCAGATCTTCTCACATGTCAAACCTACCTTCTTTGCACATGCATGAGGATGCTGCAGTATTTTCCTGATCCACTTACTACAGAACAACTTACACCTTTACAGAAATGGCTTCTGAATTTGAAAGTGTAAATAATTTTTGCAGAGATAATTAAGTATTTTAAAGGTTGTTGACTAAGATGAAGCACAATTAAGATTGCAGTAAAATTTCTTCGGTCTTTCCATGAATCAAACACAGGGCAAATAACTATTAACTGGAAACTTCATATCAATTTCTGAAAACTATCACTTTCTGAATAACGCGACTGCATGATACAAACAGATGCTTGTAGCTTGGAAGTTATCTGTTTCTTGTAAGCCTAAATAACAGGATAATTAAGGGCAGCAGGTTATAAGCATTTAGTTAGAAACAGATACAGATTTAATTTTAAAAGTTGCTGGCAGTATGACAATATCCTACAACATATTCTGTAATTTTAAAGAGTTTTGTTTCACTAGAGAATTATTTTTATGCCATTGCACCTTACAAACCTGACTAATTATCTGTTAGAATTCTGCTCCTGATATGGCATGCTGAGCTTTTTTGTGGAAGTTTGTGTAAAATCCCCAAAACACTCAAATGATGATTATTCATGTCCTCAATGAAACCAATCCATTCTCTTCCATAGTGCTGCTTTTCAGCAAGACACCCTCCCTAAGCTCTGGAATCCACTTCCATGGGCAACCCAGAGCTTGTGAAAATTTTTATCCTTCTTATTAATACTCTTACATACGATAGAGAAAAGTCCTGGGGGCAGCTGTGGTTCAGGAAGACTCTTCCCTTAAAAACCACTGGGTTTTCACTTGCTAACTCACTTCCATCTAAATGAGACGTGTGCTATATGACTCCTATCATGAGCAGGTATGTTCCACAGAGTAACCCAAACTTAACAGCAGCATGAAGTTTGTTTGTGGCAAAAAAAACCAAATCTCAATGCAAAGAATGATCTTTCTAGGTAAATGTCATGAAAACTGACCCTATCTAGTAACCCCTCTTTCTTTGCAAAGCCCAGAACAAGTTCTCCTCAGCAAAAAAAAGGAAGTTTGTGGGAATCTGGGCAACAGAAGAGAAACTTTCCAGATTTCTTCCAAACTCTTGAAGAAAAAACAGCAACAAAACCCCCACAAATGTAAAAACTCACCTGTTTTGCAAAATAATTTAAAAGTGACTGTTCAGTTTTAAATAAAACCACTATTATCATGCATCTACATTGAGTGTTTTCTGTAAGTGTAAAGTTGTAAAACAGCACAACTATAAAGTCAACTAGAGCACTGAATTGTTCACACAGCACTTCCAATTAAAACCTGGATGATAGAGATGCTCCATGATCCAAGATGAGCTGTGAGGATTCACAGTTGTCATTTGGAAATCAATGACCCACAAAACAAATTTGTTTGAGCCTTGGAAAACATAAGGAGACCTGCAACTGGCTGATGTCAACTTCTGCATGCAAGTTCCTTCACATCTTGAAAAACTGACACCAGCTGAACAAAGACACCAATCACTCTGGAATATTTACTCTGCCTCTCTTCAGCACTTCATACAAAATAATAAAAAGCTACAACTATGTGTTTCCTTTCCAGTGTTGCCATTTACTTCAGTTTTTTAGAGGTCACCATTCAAAAAAATCTGAAGGCACCTACAAATTAAGCATGATCACATATTTTCAAAAATCTGGATTCAAGCTATGAAAATTATTTGCAGCTGCATAGTTTCATTACCAAAACCACCTGACTACTTAAAGATATTTTGCTTTCTTCTTTCTGTATATGTTTTATAAAATTTAACTTGAAGATGAATACTGATTACTTGTCAGTATTCTGATCAGTAAGTTGAACAGTTTGAGTGTTGATATATTTTATGATACAGTTTTACAAAAAAGATAAAGGTGGTACACTAAGGAAATATGTGAAATCTTTTTGTTCTTAACTGAAGTAAATATGAAAAGCAAGGCAAGACAGCTGAACTCTAAGCCTACATTAGCAAGAGTTTGAGCATGGAACCATTCCACTAAAGTCTTCTGGCAGACACAAAAGATGTGTTCTGTTTCCCAGACACCTTATAGCAGTTTCACAAAACAGAAGAAAAACCTGTTCTGGAAAAGGGATGTTTTTGCCAGTATAACTCCATTATACTAGGACAATTATGTTGGTCACGGTGTGACAAAAACTTACTTATGCAGTAAAAAGTTTTCAAGCAGCAGGGATAAGCTTCCAAAAGAAACTTCCAAATAGGTCCATTGCCCTAAACCTTGCTTGACAGGCACAGTGTACATTTTTAGTGAAGAAAATTACATCATTAAGAAGTGTCATGTTAGAGAAAGTTCTGCAGAAGTATTATTAATAGACAATATTCAAAAGCACAGCCGCAAATGACCCTGTAGTCATATCGGGGAATAGTTTGAAACATTAATTCAGCTCCAGTGAGGAATTTTCTATTAACTTAAAAACCCAGAAGTAATTGACTCCAAAAATGAAAACAAGAGCAGACATCAAAGCTAGGGATATTGATAAAGCAATATGAGGAGGTCCTATAAACACATCAGAAGGAAAAGAAAACATAAATGAAAGCGCAGAACAATTAGCAATGAAGAAGTGACAAAAGATGAAACCAACAAGGCTGAATTCAATTTCTTCTTTGCTTATATTCCCCCTACTCCCCAAGGGTTAAGTGTAAGTAGAGCGCAAAGAACAGGATCAGGAAAAGAACAGGCTATCATTTAATCCTCACTCATTTAGGAAGCCATAATATATTAAACAGTTAAGAGAATAAGAGAACATTAGAAATAATGCATGAGTGGACAACATAGATAGTAGCTACACCAAACACGAGCTAAAACCTCATTTGTGCTGATTGAAAATATCAAAACTCCACAGAAATTACAAAATACAGATTAGTAAGAAATCAACACAAACTTTCCTCAGTCAAGGTCAGAAAATGAGCTTCCTTACCAATAGCTGATACAGACTGACACAGCCTTACACGTAAAATGAGAAAACTGTCTCATCAAACAGATGGGGTCACGTTATGTAGGCTAAGATTATTTACCTTACACAGCTTCAGAAAATGTTACATTGGCAGTGAGATGAAAAGGAAGGATTTTGGTCTGAGATGGCATTACTTTCACACTGAGCTTTCATGTATGCTGAGCTTCTCATCTCTGTATCTAATCCCCTGTTACAGCCAGCAGAGACCTTGTTCAGTCCTCCTGCCTGGACATGGTGCCTGCTGCCACTGGAGGTGCCCTAGGACTTGCCACCACTTCCAGATGCCAGCCTGGAAGTAAAGAGACCCATGGCATTTGTCATGCCATGCAAATATCCTAGCACATCAAATGGCACATGCTGCCTTTCAAGTCTATGTCCCCTGTAAATGGAGGTCAAGTCTCTCACTCATATGTGGACACATAATAGAGACAGTACTTTTAGGTGTTAATCTGGAGTTGGGTACTGCCTTTTTTCTCTGAACTTAAGTGACCACCTGCTAGTGATCCTAGCTTTTTTGTGTAAATGTTTGTTCTGTTTTTTCTTTTCAGATGTTTTCTCTCGTATCCTTATTAACTATGGATTTCATATTACTTTCACATATTATTTATTTACAATTTGTCTTTCACTGTTTTCTGTTCACACACAGTCATCTATTTATGACTCAAGGCAAAATTCTGTTTCCATACAACTTGGAGAACACAGTTTCTACAGGGAAGATTATATGAAGTCTTATTTGTTGATCATGTGGATTAACATGTGAAATAATGTTTATATAAACTGGATAAATTTGCATTAGGCCACACTAAAACAATCCAGATCTGACATATAGTTGTCTACAAGTCTCCTGGGTAATGCAGAAAGCCCCAACAGAAACGAAAAAGGCACACATAGTTGCCATCAAGGAAAGGAAAAGGGAAAAAGAAAAGGGAAAAGGGTTACAAACCAGCATAACCTGAAAACATTACAGGATAAACTATTCTGTAACTGCATAAAAATACACAACAGTTAACACAAGTTTTTTGTGAACAAATGGTATATATAAATTTTTTTTTCACTTCTGACAAAATAAACAAGTCTGGAATATTAGAGGGCCTTTTGACTTTGTCCTATCTGAGGCTCCTCAGAAATCCACCCATAGAAATACTCTTTAGACCGAATCACCTATAGATATCGTTGCAAAACCAGGTTCATCTGAACCTAAGCATCATTACAGGTTCCCCACAAAGTTTAATGCTGAATCCATTATCTTCCAGTAATTTCATTAATGAAGTCAATGACACTAAAAAATCCACACAGCAACAAAATATTTTTGAAATAAAATTGTAATCTGGGAGGGGATACATTTACAAACCTAAATGGCCTCAATAAACCTGAGAAAAGGATTCAAATAAACATGAAATGTATGTAAAGTACTCTACTAGGAATAAAAAAGAACAAAACAGTTTTCCAGAAATGTTACAAAACAAGTCCATCTGGTTAAGTAGCAGCACAGCAGAAAAGGATCTGCTGAGACCACAGACTGAACAACAGTTGTCATGCCACACAAAAATGTACCAATGTCTCTCTGGATCACAGAAGTTCATTCTGTCCAGTATTCAGAGCCTCAGTTAGATTAGCATAACCATTATGGGCATCACACTAAAAATTATGCATCGATTCAGAAAGATTGCAGAAAATAAAGACAAGCTGATAATACATTCAGGAAAAAAAAATAGCAAACTGTTAAATCTGTAGTGTTAATCTATACCACTAGAAAGCCACCAGAAGAACAATAACTGATAAAACCCTCACAATTCACTTGCAACCCAGATACAAAAAGGATGAAAACTGTAAACCATATAGAAATCCATTGCCTGTAACAAGAAGAAGTAGCTTACAAAACATAAAATTTTCATCTTAAACCTCTCAATTCAGCTTTCTAAGCTAATCTCTGGAACACATCTCCTTACACTCGTAATTCTTCCCCTGCTAGATGTGCCTGCCAGTACAGGATCTCACATCTGAAATCCAACAGACCACCTACCTCTCCCTGAACAACATGTAAGGTTTTAGCAGCACAGTTTCTGCCAGTGGAATTGTATTTATAACAGGATATTTTGTCAGTCTTGTGGGCTGAGGAGGAAAAGAGGGGCAGGACTCATACTTGCCCCTGATTTTGTGGTTGTTTATACACATAGCTCTAGCTGAGATGGGTACACAAGCATCGCCCTGAAGAAGTGCCCAATACTGTGGTCAGGCAAAGAGCAGAAATGGCTGTAAATTGCTTTCAGAAAGAGATAAACCAAGCCAGAGTCACCTAATTAAATGAAAATACCTGTGTCTAATCAAGTATTTAAACCTAAGCTAGCTGACGTGTGCTCCCTTCATTGGCAATGGAGATGTTGTCAACTGAACCTCAGGAGGAATGTATCTCACTCTCATGCAAGACAAAATAAACTAAACTAACTCAGATGTAAAACTAACTCAGATGAACTGCACTCCCAAACTTGCTGCTTCCTTTTAGATTGTGAAAGGAGCCTGAGATAAAAGTATTTGGTTTAGATATGTAAAAGTTGAGTGAGATCCCACCCTACATGTGTAATGACAATATTACTGAGGAATGTAGAAACAAAAATGAAGAGCAGAAGTAAACAATATTAGAAAAGAAATCCAGAGCTCAGTAATATTTACTAATAAAATAGTAAGGTGAAGAACTATCAGCTAGAACTCAGCAGAATTATCTTTTACCTGATAATGTTGGTTTGATAAAAAATATTTACATTTGCAGATTTTGTTAGTTCTGGCAAGGTCTACAAAACTAAAATAAGTGTCAAACTTGGAGAAAAACTGAGAGGTTAATTAAAATTTCCATAGTCCTCTACATCTATTTTTAATTATTAGAATTTAGATTATTACAAGAAAAAGAAAGAATAAAATACAAGGTCAAATGACATTATTTTGTGAATTGTTGAAATGGAAGGTAAATGGAAAACTACAGCTTCTCTGAGCAATAATATAGTGGTTTAAGTAAATACTCCCATATACATTTTATGGTAGGTATTGAAGTACTGAGTTGTCTCACATTCTATAGTAAATGCTTCACAGAATATTTCAATGTCATTTTTAGCTGCAGCTGGGGATAATTGAGTTCCAGACTATTATGAGAAAATATTAATGAATATTTTATGAAACTGATATCAAACTGCAGTATGATAAATGTAACTTGCTGTGGGCCCTATTTAGAGCCAAGGATGGCTGGGGGTTTTGTTGAATTTGATTAATACAAACAAGTTTTTTAAAATGCACACTTTCTCAAACTTACCACTGGTGACTCTCAGCACTCCCATCATCCAGCTGAACAGCCTTTTCAGCTTTACTCTTTCCTGTAAATGGAGTACAATATATTAAAGGATTTACTGTACTCTTCCATGTTTTAGGTGACTCCCAAAACCAAACCAATCTGATACAACCTAGCAGCAGAGAAGAAATTGCTTCCTCTTCTTAGAAACATTTAGATGGACAATGTAACATCCTGGCTTGACATCATTTACATATCCATCCATATATATACACGCATGTACACATACATATATACATCTATATTTTATTTTTTTTTAAATCAAATTCGGATGCAGTTAAGTCAGGGAAGGTTTGGACTGGACTAACAAAGGAGACCATGCTGTGTGTAAGACTGAAGACCCTTATAAAAGCAGGTTGGAGAAGCACCTGTCAGAAGAATGAGCAAAGTTGTCTGGGTACAGGAATAAACTAGTTGAAGTTCCTTTCTAGCACAAAGACTTCCCTGAAGTTCCACTTAATTCACTAAAAATTCCACTAACCAAATAAAGATGACAGTAGGTGATTTGATCAAACCCACGCTGCCAGTAAGTTCAGATGAGACCCTTGCTCTTTGCAGAGTCTCAGCTGCAACCAATTAAGCAACACTGACATTTCTGTACTGCAAGTTAACTTCACAAAAACAAAGAATAGCATACACAGCCCTCCAACCCAGAGGAATGAAAAATAACCACAAAACTACTGCCAGCTCCCCCGCAGTCTCAATCCTGCTGCACCACTTCCAAAAACTGAGATGAAACAGGCTACCACCACCCCCACTTCACAAGAATGAGCCAAACTAGGCTGGTTACTCAACACATAAGACCCACTTTGATTCCATCAGTCTCTATCTCTCCCAGTCTTCTTCTATGCTATTATCTTTCATCAGCTGAGGCTACATGTAGTCACTGGCAAAGGCTCCAACAACAGAATTTACTTTGTAAATTACTGTTATAATTTACTTTGTGTTATAATCCTCACTGCACTGTGGGATTTCCATACAGAGAAGCCAAGTTCCTACTAAAGCAGACAGTATCAATTAAGTAGCTAAGGCAGTGCAAGTCTCCATGAGTATTTAGATAACAAAAAGATAGGAGTAAGGAAGGGACAAGGAAGGACAATCTGAGATTGGCTATGGAGTACGTAATGACAGCACAAAGACAGGACACTGCCTTTATGGATGACAAAGGGCATCCAGACTTCTTTGTCTGTGACACTGTCAATGAAACAAAAAGTAGACAAAAAGTGTCACAAAAGACAAAATAACCTAAACTTGATTTGGTGTGGCAAAAAAAAGGAGAGGCAATGGAGAAACAAAAGACAGAGAGAAGTACTCCCACATACAGGCAAAAAGGATTATTTTAAGTACAGCATATTGATGGAGGAGGGTGACACAGGTAGAAAAGACACAGGTTTTCATGTAATAAAAAGAATTCAGCCCAAAGGGAAACTGTACCTCCAGCCAATATGCATCCTGACAGTGAAAGAAAGGGCAAAGCTTTTAAAAGCAACAAAGAAAAAGTGCTATGAAGAAGAAAACCAGAACCTTGTGGAGATTAAGTTGTCAATACAAGGGATGAGATCCTCGGAAGCAACACCAACTGTCACACACTTCTGTTTCTGGTCAACAATTTCTCCAGATTCCCAAATTTTCATCCCCATCATCACCACAAAAGAGGCTGCTGATATGCAGGAGTGCTCCTTGCCACAGCAAAGCAGGAAAACAAACCTTGACCCAGCCTCAGGATTTATTTATTCCTCTTACTCTCCCCAAGATGTAATTAAGAAACTGCTGACAGTATCTGGGTTTTTTCACATTCTGTATCCATCTAATTCTCAACAAAATACAGAATTTTAAGGCACTATCCAGAGTCAACAGCATTCAATTATGACCCACAATACTTCTTCACCAATTTTGGATGTCTCAGCAAGATAAAAATGAACTGAAGTTATATACTGTGGCAGTTTATTGCACAAAACATTATTACTATAGTAAAAATGCTCCCATTTATTGGATTGCAAATTAATTTCACTGGAAGACAACCCACATTCAAAGCAGGTTTCATGACGTTCAGATGACACCCTACATAAACATTTTTCCTCTGCTTACCATCAGTAACATATTTCCTCTTCTCCTCAGCATCAGTAGTCATCTCAAATAGATCTCCATAGGCACGTGCAAGTCTCCACAGAAAGTCCACACAGTTTTCATACTGAAAGTAGATCAGAGCTGCTTAATTAAACGGAGCAGAATGGCATTTCAATAGTTTACTTTCATAACACTTAAAGCAAGTTATCAGACCATGGCATAATTTTTTGTTTATTTTGCACCCATCTACATACTACTTTCAGTTCATGTGAGAACCAATTGACCAATTTTCCTTGAACAAAAGAGAACACAGCTTTTGAAAACATCCTAGGCTGTCTAAAGAGGTTTTCTTTTAGAAATCAGTTTAATATAAAAACTTTAAAATATAAACATGAAAATATAAATATGAATAAAATTTTAAAATTTTTAATATAAAAACTTCAGAGGCAATCCAGCAAAGCACAAAGGATCCTTGAATGAAGTGTTGTGTATTTTTTTTAGGGAGGCCATAAGCACTACACTCACTCACAATTAATCTCTTATCTACTTTTCTGGGTATTCCAATACGTAAGTGAAAACAGAACTAATGTTTACCAAACCAGATGAAAACGGGACACTGAATTAAGCACTGCATATCAAATTACTCTTAAATCTGATTTGGAGTATGTGCACAGTAAAGTCAAAGGAAAATTTCACATGAAGGGTATCAGAGAGGTATAAGTAGACTAGATCCTCACAGGTATGATTTCCTGAGAACACGAAGTCTGGCTACTACTTAATACCACAGGATTTTCTCACACAGACTATTCCAAAACCAGGAAAAGTAAGTAGCATTTATGTGGAAAAAAAGCCCACCATCTTTCTTTGTTACATGCAAGAATATCTACATCAAACAAAGCCTCAAAGGTACTGATCCTAAATGAGATATAAAATAGCAGAACTTTTACATTCACACAATGTGAATATTGATATCACCCTGAAATATTGCTTTCTCACCGTATTTTAAAAATATGCTTGAAATTTCATCTTCCACTTCTATGGGCATTTTAAAGCTCATATTACATTCTTAAAAGCAGTACAAAGCATAAGTTAAAAGCAACACAATATTAAGTTTACCCAAAATACCTTGTCATCTTTCTCAAGCAGCAGTCTGAAGCCCTGCTTTTTATCATCCTCTGAACCTTTGTGCAAATTGTCCACCTGCTGTAAAAAATTAAATAACTCTTCTTCTTCTGATTTCACTATGGCATCAGGTGGCTTCATACATCTTTTTTCTTCCTCAGAGTCTCCTTCAGAATCAGTGTGAGCTGTAAGATAACTAAAATCACAGACAATAACAACCATTTTTTTCTAAAAATATTGGCAAAGCATTCATAAATTCAAAACCAAAAATTTCAGAGCACAATTTATCCCATTTGATTAACCTTAAAGGATTTTTTATTCATGGTATCAAGCTTATTGTTATTATTACAAAAGCTTTATTTTCAAAGGGACTGTATGATCATATTCCAAACATAACAGGCAAGTAATTACACTGTCCTGCTGCCTAATACTCCATTTTAAAAAAATGCAGATTCATATTAAAAACACTCCTAGCCCTGTGTTTCAAAGGGGAAACACTTGAAATCATCAATGTGTTTTACAACATGCTCTGTAACCCTGTATAGGACTCTTCAACTTTTCACCTCAATTTCCCTATTTTTCTAAATAGGAATGAGCTTACTAAGCAAAATATAAGTGCTAAAGGAATTGCTTATACAACATACTGTTAAACACTTCTAAGATCTTAATATAAGCCAATGTAAATAACACCATTGCTATCAATTAGTTATTTCTTTTGTGCATTCTGAAGTTCAGAACATGTGAAACTGAGGAAGAGCTTATATTTATTAATTATGCTTAGTGCACAAGTACTCAGCACAAACAGTCAAGGACAAAAAAATATTTACAAAAGCATAAATACCACGCAGAGATAAGCAGGTGGCCTTACTGTCCAAAGTGGTGAGCATACATTAGGGTACTTCAGTTTCACAGAGGAGCAGCTGATGGCATTGTTTTTAAAAAGTAGCTTTTTGCTCACATATAAACTAAAAATGGACAGAAAAGCCTCATCTTCCACATCTCCGCTTTTGAAAATACTGTTCTGAGGAGAAATAATAATGTAAAAGAATTAGCTGTCAGGTTCAGAGATTTTTTTAAAATGGTTACTAGGATCACAAAAAGCATGAAATGTACTATGCACGTTAAGTAACTGAATAATCAAAGTAGGCCATGACAGTCAAAATATATTAAAATCTGGGGTTCTTTTCAGAAATTTAACCAGTACAGAATGTTATTGGTATAAATGGAGGTTATTGATCGTGGCTTTTAAATATTCTGTTTTCAATACATTGCTTTCAGAAGTGTCTGGAACTAAAATACACGCTGATACATTTACAGCCTGCAAATGAGCAAGTAAAATGGTTTATCAAGATACAGAAGTGCCAGATGTGGCATGACAGTTTTGCTGCAAAATTAACCCGGTACTATGGGAAAGAGAAGTCAAAAACACATTTGGGTAAAACAATGCATATGTAAAACACGTACATATGTTCAAACTGAAAAACATCATGGAGCAAAGCAGAGATGGGAAACTTCACACGTTCCTACAGATTAGTTTTACATAATCTTGGTGATGCTGAAGTTGATGACACACCCTACGCTGTATCCTGCAGAGGCTATATTCAGTCTCTGAACACTTATTATAATTTTCTGAAGCATCTTTAAAAACTTAGCATCTTGTTCTTCCACAGTTATTCTGGAGTGAGTACAGAGTTACATCATATATAGGCTGCATTGCTAAGAGCCCTAAATTGACTAAAAGTGCAAGGGATTTCTTCGGGAGTGGGGCCTTTTAGCTGCAACACATAATTCTATGATGCAAAGTGTGTTTGGAAAGTATCCCTCCTCCCATGGTTTCAATTCCCCATTCCCCCTAATTAAAAGATAAATACACTGAGGATTTGTGCAACTAGGAACCTAAAATAAGGGCACTAGATAATATATAAGAGCAATGACTAAGCAGTCAAGGCAAGTTACTGAAATCTGAGACCTGCATCAAATGCTACCTAATCAGGTAGATATGAAAGTAAGGACTTAGTGTTTGGGAGTCAATGTTGATGTTGCCTTCTTTATCTTTGCTTCTTAAACATCTGCTAAAATTTCTATAATCACTACTGTTCCAAGGTTAGACAACAGACAAAAGTGATTATTAGAAAATATTATTCTCCCAACAAAAATACAAAGGGCAAACAAGCCCAGCAGAGATTTCTAGCAGCAAGGTATCAAACTGTCATGGCCAAACATCAAATTGAGGCCAAACATCAAATTCATATGACATCAGATAAGTCATAGGAGATTGTTTGCTGGGAGACTCAAATAGAAAGGCGTGAAGTAGGTCACTATCTAACAGATGATGTGAACCCACAACGAGCCACTTATAAAATACCAAGGAAGAATAAGATCAGACCATACTGCATCAAGCCTTTCCTCACCCCACCTCTTCTACAGAAACCTGATCTCCAGGCCACATTTGTGCTGAGAAACAGCAGAGAGCGCAGGTAATTTCTTCCCCAGTCCCTCTCACCTCCACTGTCCTGGGAACTTCTCTCCCACCTTCTCTGTGTATCTCCTTTATGAATCCTCAAAGAATATAAATATGGAGCAGACCATCTTAAACCTCGATGAGAATGCCATAAATTTCAATTTACTTGTTGATTGATAACTGACTTCACCAAAGCAGCTACCAGCATCAACTCATTCTAAAGCACTAAAAAACACTACTAAGACAAACAAAAGTGGAAATTATTGTTAACATAGTTTAAAAACTCCAGGAGTCTACAGACTGATGACACTAATCCAAAAAGGAAATTATCAGCAAACAAGGAAGAGTCATTATGGTTTGTCTAAGAACTATTCCATATAACAGAAATCTGCAATTTTACCTGGTATTTTCCTGCAAGAGGTTTTACCAGATGATAAATAAAAAAGTGTGTATTTACATGTGATAAGCACACTGATGAATATTTGAGAAGATGGAAGAACTTTTAAAAAATGTCTAGTCAGTGAGAACTTGTTTTCACCTTTATTACCAATAGATTTTAAATGAAAGAGAAAAACTGTGATAAGAATGCGAGGAGTAACAATCAACCAACAGGACTCAACTGCATCATAGTGAGCTGTTCAAAGTTCAAAGAACAAATGGAAACTGTGCCAGAGGCTCACTCCACCATGGTTAAGCAGTTCTGTAAATCCCAGCACCTAGTACTGGATTAAAAAAACCTGAACTACATGGTGTAAAACACCACTGTGGTATAAATGCACTGCGGTGGTTCAAAACCTATGCTGTATTGTCTGGAAATTGGCAGACACAGGGCCTTACTAGATATCATCTGTTCACAACACTTCAGCTTTTAGACAGATCAAATATCATCTGTTGTCTCCCTGCCAATTTAGAAAAATCACAAGCTGACACAAACACCATCTCATCTGCTCCAGCTAATTCTATAGAAAGGAGATTATATGTCACAGACTGATCTGGATCGAATTTGCACTGCATGACCCAGCAAAGTGCATATCCATCAATAATGATAAGCAGCCTCTGAGGAAAAGTTTGGCAAACTGGATTCTTAGGCCAAGGTTGCATTTAAAAGAAATGAGGGGCAAAATAAATTAAGAAATGCTAAATGAAGTGATACTCGGAAGCAGGCAAGGGAAATGTTTCTTCCTGTTAAATATTTAAACTATTTCAAGGAAAAATTATAAATAGAGTATCTGTCAGAATATAGTTTACTGTGGTGAATCTTTGTGGTGACTGATGCCAACTGCAATTTGAAAAGCTCGGACACCGGGCCAGCTGAAGAGCGGTGCCAAACATGACACTGATGTCAAGGGTTCATCACTGCCATATCAGGGAGGAAAGGGCTTTAAAATCACAAAGAGTGACACTTTCCATCCCAGGTGATCACCTAGACACGATTTACTGTATTTGTAAATTAATGAGTGCTTCTTACCCATTCTCCAATGTTAAAAGTTCACTAGGAAATTATGGAAATTGAAACAAACTAGCAAGAATGGAATACAGAAAAGCACAGACTAGAAACTGCACGATTTTTGGCATTTAATGTCTCATCCATTCACTGTACCTTCCATTCAGACTACTGATACGTATCTGATTTACTAAAAAGCATGTGGGTTTTTTCCACTTAGAGAAATACGTAATTTTTAAAGGCAAAATGGAAAGCTTCTCTTTCCAAGGTGTTGAATACGAACAGTGATACTGAGAATATGATCAGAGCAGATCAAAACAGTGAAGGCAATACCAGAGACTGTCAGCTTCAACTATTTAATGAAAAAATGAGGTAGCACTAAAAGCTTTTCCAGAAGAAGTTTACAAACCTGAAGCCAACATAGTCATCCAGCATAAATCCATAAAACTCTTCAGATTACTTTATCTGTCAATTCTCAGCATCTACCCATTTGTCAATTAATACCAGAAGTGCTTAACACAAGCCAAATCCTATCTTCTAGATCAGGAAAATACTGCTGAGGCAGTGAAGCACGTTGCCTGTACTTTAGATGGAGTACACAAAGTGAAAAAATGTTTTATCAGTAACAAAAAGCAAAATCATTTCACTAGTGCCCAATCTAGCAACTGAATGCATTTAATGTGTCTGGAATTCATGACAGAACAATGTAAAACAATGCACATGGTGTTATACCTACAGCACACGAAGTGGTGATGTACATGAGCTGGAAAAAGAACGTGTTGCTATTGACTCTCCCAGTAAACTCTCACAGAAAACATGCACCACAGTCATCAAAGTTACAGAAGACCTCAGAAAAAGCTATATACATTGCAACTGTACACACATTAGGATTAACAACCTATTTACAAGAGGAAGAAAAAAAAATACAAGTTACTTAAATGAAATTAAATTATCTTAAATTTAGAGAAGATATGCAAAACAAGCACATCAAGTACCAGGTGTTAGTAGGAAAAAAAACATTTCTTCTCAAAAGGGATTAAAAATAACATTGGAAAAACACATAGCCAAATGACTAACGCTAACTATAACCTTGAACTACCTTCCTTCCTTCTTACTGTACACAAATACTTGTCAGAGAAGGCCTCTCTTAAGGACACATTCAATGCTCTTGCACACTATAATCACTTGTATTGGATCAACTTCTTCGTCACACAGAACCTGAACACACAAGTTCCCTTGGCTTGTTCTCAAAGAGCAACACATCTCTCCTAACCAAAAACCAGGACTTTTTCAAATGCTAGGGTGTGGAATAACCCCTATATTGCATTGATGGACTGATTATTCACAAACTGGTCTCTTAGCCTTATCTACGTCTCCAAACATTTTAGGCATAACATATAAGGCCTATGCAAACTAATAAATGGATAAAACAATCTGAGAAACTAATAGAACCAAAATGTTTCTACACCAGATGTGGGAGGAATGCCTTTGAATACTTCTGCCAATTCTGAATACTTAAAATAAAAAACTAGTTCATAATAGAACTGACAAGTCTTAAAATATGGTACCAAATATAAGACTTGTGAAGCATGTGGGCTGGGCTGTAACAGCAGGAAATTCTGCTCAGAGGAACTGAAAATGAATGTGGAGAAACTCTTAAAAATAGAATTCCATGAATTATTATATGCAGCATGTTACTGTCTTCAGAATAGTACAGTTAAGTAACATACCTTTAAAGAAAAAAAGTGACATAAGATAGGCAACTTGCAGACATGCTGCTGCCTACGCAGATATGTAAGACACACTGAGAAGATGATTCAAAAAATTCAGTTGCTATAAACATATACTTATTACATTGCATATAAGTATCTAATCTGATTATACCAAAACAAAGTTGTAATTACAGGAAAGTAATGTCATCACCATTTTTACATTACTACTGGAGGGTATGTTAGGCAACATTTGAAAAGACAAAAATATAGTCCCTCCCCTGGACTTCAGGTACATCTGATCCTTCAGTATGTTCCTCAACTCAGGAGTATAAAAGATCCCAATAACCACAGTGGGACTACAAGACGGGGCCAAAACTAGGAACTTACTGCCCTACTGAGTCAGTACCCTAAATCCTTCGTGATTACTTTCTGAGCCACTAGAAAGTGCATACAACTGCAAATACCCATAAACATTCCCACTTGTACGTGTTGCATTCGGACACAGCCTGCATAGGAAGCAATAAGCAGAACACTGTAAAAAGTCACCTGTAAGGCCCATAGAAAACAATTATGAAAAGCACAAAAGCATTTGTACAGTTTGAACTAACTCTGGAAGAGACACAAGACTACTTTCTTAACTAGAATCACTTTCAGAATTACACCATTATTCTGAACTTTGCCTCTCATTGCACAGCTATGGAGCAATACTGCATCAGATTGTTACCAAACACACTCCTAAAAAATCTGTATTACACTTGGCATTAAGCCAGCGTTAGCCATAGTGCAGATTCAGAGGTGGTCACCAAGAGTCTTCGCTGATCCAAAAACTGCTAATCTGAATTTCTGTATTCTTTTCCCACTGAATATAGAGAAGTATAAAATCTACATAAAACTGTAAAAGGGCTCCTGCTTACAGTTTCACATAGGTAGTGGTGCAATTCGCGCTGCATGTGTACTGTTGTATATACAAATTATTATATTAACTCACCCTCCCTCACTCTCTGCCTCCTCAGAGCTGGTAGTTTCTCTTGCACCAGAAGCCGTCTCAGCTTTTCTCCTCCTCGTTGCTCTGTGTGATGGGCTAACCCTCTGCGCATCCCCCTTCCCTTGGAGCTCGTTCCGAACGAGCTCCTCGAGCTTCGGGATGGCTTCCTTCAGAAATTCCACCTCTCTCCGGAGCTGGTCCACGCGGAGCAGCAGGCCGTTCAGTGTCTCCAGGATCTGCAGCTGCCTGCCGTGCAGCACCCCCACGGCGCCCTGCTCGCTGCCCGCCGGGCCGTGCCACCCGGCCGCGTTCGCCCCGGGGCCGGGGCCGGGGCCGCGGGCCCGCAGCCGGGCCCTCCGCGCCCTGCGGTACCACACCAGCACCAGGCTCACTCCCGCCGTCCCTGCCAGCACGCCCAGGAGGAGTCCTCTGTTTTCGAAGGGAGGCATCGCTGCGCGCTCCTGGGAGCTGTGGGACAACAGTGGCAGAGTGTAAGGCGCTCTTCCCCCCTGCCCTACCCGAGCGTGCCCGCCGCGGGCACAGCGCTACCCCGCAGCGCAGGGCACACACCGGGCGGCAAAGCCGGGACGGGGCTGGTCGGGGCCGTGCGGGCCGCCCGCAGGACCGCAGCCCTCACCTCCTACAAGCCCCCTCGGCAGCTCGGGGCTGCTTTGCCTCAACGCGAGAAACTCCCATAATCGGATTTTCCGCCGCGGGCAGGGAGGCGGAAACCCGGCTGTGAGGCCGGCCCCGCCGCCTCCCCCTGGCCCGGCCCGGCCCGGCCCGGCCCCGCCGCCTCCCCCCGAGCCCCCGCCCCGGTACGTACGTGGGGCCGGAGCGGAGCGGAGCGGAGCGGCCGGGCAGCGCTCCCGCCGCGGCACAGCGGGCGGCGGTACCCGGATCGAGGGGGACGGGCCTGCCCTGTGGAGGAGGGATTCCCGCGGCTGGGAATCCCGCCGGGCCGGGCCGGGCCGGGTGAGGGGCACGCCGGGGTGGCTGCACCTGCCGCAGGCAGCGAGGGAAGGCGCCGCTCCGGGGCAGAGGGGGCTGTCCGCCTGCCTGCCCTCAGCCTGCTGGCTGCCGGTCTCCGCTCATTTCACCCTTTGCTGCTCCTGAGCGCCGGAGAAAGTGTATTTCCACTGCATTAGTGGAGACATGAGGCGGGCGGATCCCAGGGAAACCCCGCCCAGTTGCCCGGGAGGGAGGCAGCGCCCGCACAGAAAGCTCGCTGTGCCCTTAGCCATCGGGCGGCGCAAAGCTGATTTCGCCCAAGTCCATTACAGATTGCCCAGTCATGGAGGAACTCATCACAGCATGGTTTGGGTTGGAAGAGGGCCTTAAAGATCACCCAGTTCCACCCCCCCGCAGTGGGCAGGGACCCTTCCACTGGAGCAGGCTGTTCAGAGCCCCATCCAACCTGGCCTTCAACACTGCCAGGGATGGGGCACCCACAGTTTCCCTGTCCCAGGGCCTCACCACCCTCAGAGGGAAGAATTTCTTCCTGGTGTCTAATCCAAACCTACTCCCTTTCAATCTGACCCCGCTTGTTCTTGTTCTGTCACTACATGCTCTTGTAAATATTCTTACTCCATCTTTCCTCTAAGTTATCTTCAGGGACAATTAGGTCACCCCAAAGCCTTCTCTTTTCCAGGCTGAACAATCCCATTTCTCTCAGCTGTTCCTCGCTGGAGAGGTGCTCCGTCGCTCTGATTAACTTGATGGTCCTCCTCTGGCCTCACTCCAAGAGGTCAGTGTCCTTTCTCTGCTGGGAACCCCTGAGTGGGATGCAGCGTTCCAGATGGGTTCTCACCACAGCAGAATAGAGGGGCAGAACTTGGCTGTAACAGGGTGTAAGAAGTGTTGCTCCTGTGTCCCATCTGAGATCACTTTTATTGGTGACTCTTTCAAGACTCTTCTTTGTCCTTTATGGCAATATTTCTTTCTGGATGTGCCTCCCATTTCTGTCCTTGAATGGAAGAAAGATCATCACAGACAACCTGCTGTGACAATTGGTCTTCCTGAAGGCATTTTTCTACAGATTTCCTGGTCACAAAACAACAAAACCAAAAAAGTATAACCTATTCATATGTTTGTAATTTGAAATTTTTAAACTAATGATGAAAATATATTGTTTTATGGAAACTTCACCAAACTCAAAACCTTTTAACAAAATTCACTGTAAGTAATGGTTTTAGGTTACACAATCCATCAGTGTTTTAAAATGGAACAAGACAAAATCAATCTCCATTTCAAATGTTCAGGAATGGTAATAGAGATGTGTTGGATAACCTTTAATTTTTATTTTCTTTTTTTTTTTTATGTCAAAGTCTTTCTATATGCCAATTAAAAGAGGAAAATATTTTTAAAGAAGAATTAATTGCAGGGCAAACACAGCACAAAACTGAAACAAAATACTATGTGTGCAAAAACCTAAGTGGGCATTTTCAGGGATTTTTCAAAGTGATTGTCTCAGGCTGCAGGCCTTAGACAAGGGGACTTGTTTTCAAGAATAATGGCCCAGGAGAACTGCCATCTGCAGCTGCTTGGATATGGAGCAACTATGAAAATCAGGTCACCTGTCTGGTCCCAAAATCCTTGTTTGCTTATACCTGTGGCAATTTTACCTGGGCAGAGCAGTGTGGAAGCACAGAAATTATTGCATGCATGTAGTAACCTGCCGGAACACAACAGCTTTCTAACCCAGGGAGCTAAACATGAATCTACCTAGATTTGGCATAATTCGATTGGCCTAAATATGGCATATGTTCAAAAAAAACTGAAATAAACTGTTTTTAGAAAAGTACTGTTCTTCTCCATGTGGATTTTTCCTAGTTCAAAAGAAACCTCGTTCCTGAAGTCCTAAAAAACATGCAAGTCCAGACAAGCATCTGTTATAATATGGTCAGCCCAAAATATTTCTAGTGTATTTTCAGCCTTACTGCCTAAGACAAAGCTTATGCCCTCAGGTTGTCCCTGTGCAGTCCTTCTGTCAAGCAACACCACAACACTTTCTCCACTCCTGAACCTGAAGCTTAATTTCAGCCGATTGTGACAGAAGAAAAATGTAAAGTTCAGAGAATCACTGAATGGCCTGGGTTGGAAGAAATCTTAATGATCATCTAGTTCCAATCCCCCTGCCACTGACAGGGTCACCTTTCACTAGACCAGGTTGCTCAGGGCCCCATCCAACCTGGCTTCATACACTTCCAGGGATGGGGGGGCATGCACCCTTCTCTTCCAGTGCCTCACCTCCCTCTGAGTAAAGAGTTTCTTCTTAACATCTAATCTAAATCTCTCCTCTTTTAATCTAAAACCATTTCCCCTTGTCCTATCACTATCTGCCCAAGTGAAAAGTCACTCTCCTTCATTTTTATAGACCCTTTTAAGAATGGAAAGGCCACTTCAAGTAGTTTCAAGAAGGCCAGCAGCTCTGGGGTGCCAAGACCATGTGAACATTCTGCCTGCCTCCACCCTTGGCCCCAGGCAAATGTACAGTGCTGCAACATGGACACACCTGCAATAGGGCACCAGCCTTCTTAGAGCACTATTTTTGTAAAACCAGGCCATGTTGTTTACTGGTCTTTTGGGAAATCTTGAACTTAGAATTTTTGTGTCATACTAGAAAAGTTAGTTTATTATTGAGTGATTACGTTCAATGGATCAGAGAATCTTTGGTAAGTAATTGGTGCATGCTGTTTCCAGAGAAGGCATATCTTAATTTCTCTATGGGAGGCACTTGTATTTTACAACTGACATAAAATTCTTTAGCTGTAATTCTTCTGTACATTTTCTTTTGTGGTATGCTGTTCTTTCTGAAATGCTCCTCCCCCAAGCCACCAACTAGAGATTAATCTACTGCTCGTAACAAATACAGGAACCTTTAATATATTAGTAACAGTTCATACTTATTACTTCAGCAGTTGTCTTGTAGGCATAAAGTCAAATGTTGTTAATAAGTCACCAAACATTGTGAAAGCTTAAATACCTTTGACCAGACTTGCAACCACCCTGCCAGAAATACTACTGTTATGTCAAGTTTTAGTGAATTCTCCTGATTTTTTTCTATAAAAACAAAATTATATATTACCTCAAAGGGAAGCATTCACTGTCAGACTTGTCAATATTCTCAGCTGCTTTTGCCCTGAACAATTATCCTGTGCTCTTAATGCAAAATTAATCAGTTGAAGTTGAAAGAAGATGAGTAATAGCACACTGATCTTTTCTGTTTTCTTGAAATAAAGATATACTGTTTAGCATAGTTCCCAAGGGAGATGACACTGCTGCTGCCTTTATGTCTCTGTGTGTACAAATGTAAGTGTGCCTCTGCATCCTCTCCAATATTTTTGAATCTTTGGCCAATCTCAGTCAAATTCAAAAGAAAAACCCTGATAAATTTCTCGGAGTTAGTTAATCTTTTAAAGGAGAAAGCCCTGAATTAGTGCCACCACCATGAGGAAGATTGCTTATCCCCTGGTGCACAACTGAGAACCCACACAGAGAAAAGCACTTTGCAAGGACAGGAGCAGAGCTCACATTTTATTAGATGTGAGGGAATTGAACTACGAGATATAACCTGATAGGAAACTTGGCCTCATTGGTTCAACTGCACTCACAACCATCTGTTTATTTATTTTGTTGATAGGATCCAGTGCTGCAATTTCAGCCAAGTACAAATGGTCACTGATGGCATGGCATTTCAAAAAGAAAAAGGAAAAAAAAATAAGAAAAATATGTACACGCTGTTACTGCTTCTTTGAATCTTCAGGAAGCTCAAGGACAATTTCAAAATATATTTATGCAAGCTATATTAATTTTTTTAGGCCAAGGTACATGATTCAGTTTCCTTGATGTAAGAGATTAGAGTTGGCAGCTCAAAAGAGTTTGCATATGTTGTGTTGACAACAATGGAAATAAATACTCAAGGCTACATCTGATGTAATTCCACAGCACTGTCTGATTTCTTCACAAAGATAAATGGTTCTAGAAGTGCCTGGATATACTCCAAAGATTAAAAAAAAAAGTATGAATAGTTATAAAACCAAAAATAATATATGTGTATAAATATTTAAGTGTATAAATGTATATTTTACATATATATATATATGTATATATTCCTTGGGAGTCAAAACTCAAAACGAGTCAAACCCTTTATATATACATGTGTGTGTACACACATGTCTTCCATGTCACCCACTGTATTTGAATAAGTGTCTTTTTTTCAGCTTCCCTATCAATATGCTATTTCAGAGCATATTATTTTAAAGAGCTTTACTGTTTCCACCTGCGAATAGCAGTGTGCCCCTTCCTGAACTCCACAGATCCATCCCTCCAGTAAATATCAACTAGTATATGGCCCTAGGATGTCTGCAATTTCACATTTTAAATAAAACAATTGTCATTCAGGTAATGTGGTCTCTTCTTCCATAATTTCTGCCTCTCTTCTGTACTACCCCTTGTGAGCTTATAAAAAAATTTCCCTTCTGATTTTAACTTTCCATCTAGGCCACTAAGGCTTTGTGGACATAAGCAAGGAGTGGAGACACACAGACTATAGGCAAAACAGCTGGTGCTGATGCCATGACATCCATGCTGTGCCCCAGGTTAACTTTTGGCTATCTCCAAGCCTGATCACCGGGGTTGTGTGCCCATTTGTGGCTACAGTGCCTTGGGTGTGCTTCTGCAGTGGATATTCCCAAAGAGTAACTCGTGCAACTCCATGCCTGGTACATGGTGAAGCAAAGCTTGCCAAGCTGAGACAATTGAGAGATTTGCCTCTGAAGTGCATACCTAACCCAACCCAAATCATTACTCTACACATGTATACTTACCCTAGGAGGTTTTGATGAGGGTTACACAATCATTCAGGTAGGACAGAGGGAATACAGGGAAGGAGTTCACCTCCCCTTTGCAATTGCTGTGTGCTGGTAAAGGGGTTCTTCCTTCACCGTAGGATCACTTTTGGACAATGACAATTGTCCAATTGTAACATGAGGAAAGCATGAGGAAAAGTGGTGAAACCAGGTGAGTTAAAGGGAAGCATAAACAAACTCTTAACCACAAGATTTTTGCTGCGTACAATAATAAGGCAAGATTTCTGATATTCAATGCACACACACATACATACACAAACAAATCTATTTATATATGAAGCATTGTACTTTTGCAGATTGTTTCAAGTCCCCTAATGTGCTTTTTCAGAAGGAGATGAGTCTGTTAAAGTAAAATGTAAGTGCAGATTTTATTATTTTAATTGGTGTCTGCACTCAGTCCTGGTCTTTAAGAAGCTTTTCCTCTGATTCCGAGCTGCAGATTCCTGAAGACTAAGGAGTAAATAAACCAGATGGCCTTTCTGAATTTTGGCGAGATGGGCTTACAAGCCCCTTGCTCATTCATAGTTCCAGTGCTGCTACCTTGTGGAAAAAGAGACTGCAGCAACTGCAACATTCATAAAAGGTGATAGTAAGATTCATTGTCAAGAATGGTAATGATGGCCTTTTTAATGTTTGCATGTTTTTTCTAATTTAGAAAAACTGTGTTACTGTGATTAATCCAGTAGGTTATATAGAGAATCATTATTCAGATTGTGATTTGGGTTCTTTTGACTGCCCAGAATTTTGTAATTCATTTCTGCAGAAGTAACATAATCCCTCCCAGTACATTCTGGAGTATAAACAGTACTATTGCTTGTGAAAGTCGTGAAACTTGTTCTTCTATTGCCGCTTCTTACAGACACTATTTAAAGCTACTGCATGGTTATTCAATACAGAGTTTCCAAAATCCAAATCTAATGAACAGCTAGAAAAGCATCTCAGGCAATATCACACTATTTCTCTAAAACAGGCAGATTTTTGGCCAGAGTTTTTGAATATTTTTGAATGTTGTTTTTGAAACATTTTCACTTGCACATTCTTTGAGAGACAAACTGAAATACCAGTTATTTCTGAGAGCAACAGAGTAAGATTCCAGCCTTAAGAAGAAATTGTACCAACAAGTGAAACATGTTTTTGTTTTCTTTGTCTGTTTTCCAGTTTTCAAATGCACATGCAAATGTATGTCAAGAGGCACCTAAAATACTTGACACACTTCCATTGCATACTGATATAATCCACTTTAGCAAGTTACTAAGAAGCTTTTCAAGATCATCTGTGCTCATAAAGTAGGCACTTAATGTTTTACTCCATAGTCTTGGGTTGGGAAAGCAGGACTTAAGCAACAAAAACACCTAGAAAAGTCAAATACAGAAATAGAAGGGCTTGTCCCAGATTTGGCAAGATGAAAAGTTAATGTCAAAGCAATTTGACATTAAGTTGTTTGACATGAAGTTGTTTTTATTTCAATGGGATTGTGTCTGTCCCTTTGGGGATGTAAAGGTTGGTTTGGTCTTACGGTTATTTCAAAGGCAAGAAAATAATTTCCAAAAGTGTTACAGCATATATATCATACGTATACCAAAATATGGTGTATCTTCCAGTCGCACACAATCCTTTTTTACATTTCTATTATAAAAATATATATTTAACTTAAAATGCTTTGAAAGGAGTCCACAGATCTTCATTTCTCACACAGTCCTACTGAATAAGAAGTTCGAAATTAGCATAAAATCTAGCACTACACTTGGAACAAGTCTGATACTCATCAAGAGTTACGCTGAGGTGCCATCAGTGTGTGAGGCAGCAAATGAAGTAGATAAGGTGTCCATTTCACTACTGTGCATCAGATCCGGGTCGCAAAACGCTGAAAGAATGCTAAAAAAAGTGCTTATTTTTTAAATTAATGCAGTGTTCTCCCAAATTGCGCGTGTAAGCAGAATTTGTAAACGTGCATAATAAGAAATCTGTTTAACCTCAGGGTTCTTTCTACTCGATTGTGTTAGACTGGAAACTAATGTTGGGCAGTAACACTGAAGCCTTCCTTGGTATTTCCCTCGAAATGAGCGTCATGCCGGTGTTGTGTCCCGGCGCAGTCGATGTTTGGCACTGCCGAGGGGGCTTGGCAGGTGGAACCTGGAGGGCGGGGGTCGCGGGAGGGCAAACAGCAGCAGCATTATTATTATTATATGGTGAGGACCCAGGGCACAGGGTAGGCCCGGCCGGCCCCAGGGCAGGCAGGCACCCCCCTCTTCCCCCCAGCCGCCCCACGCCCTGTGCGGGGCACAGCTCCGTGCTCTCAGGGCGGCCTCAGTGCCTCCCCACACCCCGCCGGCTCCGGGAAGCGCCCAGCAGCCGCCGGGGTGTTATCCCGGGGGGATTTCCTCGCCTTCTCCTCCTCCTCCTCCTCCTCCTGCCGCCGGGCCGGGCCGGGCCGGGCCGGGCCGGGCCGCGTTGCCCCACAGTCGGCACTGGGTGGCGCCCGAGCCCCGCCGCTCCCGGCCCCGCCGCCCGCCGGCCCTGCCACCGACCAGCCCGGGGGAACAGCCCTCGGGCACCGCTGTCCCCGGTGTTCCTGTCCTACCCCTGTGCTTCCCTGTGCCTCCGAAGGGAGCGGATACCCAGCGCACAGCCACACAGCCGGGGCTGCTCCTGCTGCCCCCACAGCGGCGCAGGCACTCGCACCCTCCGGGCCCGCTCAGCGCCATCACTTGGCTGGGAAAGAACAAAAAAACCCCTCATGATTTTTGTTGTTCCTGTCCTGCGGGGCTGGTGGGTTGAATCGCATCGAGGAAAAGCCTCTTTGTGAGTTAAAAAATAAAAAGGCAGGATGACGCGGCCGGGAGCTGAGGAAGAAGGTGGGTCATCTGGCTCATCGGCTGGAGGTGCACCACTAATTGCGGGGAAAGGGAAGGAGGTGCAAGGACAGCCCTTGTATCCTGTACCAGAGCAGGATGACACATGTCTCAGAGATCTCCGCAGCGGGTGCTCCTGTTTCCAGAGCACACCTGAATTAAGGGTCATTCTCATGATGTGGTTCTGTGTCAGCGGTCCCTTGAGAAGAAAAGTTCAGCTCAGCGTTGTGGCCTTTGAGTCTTAAATGAAATAAAAAATCGAAGGGAAATGGAAGCAGCAGAACAGATGCTCAGAAGAAAAGTAGGATACTCATAATTAAGAGCTGGAGGTAGAAGCAAAGAAGTAAGAAATAAAGGAAGGTGGTGTACATCTCTGTAAAATTTTAAATGCCAAGAGAGCTTGTCTCTGCAACGAAGGTGGTCATGATCTGCATTCCTTCCTCCCGAGTTTAAAATTGTAACCTGGTTACATAGGTATAAGTTGTCTGTAATTTCCGTGGAGAGACGGGCCCCTTAAAGGGGAACAAATGTTCAGGCTGGATATCGTAGTTGTCCAGTTGCTCCAGGCTGTGCACTGCAGAGTCCTGCTCTTACGTGCCTAGGGTATACTGACCTCTGCCACTTGCAAGACATCCTTGTCATGGAAATTATTCGAGACAGATACTGGATCGCGTTATATGGCAGCACAGCCCATGTGATCCTCATTATCTCTTTGGTCTTAAAGGGGTGACTTTATTTTCAACCTCTGGCAAGATGTCCTGCAATCTATTTTGGACCGAAACAGAAAGACGAGCAGAGTATCACGGAGCTGTGGTGACTTCCCTGCTTATCTTGGCTGCCTTCTCCTCAAGAGTTGTATTGAACAGCAGTCCCGTGCAGCAAACAAGTTTGGCCAGTATTTATAAACAAACATGCATTTCTTGGTGCATTGTTTCTTATCTGCATCTTTTTTCTTTTTTTTTTTTTTAGATATTTAATCGCTCTGAGGCAATGGCAGTCTATCTATGATCACTCTAAGAGAATAGTCAGTGTTTAACAGTAATGCATAATAAAAATTATCTTCATAACTAAGGTGGAAAACAGCATAATTATAGGCATTTTAGTTTAAAAAGTTACTACATAGATTCTAGTTAATTTTCTTTCTAATATCTACTTCTAAATACCATGAGAAGTGAAAAACTAACTGCATTAAACACTTATTTTCCTAATGCTTTTTACCATGTTTCATTTATATATGGAAAAGAGTGGTACATGAAGAATTGCAATGTAAAGAAATAACATAATTGATTTATTGTGTAAGCTGAACCAGTGAGTCACAGTAACCGTCTAACAATGTTATTCATCAGGAGCACTGTCCTGATTAATTTTAAGAGCCCAGCTTCAGTAGTAATGCCTTTGGACCCACTAATTTTGGTAGTTCTGTGTATTTCAGACAGACACAATTGTCCAGCTTGGCTATGAATGCATTTCAGACAGCTAAGGTAGCAAGTGCAAGTTATTAAGCATCTGAGTGTTTAATAAAAAAAAAGCATATCCTTTGTGATAAAAAAAAAAATCAGGAGAATTCACTTTCCTTTTTAATTCAAAGAGTATTGACCAGAACTAGGACTGTAATAAGAAGCAGAACTTATTATCAGAGGGCTACAGTGTTGCACAAAACCCTTTGAAGTCCCTGGCAAGGCGCATGCACTGTTTTGGCGGTCACACTAGAGTGAATATGCATACGTAATTCTGGAGGGAATATCTGACGTTTCGGAGGTGCATTCATGGTTGGGTTGTGGCAGCCAGGACTGCAGGCCTGCTGTAATGCCAGGCCTCCCAAGGCCCTGCACCCTCGCTCCATGAGGCTCTCTAGGCCATTTTGGCTTTCTCGTTTGGAGCAGCAGTAGCAACACAGAGCAGAGATGGCTGGAAATTTCTGACAGCAAATTTCTCCACTGGGAAAAAAAAAAAAAAAAACACAAACCTCCAAAACTGTAATTGACAGGTTTCTGAGCAGCACATTGGCTGTGGCAGAAGCCAGGCAGGATCCCAAGCTGCCTGCTTCTCTTGTAGGCTTACTTGCCTTTCTCTGCCAGCAGTTCACATGCTTTCTGGGCTTCTTGACAGCTCAATAGGGAGGGTACCATGGGTCAGGGAGCCTGTGAACATGAGAGGAGTGGGCAGGCTCAAGCCCACATTTCCGTTCTAATCCCACTTTGGATGGATAGTATTTTCTAGAAGTATGGAAGAGAAATTCTGGTTCTCCAGGGCTTCAATGAAGAACATTTGATCTCTTATTCCAGAGAACTTCAGGCAATGCCAACAGCAGAAAGAGCATCCATCCTTCTCCAACCCAGAAGCAGCAGCAGGGATAAGGTGCTTCAAAGAAAAAGAGGCATCCTCTCTTCCCTTTTTGAGATGGACACATCAACTTTTGATCACTCCATCAGCTGTATGGGACTATTGCTGCTGTGGTTTTCCATTCTTGACACATAACATTTTCCATGGAGGTACAGTTAATGGACATTTAACCTAGACCAGGGAGTAAGGGGAAGAAACACAGAGGGTGATTCATAATTCTCAATTACTGTTCTCAGGCTGAGAAAGGCACTAGTGCGCTCTGGCTGCTGGCTCAGTGATGCTCACATCCTGTCTGAAACTCTCCTTTGTAACTTCTAGGCATCCACAGGTTATTTAACCAAGCAGTGAGTTGCTCATCAACTGTTTGGCATGAATATTTTTAGGTTCTCTACCTGTTAGTGGCCATTCTTCAATATAGCTCTGAGCATGTATATTTCCTTTACAATATATGCAACACAACAGATTAGCCAGACAACACAGGATGATTCTGCTTCTCTTCGGTGTAGGTTAGAAACTGGTCTACGGGGAATCTAACTTCGGCACAGGAACACACTGTCTCATGGAGCATTCAGAACAGCTCAAATCCCCAAGTCTTTATTCAGGCCCTGATTAAACAAACTCCACAAGCAAAAATCAAACTAAGATCATGGCTTTGCTGAATTTATGTCCCAGGTCTTACTCAAGTAAACTATTCAGGGAAGTTAAAACTAGGCTGCAGCTTTTAATTTGCTGTTTCAAATCAGACTCCCTACACCTGTGAATAAAGCCTATTATCACTTTTCCTACTCATAACTCTAAGTTCTCTTCAGTTTTTCACAGTCACCTGTAATTTATTTTCCCAGTTAGAGGTATTTGTAGAGAAAATAAGATATAAGACATCTGATCAAGAGGCAGAATTAAACTTGTCACAACTAGGTGATTTGCCATAAAATAGTGAAAAATGCATTAGTCTTTCACTGGTTCCATTTTAGGTTGTGAGAAAAGAGGTGCATATTTTTTTTAAAATGTGTCTTCTGTACACAGTACCAGAAGGTTACACTTGTATTTTTTCTTTATAAGCAAGTCTAAGCTTCTGGCTAAACTCCAGCGGACATTTTTCTTTGTCCATTAAGGCAATCTCCTACACAGTTTACCAGGGGAGGATGAAATTCCTCAAGCTGTATTATAAACATTCATCACTGAAATCATGCTCCTAGTAACAAGAACAGCAGACAAAATCTAAGACAGTGTGTCATAGTTTTCCTCCAAACTAAGACACAGCACTACACTGAGTGTGCTTTACAGATGGAGACTATAGAATCAGGAGCGAAACAGTAAAACCAAAGACCAAGTAAGCCACTGTGAAAAGATTAAACAAGACAATCTTCCATCATAGAGAGTTTTGAGGTTCAGTGGAAGTAGGAAAGCCTGATTCTGTCACTGCAAACAAAAGACACTAATATTTAGATGCCAAAAGAAAGAGTCTGAGAAAGGATCTTTTCCACTCTTTTGAAAAGTCTTGGTTCTTCCCCGAAGCAGTACTTTACAGAGACAACCTACAAGTACTTCAAAGCCATGTAGCCTACATTTTCTTCCCTGGATGAACTTTTTCAGAGCTCTAAGGAATCTACCTGTTGTTCCTCAGTCTTTCTATTGTTCAGGTTAATTCCTCTTGAATAAAGTCTCTAGAGATAATAGCTGAAATCAGGGCCCTGTTGAGACCATGGCACACAGTAGGCAGCACTGACTTTAGTCTGGGTTGTAATTCAGCATGGGACTGAAAAGGGGCAGCGTTGACAGCAGTGCCTGCAGGCTGCTGGTCAGGGAGACTCTTTATCGGTTCACCTTCCTGTCTTCCTTTTCAGATGCAATTTACTCCCTTCTCTGCCAGTCTCCCTAATTAGTGCAGAGGATTTGTTTTTGTATAGCCCTAATAAATCGTAATCACCTTCAATATAGCGCTTCCCCAGACTCTGACCTTTTGCTCTCCAACCATGTCCTGTGCCAAGTATTGGGTGGGAGGATTGGGCAAGGATTTCCTTATGTACTGCCATCACCAGCAACAGGGAACCTAGACTTCCCTTCCTCATTTAGGCCCATGCTAAAGGCTACCACCATTAATGAATTATTTCCTTTATGGAAAGCATTTCACAACATTAAATAGGGCTAAAGCCAGAAAATTATCAAAAACCTGAACAAATTTCTGCATTTTGAAACAAAATGAGAACTTCTTAGAGGCTCTTCTTGTTGTGACAAAAACTATGCAACTCCATGAAAGGCATATTGTTCTAGGAAAATAATAATTTATAGGAAATTCTGATGAGAGACTGATGAGGTGGTGTTTTCTGGACATACTACGAGCATATCAGTACCAGCCTCTCTACCGCTGCAGGCTGCATCTGGTTTTCAAAGAGTTACATGTTCTGCAACATTGCTGGCAGGTTTCTGGTATGTGAATCTAGTGAATCTGGGAGCCCCATCGGGCTGTAACTTATGCAGAAGGCTGCACTGAGCCCTGGCAAGCTCAGGCCACTGGAATTTAACAGTGCAATAGAAGGAAACATGCCAAACCATCTACCTGAACTGCTATTCCCTCAACACATTCCTCTGTGGTGTTTCTTGGCTGGCTGCTTGATCCCCCAGCTCTAGAACTGAAAAAAACCCTGGTGCTTGAAGTTATATTTCTCATAGTCCTATACATAGTGTATGTGGCAAAAATACCCCAGAATACTATAAAAGTTTCATTTTCCAAAACCAAAAAAGACCCTGAGAAATAATTATCTTTTCCTAATACCATTATTACTTTTAGTTAATACTGAAGAGTAGCAGATGGGTGCTCATGAATTTAGATACACGTATGTGAAAATCAGAAGCACATCTCTAGATATTTAAATTTCTGATTTTTGTTTTGGGGAAGAGGTTGCAAAATCAAGACTATGAATAGGTTGCCTTTTACAGCTGTCTTAATTAGTAAAAGGTTTTTAGACTAATACTACAAATCTAAAACGACATACAATTCTTTCTTCACTGTGGATGGGTCAAAATCCTATCAAGTGCAACAGTCCCATCCTCTTCTCCCCAGAGGATCTCTGTTTATGTGGCTGTTTAAAGCAGATGCACAGCTGGTATGAAATTATGGTCGTGCAGAAACAGAGAAGCTTAGCACAGGAAAAGATCCAACATACAACTAGAAAAGTATTACAGAAGTTATTTAATTTGTTTTCATAGTTTATGCATGTAGATGATTACAATCTCTGCTACAGAAAGTAGAGAGGTTTCTGTGTTTGCCTTCTCTCTGTGTCACAATAAAACAGTTTGGGTTAACTGGGAAATGAAAGTCAGTCATGTCAGGCAATGGGAGACAGCAGGGCAAATTTTTTGCAAACTAATATTTTTGTAAGTTGTGCGGTGTTTCAGGTTCAAAGTGTACGGAATTGCTGTGTATTTGTAACTCTTCTAGTGACTATCATGAACATGGAAGGTTGTTTTGAACAGGAGTAATGTTTACTGTGCATATTTCTTAGCTGTACACTAGCTATATACTGAACAGCAAGTTTCCACAGGGTAGCAGCAGTCACAGAACAGTGGTTGGTGTGCATAATGTGCTGCTGTACCTATCGCACAAACCATATAATCATCAGCTCAGCAAGCAAAGACAGGAATTTGGAAGTAGTTTTGCCTGATATATTTGTGGGTGCATTGTGTTTGTGTTGGTGAGACAAACTAAAGCAAGGATTCCTATTACTGTTCAACTAATGACTACCACTGGTAACTTCTACTATCCCTCAGATTTGTAAGAAGATAGCCTCACATGTGAAAAATTCAAGCTCTCTGTTCTTCTTGTCCGTAAAGTAGATATTCCTTTTAAATGTTGTGTGTCCAAATGACCACAATATGTCATAACATTTGAGTCACAATTCCCTATATTTCATGGTGTTATTGGATGTAAGGGAGACCTTGGACTCATGCTGGAGTGAAAGGAGTCCTTTCGCTGCCTTCAACAAGCCTTGGATCAGACTCTGGCTTGCTTAGCACATTATTTTGGAAAGTCATTGACTCTCCTACACTTCACCCTCTCTTCCTTTTGAAAAGCTTATTAATTTATAGGTCTTTAGAATCTCAACTATTGTCTTAGGAGAGATTTTGGAGGGGTTCTTTTGTTTGTTTGTTTTAGATCTTGGCATTGGTATACTGGCTGTTCATAGACTAAGATGACCCTCATGTTTATAGACCTCTTGAGAAAATGGAATCACAAGTCTTCAATAAAATCTAATCAGCATTTTAAATTACTCACAGATATAAGAGTTTAACTAAACACAGCAAATACCCTGGTGTTCCACCCCACAGGGTCTTATCGCGGTCAGCTTGGCTTCTGTACTACAAAAACATCCTCAGTTCTTCAAATATGCCAATAAACTTCCCAAGAGAGGCAGACTTCAGCAAATAAAGCCCTCCCCTCATGCTCCATCACCAATGTTTGCTTGTTAGCCTTTGGATGAAAGAGTAAAAAATTTCTCCACTGAACCAACAAGCTGCTGGAGGAGTTCAAACTGCCATAAGCATGGGAAAGCAGAGCAGTTGAAACCATAAAGACAGAATTTGGAACAAGGTGATGTCACAGCCTAGTATCCATCAGGAATACATTCACACGCCAGAATCCTTCCAGCAGCCAAGCAGTTTTGCGCTAACATGGATGTCACTGGGGAGTTTTTTAATAGTTTTTTGCTGTATACTGAGCCAAACTGAGGTCTTTGGAGAGTTACGGGAGAAGTGGAATATGCACATCTGGGAACTAAACCAAATCAATACTGATACTTTAATCATACAAGGCTTTCACTTGCTATCACATATAAAGGAGATTTTACAGTGTTTTAGTTATTTTTAAAAGTTATTGATTCTCCAGACAATTGTATTATATATGGATATATATAGAATAAAAAAGCTTCATTGATGGATATCAGATGATAGTATCAATAGCCAGAATAAAGGAAAATTTGTCCCTATAGTAATATATTACTTTTCTTTGAACAAAAGTAAGCTTGAGAAAGTTGTATGTTACTAGCCCCTCCTTCTGAGGCGGTAAAAAGGTGGTTGAATACATCCACAGTGTAATGATGTTCAGATGGGATACTGGGAAACAAAACTGGTCAGGAATGAGCGATTATTTCAGGGAAAGGAAACATAAAAAATGAGGTTAGAAACATAGAGAACATTTTAAAAACTGTATTTGTTTTCTATTAAAAATAATCATGAGAAAAGATGTTTTCTTTCTTAAGGCAGTGTATTTAGAATTGAAACAATAGTTCTGTCTAAGAAGAGCAGCGATTAAATTTCCAACAAAGGTGTAATAGCAAATGCATACCTGCTACTGGATGCTAAGGAAAACTAAATACATGACAATAACAACAAACTAATTAATGGTTTAGGAGGAGGAGAGCTGAGGGGGCCCTCTCAAGACTCTGAGAACTTCTGAAGTAGAGAGGTATGCTGTACCCAGCAGTCTCTCCTTTCCACTTGCATGCTGTGCTGGCCATGACATAAGTGACATTCTGACATCATTCCTTGTATATAAATCATGAAAAAGTTGTTTGAAAATAGCATCAATTTCTCCTTTGGTGTAGAAGTGCAGCTATGTTTACTATTTATCTCCAGAGAAGATGATTTGAGGGATTAGCATATAGTTTATGGCATTTGGCTTGCAAATGTAAATCTTTTTACTCATGGTCTTTGGAGGTCCTAACCCACCGAATTCTTTCTATAATTCTATGAAAATTTCTAATTCTCAATAAAATTCGAAGAATGTCTATACAACTTGTCAATGGTCATTACATTTACAAAGCTGTTGAATTATAGAAGACCTCAGGATTTGTGCTCTTCTGCATTTGTTAGTAGGGCATGTACCTGTGTCTCTGGACTTGCTGAATCTGTGTGTACCCAAAACAAAGCACCACAACATCATGTGGTCTCCTGACTACTTCAGCCTTAGGGCTGACGTAGTATTCAGGTCTGGACCACAGCCCAGGCAGCCAGCCCTTGCCTGGAAGCCCAGACTGTCTGTGTCAGTTCCAGCCACCAGGCACATCTGGGTCCTTCATGCATCACTCAAGAATGCTCAGTCAGTGGAATTTAGTGGTTGCTTATTTAGGTGGCAGCATTTAGCAGAAGTCTTTCTAACTTGCCACTTTGCAGGGGGGATGGTGTTGACAGGTAGAAAAATATCCAGCAAATTCAGAATAACAAAAAGAAAAAAGAATAATGCATGGTCTCTTCTGGTGCTAACTTTTACAAAAAAGATCGAAAGACTGCTTCAGTGATGAGGAATATGGGTCAGAAAAATACATTTAGAGTTGGGTACTCGGAGGCTACCTGGAGTCTGAATAAGCATAAGCACTTGGGGAGCTCACATGCACTGGAGGGCAGTGGCAGAGCTGAGTAAATCTGCCTCTAAATGTTGCACTGGCATGCAGCTGCCTGGGCCTGTGACATGTCCCTTGCAGAAATCACAAAGACTTGTAACACTGTGGGTTTTTTTTCACTAACAGCACAACTTCTCTTGCACTCCTGCAGAAAAATATCAGCTTCCTACTCTGTATTTAGCAAACCATGGGAGGATCAGGCCCCAGAGGGGCTGAGGCACCCCCCTGCCACTGCAGCTACCTGAATTTAGCCCTTAAATCCCCAAGCAGCTTTTTCAACACAAGTGCCTGGGGAGGCAGTGGAGCTGTCTGCCTGCCTAAATTACTACCTCTCATCATGTCATTACTACTGAAGTGCGGATATGTCCATGCTGTTACACGTTTAAGACCTTCTTAAGTAAGCTATTAGCAGATCTATGTTGCCTTCAGGTCTGCTTCTCCAGGCATTTTCTGTTTGTGCTGTCATAGGGTCTAACACTCGGTGTTCCTGGCAAAAGCGTTTCCTCATGGTTCATCTAACCACTGAAACCTGTGGAAGACAGGAGAGTCCAACCCCCAGCTCCCCCAAAAGGGACATTCAGGATATGCAGAATAAAGAATGACACTACTCTCCTCTCATGAAAAGGGGATTATTTACTTTTGTTATCTGTACTGAGGAAAAGGCACATGGTGATAAATATTGAGATGTAAATGCATCCAGCCAACACAGAGTTAGGTCCCCACCTGCCCCAGAGTCTTGCTCTGACCCTCAGCACCTTCCACTGGCTTCACAATTGACATTTCAATTTCCAGGAGACTCCCAGAACTCCTTACACGGTGTCTGGCAAGGTATCCAGATACTAACTGGAAGCAGTGGATGCCCTCTGCTGTTAGTGCAGGACATGTGGTCAGGGACATCTGTGGGAGCACAGAACACCCCTTCCAGCCCATCTGACAGCCTGAGTTAGAAATTTGAAATGAATGCTTTGCAAGAGACAGGTTTTCTTCTTCAAATGCTAGAATAAAGAGCTCCTTAGCAAAGGATTGCATTTAATGCAGGTACTTTGCTAAGGCTGTGTTGCATACACTGTAATAAGTAAAAGGAGCCTTTTGTGTGTATATGTATGACAGTGACCTCAGCTCAGTGGCTGAGCCCAATGCAATTTTCTTAACCCAGGTGAACTTATAACAGCCAGTTAATAGAGAATTTCCCTACAGTTTCCCAGGCAGCAACAGACAGAGGTAGCATATCACAAATCTTCTGTCTTGAAAGCAAATGCTCCCTTTTTTCCAAATCAAAATCAGGACTTTCATTCTTTCTCCTCTATTTTCTTTAGGAACAGGCTCATGAAGAGAAGTTTGTGACATGTTTGGATCCTGGAGGCTGGTTCAGGTCTGTTGTGGGGCCTTATGACAGGATTCGGTATCTCATAAAAATCTTGTCAAGCTTTTGGTGTGGGGGTGACTTTCCTGTCTCAGATTAGTTCCCCTCTTCCCATTTTTCCATTATAGGGCTATAGCATATTCCTAAAGAGATGGTTTGCTTTACTGGTCTGCATCATGTGTGACATGAGTGTGCACAGCACTCAGGACTAACCTGCAAATCAGGTGCCCTCAGGTATTTGTTTATACAAACACTGAGTCTATTCACACCTGGAGAATATTTTCGTGGTCAACACAGATGCATGTTTCTGAAATAACTGGCCTTTCATCTTTTCCAAACTATTGATAATATGCATCAAAAGATTTTAACCTATGTTTACTGAGCCACAGTCCCACAACTTTTTTGTAGATTAGTATATGTTCTGTCCATATATTCTTAGGGCTTTCAGGAGGATGGAAGGAACCCTGTCCTTGCCCATGGGTGTTATCTGACATGACGGGTTTGTGATGTTGGGTTAACCTTCAAAGAAACTGGGCTGAAATCTAACTGTTTTCATTACAGCCTCCACCTGGACTGACATCACAGTCTCACATAATAAACAAGACTGTCTCCACTAAACTCTTTCAAGCTTTATGTTTTAATGAAGTTTTCAGTTTATGCACAAGTTTTGGTGAAAATCCACTATGAAAAAATTACACTGTGAGTGCCTTTATATTTGTGGGTTTCCCCTTCCTTGATCATATTTTATTTTGTTCTGTTTTCTTTACTAATTTAGCCAAAACTAACTTATGCAGACTTTGGTTTGCTTTACTCCCAGGTTTCTACTTCTGACATTTGATTTTTAAAGGTTTTAAAATTTGGACTCAAGAATAAAACTCTCAGGTTTTCAAAGCCAGAGTAATTTGCTTTAGTGAGATGGTGTGTTGCACCTGTATCAGCTTAGTGGCACAAAATGTCTGTAGGGAATTTTTCATTAGAGCTTTTTCATTTTATTTTCATTCAGACATCAGAATGAGAGCCCAGCCAAGAACTGAAAAGACTGATTAAACTTTAAATAGTTTTACAAATAATACTGAGAAGAAATGGACTGCATAAAGGATTTGCTTGCTGTGCACTTGGCCAGTGTGAGTGCTCAACCCTTATTACCAAAATTCTTCATACTTGTGATCAGCAAAAAAAAACTATCAGAAGTTTTATCAGAATCAGGCATGGGTTCAAACTATGACCTGAAGGAAAATGTGCTACTTTATTAAAGCTGTAGATCTGGCTCATATGTCTGAGAATCATAATTACCAGTAGTTTAAACCGCAGATGTATTTGGTGATACATGCTGATACCTTTATGTGCTCTGAAGATGAACAATGTATGGTGTTTTGCACGCCCAGAGCCAGAGATCAGACCTGCTCACCACACTTTGTATTTCTGCTCATGACCTCATATAGGCAAAACTTAAAGTTTCTCCTATTGCTGCCATTCTAGCAGGGATGAGTCCCTTTAATACAAAAATTAAGCTAAATCAGCTTAATTGCATTGTATTTGCCCAATCTGACTGGGCCCTTTGCCTAATGAAATAATCTGTCATGTAGGATGGGCTGTTAACTCTGAACCTCTTATTTCTCCACACATGCTGCTCTTCTAGTAGCTTTTACTTGTATTGGGAAGGCAAAATCAGATGGCAGGGACTGCAATAGTGAGAAAAACTCATGAACAGGATCCATATTTGTCAGCTTAAATGAACGGAAGGCACTCAACACCTGAAGTTACCTTCTGATACCAGTTAAAGGCATGTCTGTTAACTGAAGCTGGGGCATTTGCAGGGAAGATGAAGGTCTAGAAAATGTGTTCACAGCCTGTCAGAGTGAGGCTTCTGGCGCAGCAGTGAAGCAATTCCTTCATCCTGATCATAAGCAAAGCAAGCGTACGTGTGCTTTCTCCTGTGGAGGAATATAGCTATAGGCACAGTCTGTTGCTAGTCAGGCTGGGAGCTGAAAATATCTGGGTCTCTGATGGAATGGTATCTCACTCCTTTCTTTAAGCTACCATGTGGGAAGGACATGCAGGTGGCATGTGCCAATCCTGGCTAATTTCTTTTCTCCAGACCTCTGCAGTGCTATTTTTTGGCACAAGGACCCAAAACAGACAAGGGAAATGGATATGCTTCAGCCCATCCTTCTGCCATCCTTATGCTGGCTCATACTTTCCAAAGCACTGCATAAGGAGTATCTAAGTAATTTTGTCATGGTTGGTAGGAGTTGAATGATCAGCTAAAGCCAATTGGGAAGAAGAGTGAGAGAAGCAGATGACCAGAGCTGAATGAGAAAGCCCTCATGCCAGACCCATGCCTGTTCTCAAGCTGAAGCTCAGCCTCTATCTGGGCTGGACACAACCCTGTGTTCATGCAAGAGAACTAAGAGGACTGAGGCACACAATAGGAGCCATCCACATCTCTACCAGCTACTTTGCCAGTATGTAAATCCTGTCCAAACAGCCTGCTGAGACTCCACCTGCACTTTTTTCCTCTCATTCCAGGACCCATGATTTTCCTCACCAACTGCCTTCTGGTTCAGCCATCTGTAGTGTCTGGTGAAGGACACCTCAGAGTTCTCCCTCAATTGCTTGGTCCCTACCAATGTCAGGTTTCCAGTCATCTCCATCTCCTGAGCTCTGCCCAGCAGCATCTCCTTGCTTTTTGGGAACCTTCAGAAATGAGGTAGTTGGAGGTGCTCAGCCAAATATTCTCCTTCTTGTCCTTCACTGTGAATGGCCAATCATTTGATCCTCAACCTGTCATTATTGTGGTGGGTTTTTTATTTAATTTTACACCATCACAAAGTAGTTGACATTTGAAGGGACCTCATGATCATCAAATTCAACACTCCCTTGCTCAAACAGGATGAGCTGAAGTAGGTTGCTCACTCAGAATATTGCCAAGGATGGAGACTCCACAGCCTCTCTGGAAAACCTGGTGCCAGTGTATGACCATCCCTATAGTAACATTTTTTTCTTATGTTTAAATAGAATTTCTTGTATTTTAGTGTGTGCCCATTGCCTCTTGTCTTTTCAATGGCTACCACCACAGTGCCAGCTTATGGACAACTTCCAGTACACTGGAATACTCAGGGCCTGCTTTCCAGCTGGTCAGCATTCAGAATGTACAGGTGCATGGGGTTATTCCTTCTGAGGAATAGGACCTTGCATTTCCCCTTTTTTGAACTTCATAAGTTTCCTGTGGGCTCATTTCTCCAGCTTGTCAAGGTCTCCTAGAATGGCACCAAAACCATCTGGTGCATCAGCCACTCCTGCGGGTATTGTACCATCTGCAAATTTGCTTATGGTGCAGTCTGCCTCATTATCTAGGTCATTAATGAAGAACAATCGTGTATTTCAAATGCTGCTAGCTTTTATCCACTGGAACCTCATTTTCTCCTTTGAGCATTTTATTTATTCATATCCTATTTGTAGAAACTAAATCCAAATGATTCTTCATTATTCACCTTTGTGTTTTAGGTGCAACATAACACCATGGAATTATTAAACAAACCATACACCAATCAAATTTGTAACAGAATATTTCCAAGAAAGTAGTTTTGTTTTCAGGATGAGCCTCATGGAAAAACATCTAGAAGAACACTTGGATTTATTTTTGACTGAATATTCTCTACAGAAACAGTCTGTTTTCTAGAGAGGTTTTTGTGGCTAAAACACAGAACAAACATATGAAAAAAAGGACAAAGAATATATTAAAGGTTACTCCCTAGCCCTGAAGTAAAACATAGAAATGTTGGAAATAGGATGTTCTGCACAAAGAAATGCATACATATATATATATATATATATACATATCTACATATACATACTTATATATATAAATGTACTTATATAAAAATGAACGAAATTATATTTTTCCTTTCCATCCAACACAAATACAGCCTAGCTATGGTGACTGCTGAGTATTGTACATGTTTTCATGCTGAACAGCTTCACTCTGTTGATGCAAACGTGCAAAAAACAAGAGACAGATCTGAGGTGAGGTTGTTACTGTTTCATACACAGACAAGCCTGCAAAACTCTCACTGTTAGAGGTAGAACAGCTGCTAGAGTTTGCACCAAGAGCTCCTATCCTCCTTCCTACCAATTAACAAGGCCCAAAATGTTTCAGAGAATGTTGATCTTCATTTCTGTCCTGCCACAACTGTCTCTTTTTAGTCCTGTCTTTGTCATACTCATTATCATTCTCAATCCTGAGTGAGAATGGGACAAAACATCACCCTTGTTTGTTCCTTTTTGTGTTCCCAGGCTGTGTTCCTGTTTGATTAGTGGCACTTCCTTTTTCCTGTCCTTTGTTTATTACTATAACACATTTCCTGTTTATTGGTTTATAGTAACCAGACAAAAATAATGTTGTTTAGAACTCTGTCTTGGAAGTGCTGGAGGTTCAATGACACACAGCATTTGAGTCTTACACGCATTCCTGATGTCTCAGCTTCCTTTTCTTCTCTATTTCCCCCACACACTTCCCACTTCTGCTCCCTTTGTCATCACATCTCCCATCTTTGCTTTTCACTCACCCCGTAACCCTTCACTCACCCTAAGTTCTTATTTCTGGCAGTGGAAACCCAAGTATTTGGCAAGAAGGAGGAAAAGAACCACAAAAATGAGCGATGGTGCAGCCAGTGTAAACAAAAGCTTGACAGTGGCAAACTCTCTTGTTCCAGCATCATTGGTAAGAGAAACAAAGTTGGATACTGTGCTCCTGTGGCAGGACATGTGGAAAGGAAAGCCAAACAACTGAGTGAAACTGAGACCATTGCTGGGCATCCACCAAAAGTTGGATTAAAAATTCTAGATCTAAATAAACCAGAAGTATTGCCTCTGCTTCCTCATGGTTGGAGGACATTGAGGGTTTTAATTTTCAAACCTCTTGTTACCATATTAAATATTTGCTTTTAAATTACTATTTTCCTTTTCAACAAAAGCTCACATTCACAGGTATCAGCCTAACAGCATTTGGAGCTTTAAAAATGCAGGACAGTACAGATATTGCCCCAAATACCAGAGGACCCCACAGGCAGAGAGCCCTATCTGCCTTTAGCACGGTGGGATGCCACTGTTGACTCTGTCCATGCAATTGCCAGGAATTTTCTAGAAGTTTGGAAGCAAGTTATCCTGGTTTCTTCACATGCCAGTCACGCCAGCATCCTCCAAATGTACACAGGAAGAGAAACTGGATATCTTCTTTAGGCCTGCTGAAGACATTGCTTACAAATATTCAGGACAGAGTTGCCTTAAGAATCAATATGCAGATTATACCTTCATACCTAGCCCTGACAGAGCAGTGTGTTATAGGAAAATAAATTAATGTCTTCATGCCCAACATGAAGGTTTGTTCCTTCCATCCACAGACAGTTACACTGTGGAGTGCCAACCAGAGACCAGCAAGCTGTGGCTTTCCGTTACCAGAAGCTTTTTTGGTGGCCAGTGGCAAGAGCTGGTTGCTACTGCTCTTCTGGCCACAGGCAGCTTCCCACTGCTGCAGAGTCCTACAGGGCTACCTCCAGCACACCACTGCTGCTCCTCCTTCACTCCAGGCTTCAATCTGACAGCAGTCCTGTCTGGTCTGGAGAGATTACTAAAGGATTGCACAGCCTGGAGGTTGAGACTGGAGAGTACTGTAACATTTAGCAATTAACCTGAAAGTTCATTGCAAAAAATGAAACCTCATGACCAGAAGGCTTAGTTTGTAAAGAGATGTCAAGAGCATAATTTTCATTTTTAGTGGGTGTAAAAGTAGTTCTCCTTCTTGCTAATCATTTACATTTGGTAAGTAAACTCTAATAAACAAACTTATTAGCACTTTAGAGCATATAGAAACAGTTATGTCGGTCCAAAAGGTGAAAGAAGATGCCCTAAAGACAGAATTTAGATCAAATGAGACGAGGAAGGACCGTACCAAGGAAAATAAACTTAGGCTTCTCTGCAAGCTTTTGTTATTCAAACATTCAAGGAAACACTTAAAAGAGAGCTTGGGGAAGCTAACTGCTTGGAACCAAAGCATGCTGCAGGTCCTTTACGGGTGTAAGTCACAGCAGAGTGCCAAAAAAAAAAATTCTTAATTAATAACCTGACTCCAGCATGTGGAGCTTTGCAGTGACAAAAAGCAGCTGCCGGCATGCAATGCCATGTAACAATCCCTCCAATTAAAGTAACTGAAGGTGCGGGAAGGCTCTAGACAGCATTGTCAAGATTGCTTTTAGTCACCTAAATAAGCACCTTCAGTTAACTTTTCTAAAGTAGTGTTCTGTTCATGTGTTTATTACCTAAGATAATGATGCTATTTAGGTGCCTAATTATAAACTGAAGTGTCTAACTTGAGATGTAAAATGTCCTAGGTTTCTTGTCAGTGCTTACAGTCAAGCACAGAAAGAAGGGTGACTTCGATCCAGAGCAATGCATTCCTATCACTTGACTGGCATTTGAGAATACAATCAAAAAAATATAATTGTAGGGTAATAAATTCTTGCCTTGAGTGTTTTCATTTTCATAAGCATTCTTGGTGAATGTTTTCACAGGCATTGATTTCCCTCAGGTAAAAATATATGCACCAGAGTCACATTTACGTTTTTGTCTAAGTGTTGCCACCCTCTGTTTTCCAATAAGTTTTTATGCCTTTGTTTAATGATATGTAATTTGTAGCAAGTTTTATGCTTCAAAAGAAACACATAAAATTCTGTTTATTATCCCATTTTGTATTTGTCACTGAGTTCAGTTTGTCCCACCATGGCACTGGATAGTCATTTGCTAACAACACTGAAGATAATCACCAGTTTCATCTCCAAAACTCAAAATAGTTCAGGGTGGTGCTTGTGAGTTTTTGCATACACATGCATACCCTTCCCCTGCCCCCAAACAAGCCATACTTAACCACAGACAAATCTCCACATATCTAAATACTATTTGTCCTTGCACAACAGCGGGAATATGTCCCGAGTCACCCCAGCACACTCTTTTTTTTCTGGAACCATACAATTAGCATCTGTTTTTAGTACTTAGTGTTCAGACAGAAGGGGATACAGAGAAGTCCCTGTTGTTAGTTGTTGCTATGGACTAGTCAGTAGTAGTGTGCAAAATTGCAGCCAGCACAGAGAACTACAGGGCTCACTCTTCCAAATACATCCCCACATTTTTTACCTATTGGCCTTCTTTTCCCTAGGCAGAAATAAAGCCTTTTGGAGACGGAGAGTTAAGAGTCCCAGTAGAGGGCCAAGCAGTGCTCTGTCTATAAGCTGTGGATGGCTGGGAGAACAAAGAAGGTATAAGAAAGCACAATATTTGTATGCTTGATCCCCTCACAGTTAGATACCATAAACTCAGGGCTTGAGTCCACTGAAGAAGAAAGGAACTCATCATCTCCACCCCCGCACAGAGGGAACACACTTCGTGAAAAGATTTGGTTTTATTTCTTAAAGTTTCCTCTCCATTCCTGCTTGTAATGCACCTGAGCATCACTGCAGGCAGGGCGCCACAAGCACTCTGAGCTGGTAATGTTTTGCTATAGTTTATGTGCCTGCACAAGAGACATGAACAAGGATGAGGAGAAAAGGTATCATCTTAGGAAATGTACACATCTCAACCCTTTTTAAGGTCAGTAATGTGATATTACCTGCTGGGGACTCAAAAGTAAGAAGCAGCTCTGACATTGCATCAAATTATCAGCTAAAGTCTGCTCACATTAAATATGAATTTCAAAATTCAAATTAAACAACTCCTACCACCATTTTCTAGTTTCCAACAAGGTTCTTTGAACAAGCATGGCTCACATTGCCAAATCAAGCATGTGTAAGTGTTCCAGTGTGGGGACACAGTCACAAACATTCTGCAATTCAGGGAGCCTCAGCTCAACAGGAGGTTCTTCCTGGGAGAAGTGGATAATGAGTCACATCTAGGAGTAATGTGTGTGTAAGTGTGACTGTGAAAGGGTAGAAACAGTAGTGGAATGGGGAGTGTGGAGCAAGACTCTGTGCTTTGCCACGGTTCCTTGGTCCTGCAAGCAGTCACAGGCACATTAGCATTTCAGCCTTGTAGCTGACAGGTCCTGGAGAACAAGCGGAGTGTAGGGATTGGTGAAGACCTGGCTGAAATTTGTAGGGCAGTTTTCATACTTAAAATTGGACATAATCTTGTGATTCTGATATGTGTGCTAAGGAATGGGAAAGATTAGTCTTAGAAGTACCACATATTTCCCTTCATGTCATCCAATGCAATACTTTTCAACCAGGCAACCACTGTGACATTAACAATGTACCGGCAGCCGATTAGTTTACACTTTTTCTACTTTTGCAGTCAGATATAGGAGGAAGTGTTTGTGTATTTGACTACACATCCTTTTTGAAAGGATGAGCTATTTTGCTATCAGACTACATTAGCAGTTAGATAAGATAGCATGTCCATGATTCTCTGAACATTCAGCCCTGGAAATTGTGAAACATAAATTCCAATTCTGTTACTTTGGGCCATACTGGGCCTGTCTCAAATGTATGTGCAGACTCACATGGACTAGTGTTCTGCATGTCTTGTGGCAGGGAGACACACAATCACAATACTCCCTATTGCTGTGTGAAAATAGGAGAAATCAAGGTCATTCCCCATTCCTTCAGTAGACTCCCTCCATAGGGCTTGCTATGACTTTCATTGAAAAAATGTTGCATGATAATACCATGTCAACAAGAAAGATGTTGCCTGTAAATTTTATGACCCATGACTAAATTACATGTGTAAATTGTTATAGTTGGCTGCTGAATTTCAAAGAAGTAGAATCAGAAACTGCACATTAAGGACTAGTCAGAAGCTGTTCAAAAATATACCGAGCATCCAGGGTTTTAGTCCTGCAATGTGGTTTGCTGCGAGGCTTTAGGTTTTGACTGGTCTGGATTTGATACCAGCCTCAGGGTCTGATACTGCACTCCATCATGGGTCCAGTCATGGGGGCATCAATAGAACTCTGCAGTTTATCCAGTGCATTAAATGCAAATTTTTCAATCCAACCAGTAGTGCAAGACTTAATGCAGCTTAACAGAAGTGTTTCGGCAATCTTGGAGCCTGTAATGTGGTAACTTTTGCAGATGGAACCTGGCACAGCAGAGAGATATCCATGTGACAAGCAGTGATTGCAATCTCAAAGGCAATAACAGCAATCTCAGTATGATTGGAACTCACTTAATTTAAGATTTCAAAGGATTCAGTCTCCATGGTTGTAAATAAAATGGATCCTCTATCTACTACAGATATGGCCTAACTTCAAAACTGTTTATATTAAGGTAATTTTGTTATCCCGTTTATCTGAAGACTCCTTCCCAGAGAAGCTTAGCATAGCAAAACTACAAGCAACTATCTATTATTTGAGTGGTTCAGAAGATCATTGTTACCAAGAAAAAGCTTAGTGTTGACCCTGCTAATTAATAGCCATCTTGCTAAAGATCAAAGAATGGAACCTGATCAGGAACAGCTGCTGTTATGTATGGTTATTTACATTTTCCTGTCTGATGTCCTAACATGCTTTTAATGATTTATCTCCCTTTTTGCAAAGGGTAATTCCATCCTTTTATGAAAGAAAATCAGTGTGTCTGTTCTTGGCAGATGACTGCATACCTAAGATTGTGCTGCCGTTGATCTGTACATGGAATTTTCCCCAGTGTGAATGGGAATTTCATATGTCTATGACCACAGTCCAGGAAGGGAAAAAAATCCTGCTGTTCTCGGGTATCTTTTCCTGGGGAGTGGTGGGACACCAGTGATACTCCAGTGGGCTAAAGGGCTGCAGGATGCAGGCATAAAGACTGGAGAGCACCTTTAAGAGGTTTCCGTCTTTCCCTTTCTGCAAGGGTTAAGTTGTGGACATTAGTGTTGCATGCCCCTACTCTCCACACACTTGGGTCTCTGCAGAGACATCTGATATTCCAGATTCTCCAAGACAGTAGATGCTGTTGGTAACTCAGGCTGGATGGAAGACATGGCCAAGCAGGAAGAACCTCTTATCACTGCATTTATGTCAGTAATCCAAGTTCAGACACCCAGTTCCATTAAGGAAAAGTTATCTGTACTTAAGTCAAAACTGGACAAAGAATCTGTGTTGATGAAATATAAGCTCAGTTTCCATTTAGCGAAAATGAAAAAAAATGACCACAAACATTTTTAAAATATGTGGCAGTTAATATGCAAATAGCTCCATGAGAAGGCAGAAAGATGACAGAAATTATGGCAGGGGAGTAGGCGGGAGAGAACAGATGGGGAGAGAGGAAAATCTCTTACTCTAAGCTAGATTCGGTGTGCATACGTATCCTGTATATGGGCCACCCACCCCATGACACATGGGCTTTGGAAGGGTGTTATTCTACCCCTTATACATAGAACTGGCTTTCCCTGTAACTAGGAAAACATTTATTTTAAAAATTGAATCAACCCTGAGTAAAACATGGGTTTCAATTTCAGGAAGAACAGGTTCATGAACTCCAGCTAGATTTCTGAACCCTGCCATCTTAAAAAAAATATTAAAATCGTATGTCTGCTAAACTCTTAAGCTCCAGGAAGCATACATGTCTCTGGATCACCAT
>JAWWEW010000112.1:33555121-33603166 GCA_035583185.1 Anabacerthia variegaticeps | reverse complement strand
GGCATGGTGTGAAGTCATGGGATGCTTGGGGAGGATTTCTGCCCCTTCAAGAGCCATTGGTGGTCCTGTCTTGGCTACCTGTTGGTCACTGCTGAATCTCTGCAGCAGCTGGGGCATGGTGTGAAGTCATGGGATGCTTGGGGAGGATTTCTGCCCCTTCAAGAGCCATTGGTGGTCCTGTCTTGGCTAACAAAATAGTCTCCAGATAAGCAAGTGGGCATATGTTTTCCTCATGGATATCTATGCCCTTGACAGTACTCTTTCATACCATTGTTTGCAGAGTGCACCTCATGATTTCCCTGTTGAGTGTGCCTATTTCAGTGGCATTCTCTTGCCTCTGTATGTCTGCATGACAGTTCTCAGATTGGGGTTGTCACTGATTCAAGAGGGAGAAAGGCTTAGTTCACAGATACATTTTACCTCTGCTGTATGTTTTGCAGCTTTCTGAAGACCAAACTGCTATAAAACATTGTATGGGTTAAGTTTCAATAGAAACCAAAAATAAACAGAATTTTGGTTTCCTACCACTTTTACATTATTGCAGCTTCACAGATTCAAAGCCTTGAATGACTTGAGCTGCAAATGGAATAAAACCTATTTTTTCCAGCCTATATAAATTAAAAGATAGGGCTAATAACTGTGATTTTCATGCAGTTAATTTCCATTGCACTTGAGAATAAGAAAGCGTAAGAAGTCTTTCCCACTACATCTGAAACTTTTGTTGTAAAGGGGTTTTATAGCTTTCCCCCAAACCTTGAGATGCAACTCATGAGAAGTTCACTTCTTCCACCTCTTACCTGCCCAGAGTCGTTCAGTGCACACATAACTTTCCAATGTATTGGTTGATTTGGGCATGAGCAAGCAATTGTTCAACAGTCATATCCAAGGTTGTCTGGCACTTTCAGTATTATTTGTGCCTATGAATTCAAACATAGTGCTGTGAATTCAGCAGCTGTGGCTTCCCTGCATAGTGAGACCCATCTCCAGTGTATATAGAGGGACCTCAGGATGTCTGCCACGTTCAAGAACAAGGCTGTCCTGTTTGTTGTGGATGTTTACGTGACTAGATCTACTCTGCTGAACAGCACTTGAAAAATATCCGTGGCATGTGCTTCATCCCAACCACTCATTCCCTTTCCTTGACCTGCCCTTTGTGGAGAGCGTGGAATGTTAAACATTTCTTGTTGGTCTGCCCAGTCTCTGCTTTATTTACACTTACTCTCCCATTCCCTTATGCTGGGGCACCTTTTAGGATATTTTCTTTCCTGCTCAATCTAATGGAGTGCTGGTAGGGCCAGATTCTTCAGTAATAAAGAAAAGGACCTTGGCCATTAAGGCTGGAGTCTGCACCCACTGAAGCTGCATGTAGAGCCAGAGGTAAAAAAATAGTAAAGAAAATTAAAGATTAAATAATGTTTTGTGACTCGCTGAGCAACACATCCCTTTTTCTGCTGCTCTGAGAAGAAGTATTTTTAAAAGAGTAGCTAAAAATCACTTCTGCTAAAACATTTCTTCTCAATGTAAACAAGTTTTGGGCTCTTGAAACCCACTAGTTCAGTGGTCACAGAACCACCTCTGCTGAATTTAGCAGAGATTACATAGTAAAGAACAGTCCTTCCAGCAGAACAGCCAAGAGCCTACCCTTTCAGTCAAACTAGCCTACAGATTTTATCTTAAACTATTATACTGAAACTAAACTGTCTGGACACTTACTTAAAAGTCAGCCAGGTTTGTTCCAGTTTCAGCAAGACTCGTCAGAAGGTGCTTAAAAATAAAATAAAGCAAAATAAAACTCTTTGCCACGTTTTTGCATCAAATTTGCCTGTAGATAATCTTGTAAATATGTGAGACAGGTAAAGGATCAGGTGGAAGCTGTTGGACAGGAAACAGTGCAGTGTCCATCAGTGAGAAATTCCCAGTTAAATAAGAATTCAACTCTTCCCACAGATTTCAGTTGTTGCCTCAGAATTCAGCTACTTTCAAAGCTGAGTGTTACTTTATATTACCTTTTTGTGAGGTTTTGTAATGCCAGAGCTGCCATATGTTTTTTATCTCTAGATTCAAATGCTAGGCATTTTAAAAGCAGCTACCATCTTTCCTTCTTCTGAGTTATCCTTTGCATTAAGAGTAAAGGAAATAAGAAAGCTGTTTTCAGCAATGAGGTTGCAATAAAACAGTAATTTTAAAGGGGTATCAATAGAAAAGTATGGAGAAGCTTGTAAAAGTTTTTAAAAGCACTTTTCTCAACATAAGCCCTGTTAGATGTGAGTTCCAGTAAGCCCACCATGATGATCTCTCATATATAATGTCCAAGATGAAAAATATTGGTGCTGCGTGGGTTGTAGTCACACCTGAATTGCACCTGAAAGTTCATATTCAAGTCTAAAACACTGTTAATACACTGCTAGTAGTGGATTAGGATTTATTTTTAATAAAGAGAGCTTGCAGATCAAAGCCATGGTGTTGGAAGTAAATAACCAACGGACATAGGAGCAAGGGTAGAAATGGGCCCTCACTGTGTCTCTGCTGTATAGAAAGTAACCATAACAAGGAGACTAGTTCAACACTTCTGCAGGTATGCTGTTTAGCTGTGAAATTCAAAATCCAGCTCAAGACCTAAGACTTGCAGTTGTGTTTAGTAGCTTGTTAGTAGGGACACCAAAAAGAAGCACACATGCCAGTGTCACAGTAGCTTAGTATGTTCAAGACTGAAATACTGCCCGTCTGCCTCAAGTGGTCATGAGGTTTGGAGCCAGATGGCAACTGCCTGCTGAGCTCTGACTTGAGCCTGAACACAGCAAGTCTGTACCTAAAATCTTAACCGAGCCTTGGTGTGTTTCTTGGTGATAAAGGGAAGATTTGCCTGCAGTGAGAGATGCAAAGCAGATCCATAGATTCTTCGTTCTTTCATCTGCAAAGCAGGATAAGAAGGATCGTGGCAATGGCAAAAGGCTGCACAGTTAATCCATTCATGTATGCCAGAGGAAAGTCTGAAGGTGAGGAAAAAAATGTCTGAAAGATGTGGCCAAAAAATATGTGCCATCATAATTTTTCTTGCTGCTGAGCAGGCAATCAACAACATTTCTCATTAATAAAGCTATTAGTCATGGTCTTGGCAAATTATTGAAAGTATTCTTTAAGGACATCTGAAAATAACTTTGATTCCAAGTGTTTATCAGGGGAGATAGTAGGAATGCCATGCAAAGCCTATGTTCAAAGTGTTCAGATTCCTTGTGGTTTCTCATCTTCCTGGAGGTAAGCTCATAAGAGAAAAAATGCGTACCAACTTCTGTGTTGTTGCACAAGCATACTGTAAGATGATCAGAGAGATTTACTCACTAAATGCCAAGAAGTTTATTTAAGGTAAGGCTGTGCCCTGCATGGGGGTATGTGAGGCAATGGTGAGATTGTAGGGCAGCAGCACCCATTACATGAGTAAGGCAGCAGGCAGCCCCAGCACCGCTCCCTTTCCTCCAGTAACATGAACATAGAAGAGGGGGAGATAACCGAATATATTATGGAAGCAACCTAGGCTGTGGGAATTGGGGGTTTAAGCCCCCACGGTGCCATCAGCTTCTCTGGTGACCAGGGATAAATCATTTAGCCATTTTGTATATTGATCCCAAACTGACCCAAATGTACAATATTTACTGTGTGTCCAAACCTTGAGATAATTGCTGGCGCCTGGGTGAGTGCTGTGTACCCATCAAGGCTAGTGGTGGAAGTCAAGGTAATTCCACCTCCACTCAAAATGCTGTGCAAATGGATTAGGAGTGCAAAGGCAGCTCTAATAGGGGAAGCAGGAAAGCGGAGCTGAATGGCACCACAGAAAGCAATGCCGAGCAAAGAAAAACAAAGTCCCTCACTGTCCACCTCCAGCATGAGGCGGTGTTCCCCATGGCAGGGTGACTCCAGTCACCATCCTCAGATGAGGACTGGGGCCTTGAAGCTACTTTGTGCCAGCAGCCTCATGCAGCAAGACGTTTCTTTTGAACCCACAGCCAGGATGGAAAGAGCAACTTACGGATGGATATGGTAATGATACAGGATACAGATTTAATTGACATTATCATGTGTTATAAGTCTCATACCTCCTGTTGTCCATGCTGAGAGCCTAGAAGAGTGTTTTCAATTTCACAGCTAATGAAAGAAACTAAAATAAGAACTGGAGGGTGGAGGACAAAAATCCAGACAGACTCAATTCTCCTCACTCCTGTCTAAATCAGGAAACAGATGTAGGCTTTTATAGAAGGGGGAACTTTGCTGTTTATAACATGGCCTCCCTCTCTTTTTAATATCTGCAGACTGACGTTTTTGGAAGTCAGTGATTATGGAGCCCCAGTGACAAGAATGGGGCAGTTACCTTAAGTGGAAGGAAATATAACTTTTGCAGTTTGCAGTTGCTTTGAAAATAAGCCTTGGAAAGGGATCCTGAATAATCCAAATATGAATGATGCAAGTATACACATAGTTAACATGAAAGTAATGTTATAAATGCAGCACTAAATAAGAAAAAAAAATTGGAGGGAAAGAAAGCAAAACAAACCTATAATTCTGGTTTTATATTTGTCTGACAAACAGTTCTTGAAGTGCAACTTGTCTCTTCTGTACTAAGAAAGTTTGTACTTCGGTTGAAAGGCCACATCCGAAGGAGTCGTGAAATCTGAGATACACAACTTTGTTTACAGAATGATAGAATTCTGATAAAACACTCCCATGTCACCACATGTCTGCCCTTTGGGCTAATAGTTTTTCAGCATTGGCCTTAATAACTACCTTAAAGTAATGGATTTGATCAGTACTGTGTACTAGTATTATCCTTTTTAATTTCAATAGAATGAACTGCATGAATACACCATTTCCTAGTTCAACCCTTAACCTCAAGAGCCCATAAATTGTTCTCCAGACCTTTTATGGCTAAGTTTATCTGCTGATGTAGGCTTCTGAGATATTTCCTTCCACTTTGTTTACTTGTACCACTGCACTTGCACAAGCAGCCTGTCATTCTCCATTATATAAACTTAAGCTTCACAGCAAAAATAGCAGTACCTGTTCTTTGTCTTTGCAGATCTGACACGTCCCTAGAACATTTGCAAAGACATTATTCCAAATATGAATGCACAAAGGAGAAGGTAAGGAGAGAACACATAAATCTAGTCCTTCCTTTTGCACTGATATGGGTTTGGCCTCAAGACAAAAACTTATCGAGCTACAGCTATCCACACCAGGGAAGTATCAAACTGATCTACTTTTAGCTGGTTTTGCTTACAAATTTCTCATAAGTTGCATTTAAAACAAAGCAAACGTTATATTTCACTTAAAAAGAAAAAGATTCACAAGCTGTTCAAAACTAAGAACAATATTAAAACTGCTGTAATTAAATGGTCAAACCAATCTGGACTGTATAACAGAAGCATTCTTGTCATTGTCATTTTGAAGTGAACTAGAACAAGGAATGTAATATTCTGATCACTTTGAAACATTTGAAATTCAAAGACCAATGACAGCTCGACAGCTGTTTCACATGAGTGCATTTCACTTTGTGATTAGCCATTTCACAATTTCTTGTATATGTTTTTGAATAATCAGATACCAGATGGATGTGAGCAGTCTAGTATGGTAACTCTTTAGTAGTTGTATACTCAAAATGAACAAAGTCACACCTGTCTTTCTGTTCTTATTGAAACTAAAATACAAAAGGAAACAAAAATACTTTTTCAAATAAGGATTTAGGAGGGAAATACGAAGTTATTAGATGTCTAGTTTTAGAGTTTCTCTAATCTTGTACATCAAACAGATTGGTAGGCAGGCAGTCCAGAGAAGAACGTTCTAAAACTGTGGAAATATACTGCAAGTCAGTCATTCACAGAAAAAATGAAGTGATTTAATCTGATTCAGGGTATGCAGTTCAATGTGCCTTTTTCAGAGTTGTTGGCTTCTTAATTGCTCTCAACAGTTTAAAACCACATCAGTAAGACAGAGAAAATGTTCCCTTTTTGCCTCTTAGACCTTCATTTTTCCCATTTGTAAAGTATATAACTTTGTAACATTTTAAAATATATAAGCCCACAATAGCAGCCTATTAAAAGATAGACTTTTTGTTCAGGGAATGGTGCCCCATCAAAAGATGAAACAAGAGTTTCCTCTGAAGAAGAGTGCTTGTTACTGAATGCATTTGAGCTTAATTTCCAACATTAACAGCCTTTTGCCTGCATAAAGAGAATCAGGAGTTAATCAAGGAATTTCCAAGTTAAATTCTCAGTTTTCCACATCAATAAAAGAAATTCTTCCAAACCCACAATCTCCGTATTTTCACTTTGCGTTGAAAGAGTGAAACTGGTAGCCAAACCTCAATGTGCTACATATTCAACAGAATAGCATCCGTTACATGGGTAATAAATTGCCTCTGGAGGAAGAATTTTCCACCTCAAATGAGCTTCCAACAGCAAAGTGCAGGTGTTCCAGAACACTCCTTGGTTTAGATGTGGTGAGAGAATTTTACAGATGATAAATCTTAACTATTAGTTTAGAACGACTACCTAGATTTTACTTCTGAATTACCCATTTGCCTCACACCTCCTCATCTCTGTGTACTTAGTCTAAAATGCTTCTTTCATTTACCAACATCACTGGCCACCCAGCAATGACAGAGAGTGTGCGCAGGGGCAGAGAGAAATGCTGGGAAAGAGAGCGGGAGCATGCAGCTGCCCACTGCCAAAACGAGCACCCATGATTCATTTTCCACAGTATGACAATCAGTCCAGAAAACCACCAAAATGAAATGCAAATCAATTCCCCTATTTTAGAAATCTAAATCTACGGATCTAAATATTCTCACTGTGATACTACCATCACAGCAAGATTGAGGGAGTGTGTTTGCAGGTTGTGCTGCATCAGCATCAGCAGGCAAGGACAGAAGACAGCCAAGAAGAATCAGTGGCCTGGCCTTTGGGACATGGTAGAAAGCAAAATACGTGGCCAGGATTCTCAAAGAGTTTTTAGTGTAGTTGCTGGCATGTGCTAATCTATTGGACTTTTGAGTCTTCATTATTATTGTCACACATGCTACTGGATTTTGCTGGAAAGGTAGACCTTCCTGTATCACAATGAAACTTTTCTTTTCCTGCATGGACATACCAGGAAATGTCATCACCAGAGCTTGAAGTAGAATTCAGGGTCTTACTTTGAATATCTCAATCACATTCTCTAACTTCTGTCAGGTTTTCTGGCATTAACAGATGCCACTATATTTGGAAGAAATATTTGTGGTACTTTGTTGCTGAGTCAGCATTTCAGATCGGGTTATAATCTTAATCTTTTTTTGCTGCGAGAAAATGACCCTCTATCTACCCTTCTGCTACCTTAGATTCCACATGTCTTGTCAAATTACCCTCAAATTCACACACTGGAACTGTTCAGGTCTCTAAGGTGTAATAATAGCTCAGTAAAAGCAAAAATTTGTTCAGATGACTGCCCTTTGGGTTCCCAGATCAGAAACAAAAACAGTTAAAATCAGCACTTTTTTAATGTACACAAACATATATTTAGTTTAAAGAGAAAATAAGTTCACACTGCATGAAGTGTTTCAACACGCAAGTTTGAAATGAATTTTTCCTCCTCTCCAGCACATCTGCAGTTCACCACATGCAGACACACAACGTACGGTTTTGTTGAAACAGAAAAATGCCGTAAAGTAATATGAGAGAAATCATACCCACAAATAACTTCTGTGGAGTCAACTGAGCTCTTTGAAAATAGCCCTTCATCATATTTTCTTCTGGGCAATTTTTGTTGTCTCCCACAAAGAAGGCCGCCGAATACCCCACATGCAACCAGCTGCCCTCCTCAGAAAGCCAAGCTGCTGTTTGATGTACCAGCCCGTCTCTGGATAATCATAATCTGGTTTGACATGTTTGTTGATGAACATTTCACAGATATATTTTTGTTTTGCTCTTCCCTGGTTTTTACCTCTTCTACGACCTTGTGTGACTCCAAGCCACCATCTGACAGAACTCAGCTTTTAACTCTTCTGGATGCTCATGCATTGGCCCAGGGTCAGCCAAACACCATGATGGCATGCAAATGAGAGGCAGCGGCACACAAAGTTTTCTCATCCAGCTCCAGATCTGATCAGCAGGAGAAGCTGCGTTCATTTTTAAACAGGTGGTATTACACTCCAGTCTTCCACCTCGCATACTTGAAACCATCAGTTGCTACATTGCACAGGACAACCTTCCAGGCTACCTCTGCATTTCTCCTCGCAGTACTTCTCTACTGCTCCTTCAATGAGTCTGACCATGCCTAGTCTCGTAATAGAGGAGACATCTTTCTCTAAGCACTCATCTCCCATAGCATCTCTTTCTCCTGGCCTTTTCCTTTTCTTAAAAGAAATCCACTTTCTCTAGTTACAGCACCACTGCATAGTCCTTGTCTTTCCAGAGTTCTGCCATGTTCCTCTTCCTAATCACCTTCAGCCTGCCCCTGCTCTCACCAGGTGTTCCACAGGATTCTGACTCTGCCGTGCTCCTCAGGAAGTAACAGAAAACTGCCCTTTGAAGGGCTGAATTGTGATTTTGCCCATAAGGGTCTTTGTCCAAAAGCGTCTTTTAAAAGCAAAACTCTTGGAAGAGAACAGAGAAAGCCAGAGCATCTGCTTAGGATGCCATGGATGACTGCTGTAGCGACGACAGTGCCCTTAGGTAAAATAAAGAGATATCGTTGTCACAGCTAGAAAATTTGCCTGTGCCCTTCTGGTTTGCAGTGTATGTCCAATCCTCACAGTCTTTATCAGAGTAGCTTGCCCGTGATACTCCTAGCCAAACTGCAGCTGCTCGTGTTTCTTTGTTTCCTGTCTCAGGAAACGCAGCCTTTTAACTGGCTTTCAGCTGTTCAGTCTGCATTTGAAATACATCCACCATGTCAGAAGTTATTTTCCCAGATAAAACTAGGATATGCATAGAAGTAGCCAAGGGTTGACAGATGATCTTCTCTTCACAATACAAAAATAGTGTCTTTCTGACAGCGTTTTTCAACCATTAGCTCTTTTGTTTCAGGTTTATTTCAAGGAGACTCTCGCCATTGGTTTGCAGACTGGCCGTATATGTTACCTTGGCTAATAGCCAGTCAAGAGCTTATTTTTGGCTAATAACTACTCAGGAGCATATTCTATCCATGTAGTCTTTAAGTTTTTAATTAAATGATCTCAGTATGCCCACTCTTTGAAGTTGAATCTATCCAACATCATTAAAACTTATTCACATGTTCTTACTTTGGTATTAAAATCTACTGAATACCTCTTAGCAGGAATTGTAATTACCTTACTATAACAAGAAGAATAATTAACAACTTGGTCTGCCAGAATTTGTTTACTTACCCATCCCAGCAGGGTTGCTTCCTGTATTATACATTTTCCAGTTCTCTACAAATACAATAAAATGAAAAATTGTATTCTTGAAAATGCTCAGTAGAACCATGTAATCAACAAGGATTTTTTTTTTGCTTCTTCTGATTTAGACAGTACTTTTTTGAACAAGAGTTTTTTTGATTTTTCAATAAAATTGTCAAACCCTGCACAATAGTTTGACTGGGGTTTTTTCCTAGCATAATAATTTGGCTTGATTTTAGTGCTTAGTAAGTGCTGGATTGTCATCCCTTTGAGACTTAAACTTCTAATTCATAGATACCGAAGCATAGTCAAAAGCAAGGCAAAAAGCCCATTTTTTACAGGTAGCTAGGAAATAAAATCAAAACAAAACATGCTTGAAATTCAGAATTCTTTGAAATTAGTTTGACCAGTTGTTATGATACACTAGTGTGAGCCCTAGCTGTACCTTGGATGGCATGTTGCATGCTGAAGCAAAAAGTGGTTTTTAAGCATAGGTTTGAATGCTTCAGCCAGACCTAAAGGCTCAGTTTATCTAAGTCCCCTATGACTTTTACATATCATCAGACTGAAGCAGGTCCAAGTATCTGTTCTAGAGGTTACAAGCAGTATTTACTGAGTGCTCATGCCCTGTACCCTATTGCTAGTACAGCAGGTAATTTTTATTCAAGTATAAAAATCTGTGCTATTCATTTCTACAAGGGGATTAAGCCTTTTGAATGACTTCTCCTCTGTTCCCAAAAATATTGTCCTAAAAAGATGAAACAATTGCAAGTAAGACAAAAGTAAATGATTTTATAGTTCTATGCCGTATGCAGGAGAGATATTTGCCACCATTGCGAATTGTGACTAAATTATCTGTTACAGCATAGTGGCAATGACTGTATAAACTCAATTTCCTTGGTGACTATGAACAGCCCTCTGGGGTAAAATGATCTGTTCATTAAAACACAAGTAGGAAATGCTATTGAATATTCTTTGGCTTCATAAAATCACAGTCGATTTTAGTGTTGATTGAAGTGGGCATTACATGCACTGTTTATTGACTGCCCTCTCCCTGTAGACCCCTCCTTTGCCTTGGAGCAGGAGGGCATGTGAGCCTGTTGAGAACTGAGATGCAGATCTGCAGACTAACAAGAGGATATATTGCTGTATTGAACAACAAAATTGCTAGTTAAAACCCAATGAATACTAGTTTATTGAATTCTGTCTAGTAAGGATTACAGAATACTCTGCCTTAATCCTTTACCCATCACTCAAAAGAGAAATTTCCAACTCTGATTTCTTGACAAAGATACTGTGTTCTTCTTGGTCTCCCAATTGAATCTCTCTCAACCACTCTCTTATTAATGCTGTTTACTAGAAAACTGTTTCAGGTGCTCCTATATCCTGTCAATCTACAACAACATGCAGCTGTCCCTAGGACATACCTGTAATTAAACTGCATCATTGAAGAGTATTCAGGTTCCTGTTAGCCAGACAGTGTAGTTGAGTTACCCAGAAACTTGGACTTTGCTGGATGACTGCAAGCAGGTGAATGGATGCTTGGTTCTGCTCATTTCCTCTGGAGAGTCATCCACTATTTGACTTTTAAAACAGAGTGGAAGCGACACAGAATACAGCTCCTAGCATAGTTACTTCACTGTTACAATAATATGATTTGCTTACTGAGCTGTAGGACCCTACTCATGAGGAGGAGACTGGCTAGCTTAGCCCCTGGCATGGGGTAAGGACTGGCTAGGAGTTCTTCTCCTTCTGTGTACACATCCTCCGGGTGCACAGATGTCCTCATGCAAACTGAAGGTGGGAGTCTCAGCACCGGATTATTTATAAATACTCCTTGCCATGAGTTTTTGGCTTTATTAACAGGAAACTATATTCCTTTCATTGTAGTTCTTGGACAAGTTTGTTGATACACGTGGAAAAATACTGTCTTTCGTGTATGCATGTGGGAGGCATGTTTTACTCTTCCTAAATCTTATTCTAGGCTTTGCTACTCTGCACTTGCATACAGATCATAATATGCTAGTACCAGCAAAAGATATGTGTGCCACGTGTAAAACACTGAATGGGAAAGGAATAGAAGCTAAACTCTGTTAGTACCACAGGTCACCTGCTCAGGTATTGACTCTCAGAGACTTCCAAAGCTTTCTTTGATTACCCTTAGACCAAGGAATAACATCTTCCTTTAATGTCAAGTTTTGACTTGTCCCTGGAGGATGGAAGACATGGTAGTTTGAAACAGCACTCTGAATTGCACCTGAAGACCAAATTGTAATGCTGACTGACACATGGAGTTGCAGCCCTTAGAAGGATATATGATTATCATTGCATCTGCTAGTCCCAGGCAAGTTCCAGCTCTAGCACTCCAGCTGCAGGGTTCCTTTGTTGTATGTTTTTATCCCTAACTACTAGGACTTGTTCTACCTCTTCTGTAGATGCTACTAGGAGATTCTTTGTGGCACATTCTACTCTCTGTCATCCAAGACAAACGCTTATCAAGGCTTTCATTTCTTATAAATGGGAACAAGTAGTTTGTGTTTTGCCAGAAGTGTGATGCTATCAACATATCACAAAATCTACAAGCCATTCACTCACCCATATGTTCACCAAATGCTTTTCAACTCTATCAGGGCATTCTGGATCTGTCTAAAAGCCATCTGGAATAATATGTTGCCAACTTCTGATCTTCATTTAAGTACAGAAGCAACTTTCTGAGCTCATAGTTGTTAAAATGACTAAATTTGGAAATATAAAATTGCGCCACAACCAAGGAGCCTGTTGAATGTTTTATAACCCCAAAAGCACACTCCAGTGTTTTCTTATAGTCTTTTTAAAGAAGTATGTAAATAGTAAACAGCTTGATCTGCATCAATTCCAGAATAACTTCTGAGGAAAATTTTTCTATAATTTTTACTTTTTCTGAATCTGCCTTTGCCCATTTTTTACGAGTTGCCTTTTCAAAAGACATCACTGGCAATTGTAATTTCAAGCCTTCATCTTCCTAACCTCACTTGTCATCCAGTCTCACTTTACCCATGGTCTGTTCATCCACTGACTTCTATATTAAACTGTTGCCCACACATATGGCCATTTCTATGAATTAGAGCTACAGTCATTAACTTTGGAAGACATCTCAGGTCCTTTTATTTCCTTTGAAAAGAACATCTTCCAAAAAGATTTACAAAACTCACAAGCCCGTAGATGTCACGAAGAATTACAGCTTCTGGATTACCCAGCTGCAGCTAATAACTGAGTTATGCTTTCTTTAGGAACTGGAGGCACCTGTGTTTGTAACAACAGCATAAGCAAGCACTGGTGCTACATGAAATTGTGCTTAAATATTGTTCTCATGAGGCCAAGCTAACAACTTTGAAATGTCTTTCAAAAGGTGTTGCCATCAAAAAAGACACTGCAAAACAATGCTGCAAAATACTGATTTTGTCAACATTTTGCTGAAGTTGCAATTAAGTATAATGTTAATCAGAACGTTTTTAAGAAGAAAAGGTTGTGAGTAGAAAGTTGTGTATAGAAGCCTTTTATCAATGGATTTTTATTTGGATAGATGACTTCATTGGACTGTTCTAAATCTGTGAAGATAGAGCTGTAGATAATTTTAAAAAAAAACCCAAACCACCAAAAAACTTAGTTTTAACAAGCATTTATCCAAATGTGTCAGTAGCACATTCTGTTATGTAATTTTTCTCTGTTCTTATTTCATGTTCTGAAGAACCAGGAAAAGCTAAATCCAGGCTATCTGGAATGCCTTTGGCACACCATCTTTTGTCGATGAAATGAATACTGAGAATTGGCACTGAAAGCTATTCAGTTTACTGACTGTATTTTAGGGCTCACTCAGTGGCTGTGCTTCAACTTGGGTTTACTCCACTGGCAAAAAAAGGCATCAGAGAGAAAGGTTCCTCCACAGCAGCAAATCAGGAAGTGCTTTTGATGTCAGTGAATTGCTCTGATTTACAATGTCTACAAGATGTGCTCCACATTTTGTTTTTCTTTTTGTTTTCATGTCACTGTTTCTGAGGACAGTAGAGACTGTCAGTAAACATAACACCAGCTCTGTCCCACTGAAGGAGTATGGATGGAGAGCTGCTGTAGTCAGAGGGGTCAGAGCTTGTTTATCTACAGTATTCTTACTCTTAATCAGTTTTACATATAAAAAGAAGTATTGCAAAATTAGAGGATAACGGTCCAAGCTTGTTCAGGAATGCCATTTTTAAGGCACAGATCTCAGGAAATACATGCTATCCCCAGTCTCTGCTTCCAAAAGCTCTTTTCCAGGGTAATATCTTCTTACATTTCCTGTAGCTTTTTTTCCCTGCACAGATAACCTCATCTCGTGTTTCCATTACCTCATGAGTTCTGTTTTATCTGACCTGTTTTACTCTGTCCCTGGTTTTCGTGATGTTTTTGTGAGGGGACATGTATGACTGTAAGCTTGGTTACACGGCTTCTAACGTGACCGATTTGTACTGTTTCTTATTAGAATAAAAATCTACTTAAGCACCAATTCAGCCAGGCTAGTCTTTAGATTTATTACGTATGAACAGCCCCTTGGAAGATTTTACTTATTTTCTTTCTTCCTGACTCTCCTGAGGTCTGTAGGTGATGCGGTGCCCAAGTGGTGGGTGGGGAAAGTGCCAGTAGATGGTGCTGAAGAACATGCAGCATGTCCCCGAGCTTTGGTTGCTGCTTCCAGCAAGTGGCTGCAGGAGGTGGAGAATACACAGCTTAAGAAAGAAAGCAATCTGGATTTTCATCTTGGTAGAGCAGATTAAAAAATCATGCTATTTTCTTGCAATGGCGAGTGAAGAACTTCCAGCAAAAGGGAGAACAAATTTTTCATCAAAAATACGCTGCTTCCTCCACTGCAGACCTTATGTTAGAACCTTCTCCAAACTCTTGCTTTAAAACAATACACATTTTCATATCCTGACATGTTTTTTCACTAAACCACTGCTGCTTCCTTTTTCATTTCTTTATGTCTCAGTCCAGGATATGAGACTTCTAAGCATGGGGCAGCTACTGTGCACAAAATCATTCTGAGAGATTCACTTCTGCCAAGCAGTCAGGAAATACAAGTCCACCTGGGTCAGATTCCCATCCCCTCCCAGTAAATTAACACTGAAACTCCTAGGATATGGACTCCTATTTCTGTATGACTTTCATTTTGTGACCTAGTCAAGGCTGGGGGGACACTGTAAGTTTTGATTCCATATTGAGTTGATGGAGATCTTAATTTTGACAAATAAAAGACAACACTACTTCATTCCAAGCCTAGAAGCCTTGAGGTGGGAGGACAGATTTTGAGTGGGGGTGAATGGAAAGTTGGGGAAGGTGCTCACTTGAAATAATTTAGATTTCTGGTGGTTAAATGCATAAATCTGGTGAACGTGAATGAGGCCAATTAAATGAGTGACTCTTGCCTTGTCTTTTACCACATTAAACTTCCTGAATAAGAGATTCAGGAGTCCAATATGTATTTGCCTGCATCTGTTTTTATTCCAATCCCAATCATTCTAAAATGGAGGAAGCCAGAAATGCTGTCAATAAAATATTCAGCTCCATGAAACCTTCCTGTTGTCATTTGTTGAATTTAGATCAGTTGATTTGAGAAAATTCTTGTATGCCTGTTCGACGGAGCTCCACCCCCTCTGCCCCCTCAACCCCCACACCCTGATAAGCACAGGGGAAAGCGTGTCATTAACTCCCCAAGAACTCCCATGCTGGCTCAACAGTACAACTCTCTCCTCTCAGCTTTAACACATTACCCAGCTATATGACAGGTTGCAGCTGAGACCAAGACACATGTTTATTTCTGCTCCAGGAATGACAATATCTAGAAGATTCCCCAAAAATTGTCTTTGTAGTATAAAGATCTCAAAGGGCTGACAATTCCTAGAGAGTTTTCTGAATTGCCTTCATTTCAGAAGGCATGTTCAGCTGTAGGAGTGAGTCTTAAGAGGACAAATGCACAGCCAAGGAAACTTCTTGTTTAACTCCCCCATATGAGAAGAACCAGCTCCACCAGGTCCTGCCTGCTGGGCACAGGGCCACGCACAGCTGTCCTGTTCCACCACCTGTGCTGAGCATGCCATGAAGTACAGAGAGGTCTTAGCTGAGCCTCAGAGTATGCAGATGAATACCTGCACTGCTCTGCTACAGGATTCCTGGGTGCCAGCAAGGGTGCCTAGCATTGAAATGCTGTACTTCAGCATTTAGGTCTTGGGATATCTCAGGAGAGCTTGGGGGATGTAGCAGTGTTGACATGGCCCCTAGTGCTGTTGGGAATGGTACACTGACCCTGAGATTTGCTCAGTTAGTCAGAGTATGGTGCTAATAACACCAAGGTTGTGGGTTTTATCCCTGTATGGGCCTTTCAAATAAGAGTTGGACTGGATGATCCTTGTGGATCCCTTCCAACTCAGAGCATTCTGTGAAATCTGTGAAGTGTGAATCTGTGAAATTTCCCATCCCAGAGCCTGCAGTCCTCCTGGAAAGGTTCCTCTAATGTTTGACACTGATTTATCTGCACCACCCACATCTGGCAACCCTTCTGTGTCATTCTGCATCTGCAGCGTTCATACCATTACGCTTCATCTTAGAGTCAAAAAGAGGGGAAGATTCATACAGACCAAAGACCAGACCTGCAGACTCACAGCCTCCTACGTTGCTCCCAGTTTTTCAACTGCTAAAATGCCTAGAATTTTTTTTAAAAACACTTAATTTGTCCTTTGAAAGGAAGAAATCTCTATTGCAGTTTTTGTCTCATGAAAGTGACTTAACGTACCCTGTCAAAAATAGTCCTCTGGATGTATGAAACTTTCTGTGTGTTTTATAGTGCATTGTTTTTAAGAAAATTCCGCAGTGGCAAAAAGCGTGGTCTTGTCCAGAAGCTCAGCCCATTAATAACACACAAAGATGCACTGTATTCTGCCAGGCAAAAACACCAGACAAGCTGGAAGCCAATATGGAAATGTTTAATGAGTTTTTCAGTAGAAGTGCCAGCTACTGTATTTCATTAAAAGGGAGGAGGATTTTCAACTAAGTAACACATAGGTTTTGTAAAACCTGGGTATCGTAATATACAATGAAAATAATTTGGGTTTGGGCCACTGTAGTCACTGAAGCAAAGCTGTTATTGAAAAAAATCAATGGATTTTCATATATGATGGCTCAGAAAAACCTCTCTGGAGAAAGCTCAATATAGTATTTCCCTTAAGTTTATATCCATGCACTCTAATCCTGTTCTCGTAATTTATATTAAAAAGTCAAGTAAAAAGTTTGAAGAAATTTGTCTGTTTGGTTGAGTTTTTCTTCTCCGAGTGGATTTTCGAAGATGCTGTATTTTAGCTAGAAAGATCTACTAAGAGCTTTCCTGATCTTTGGCAGTAACAGGAGATACAGAGAAACTGAGCCAATACTGTAACTGAGCATTACCACAGTAATCTGAGTCAAAGTTGTAAACTGTACTGGACTGTGTGTTCTGCCGTCAAAGAGATACTGTTCAGAATAGCAGAGACAAAATCTGTGGGAACTCCCTGGTTTGATCAGATCCCTGGGTAGTCAGCAAGAAGTGATGACAAAATACTACCAAGCCAAAAGAGCTATATTTCATCTCTGCTTTCCATCACTGGAAGTAACCAGACAATGGAGCACAGTCGCAATCAGACTTAGAGAGCTGGATAGGTTTGGCTTTTAGGGCATTTAGGACATATATTTAGAGCTTCATATCCAAATTCCACCTGCACCTCTGCATGTAGTTCCACAAATATACCTTGAAACCTGCTTGTGTAAGCAGTCATATATTGTCATATGACAGACTCCTCAGTAATACATGGAATGACTCTGGCTGCATGATTTGGCTGAAGTTATATAGCCAAGTGGTCTAACATTACATTAAAAAATAATCAACCCATATGCCTTTCTTACTGGAGGCAAATATCTCTAAAATGGAGGATAATTTTCTTTACATTAATTCAATGGTATCATACCTGTTACAGTGCAAGCTGAATGTATCTTTTTGTTTTAATGTGCGTTCTTCTCTTATGTCTCAGGTACACTTCTGGATCCAAAACATGAGCATGATCCCCCTGAAGATTATTTCAGTCCCTCCTTATTTCTCTCAACACATTTTGCTCCTTGGGAAAATCACTCTTGAAAACTATCTAAAAAACAAAAGTTATAGTCTCGGGTTAACATATGCCAAACTGATTTGTCTGCAAAAATGAAATAGGCATATGGTGTAAAGAAAAAGGATTTCCAGGCAATCAAGTGTCATGATAACTGAGTGACTTATAGTGTTATTCAGTCTTAGGGGCACTAATGCACTGCAAGATAAAATCCCACCCTGCACAACTCTCAGGAAATGCATGTTATATGTGCTTCACAATCTCTGTCTGATTTACTGCTGATATTGTAAAGTGCTCTGTAATCTACATCCAGGCTCCAACTGTACTTAGGAGTACCATCAAGGAAATTAGCATTAATTAGATAGAGGAAAGATGAAAGACTCTAGGAAGCATTTAGGACCCAGTAATCATGTTTCTTAAAGAGAAAGACTGAGTGTGGTCAAATAAAGCTTCTGAATGATTAGGTCAGAGGTTCCTGCTTTGCAAGAGCCAAATGCAGGGAAAAACATTGAGCAGGCAGAGCTGAGAGAACGCAGCAGCTTCACACTCAGTATTTTCATCTGAACCTGTTCCCTCTTCCTCCCCTACCTGTCTTTATCATAGCCATGGCCACAGGCCATGAATTGGAGGCACCCTCTCTAGCTCAGCTTGGCATTCTTCAAAGAAATGCTTTGGTCACACTTAACCTCTAAGGTGTCCAAAATCTGGAAAGTAAACTGTAGAAATATTTGCTCTTTTCTGGAGTTGTATTCTAATGGTTCAAACTGCAGTATCTCCCTGTACTCAGTCTGGCTGCAGCCACTGATCTGTACAGAGCTGTACAGAATGGTGAACAAACCGAGCAGCAGTGCCAGAGCTGTGACTGCAGCAAGAGGGGAAGTAAACACACACATGAAACAAGACTTTTGTCGACACTTAGTTCTGTAGATTGTGCCTGCAGAGGTATACAAGCTCTCCTGTCACCACAAAAACTATCAGCAAGCTGGATGTATTCTGCAGAAAGTATGCCAATGTTTAGCGAAGGTCAAAGGCATGCAGTAGATGTGAAGTCACGTTGAGAGCAGAAGAAATGAGAAACATAACATTTACAGACTTTGAGATGGCTCATGTCATGTACGTATCTCCTACTCAATGACCTGGGAATTTGTCTGAACAAAGCAAAGGTAAGAGTTTGGCTTTCAGGCCTCTGCCTTGGTGTTGTTTCCCAGTGTCCCCACACCACCTGTAATGCTATTGCATTTCTCGTGTGTGGTGTCATCATTTCAGAAAGAGGCAAGATGGTGCTGTAGAGATGATGTGTTTTGTTCTCATATTCTTTGTTTTCCAGAGTTTACATGTGGAGCAATGCAATGTATTCTATCTGCCTTACCATGCGAGGTGCATGGTGACACTACAGCCTGAGACTAGAGGAGGAAGGCTCATGTCCGGCGACACACATTACTTGTGAAATCACTCCCACTTGTCTAGGAGTGCACAATGAATGTAAAATACTGAATTTCACACTTGAAAGCAATGTATCTTCACCTACTCTTGGTGGAAACAACCATTTAAACTCTTAAGAAAATCTTGGCTGCAGACTTGCAGGTCAGATAAATTTAATCAAGAATTGATTAATTAAAAATTATCCTTTATAATGAATGTTGATAACTGAAAATCTTTGTTCACATTTATTCAGTTACATAAATTTATCAAATTCTTAACTGACAGTGAAGGACAATGTGCTCAGAAATTTGAAGTCTGATCTTCACCACATCATTGAATCAGAATGTGGTGTCAGGTAAATCTGATCCACCCAAATTACTCCATGCATAAAATGGAAGTCATTTCTATGTCAGAGAGGATAAATTAGTAAATAATTCATAGTCAGTAGATAATTAGTTGATAATCAAGGGTGCTTTGAATAAAAGAATGCAAAGTATTATTATCAGCATTTACATCTGCAGTAGGATATGACTCACCTTTCAGTGTCTAACAGTTCATGTAACTATATAATTTGATTTTAATATTTTAATATAATTTTCATTCCAATTTTATTAATTTTGTCTAGCAACCAAAATGTGAACAACTTTGGCACCAATCTTCAGAAATTAAAAACCCCATTCCCATTACAAATTTAACATAGAGATACTACAAACACTTGTACACAGTGTTAGCAATCCTAGCCTACTTTGCCTATCTCTGTGCTAAGCGTGGTGTATTCTAGAAATAACATATATTCTAGGAGCTGGAAATTTAAGATATGTTGTTTTGATTTTAATCCTTTTTTCAGTTCCTTCTTCATTTCAATTTCTTCACTATGCTTTTAAGTACATGCCAAAACACAATATCTATACTTAAAATTGCAAACTTCTTTTTGCAAACTAGACACTGATTTTGTGACAGACTTGAAGCCCTTTGTGGTCTGACTGCTCTGTCTTTCCCCCTACATCACTTTGGATGTCATTACATGTAGCTGGCATGGGGGAAAAGCAGGAACATTTTAAATGAGGCTACAATGGCAGTACAGCTGCTGTCACAGCTTTACACTTGAAGTCCTACGATATTTCATAAAAAATTAGTTCCTGTAATTCTGTGCAGCAAAAAGAATGAACACATGGTACTATTTAATAAGTCATAAGGACACATACCAAAAAAAAAAATACATTTTTTTAATTTTTACTACTGTGATTTGTAGGCTGACCTCAAGGCATGACTCAGGTTTTGTAAAATGCTGGGACTGGTAAGGCTAAATGAAGGAATACGGTATGTAACTTATGTTTAAACAGCATTAAACCTTCATAGTAGCTATTGCTAATGTGTGTGTGTGTAAAGAGACACCATACTAATGAGAAAACTTGTGCTAATTAACTTAATGCACATATGGAATGACTCTTACTTAGAACTATTCTTGATTTGATTAAAATTGCACAGGAACTGATGATACGTCAGAGAAACTTGCTGAATGTCCAGGGACATAGTGGCCTTTCAAGGACAATGAAATACCACATTACGTGCTGCAAGGTATGAGTAGGCAGAAGGTCACACAAAGTATATCAAGGAATAAAAACAGCCTCAACATTTTTATTACTTAGATTCTTAATATTTGGGGAGAAACTATCTTATTATTTTTGCATTATTATCTTTGGATGCCTGAGTTCTGGAATTACATGAAATAAATTGCATGATAAACCAGCTCCTGATAAAATTTTAATTGATACAATCTATCAGTTTTTCTGACTGCTTTTACAGATCCCAAAGGAGCTTAGTTGAGAAAGGAGCTGGTGTGTTGTAAAAGCTGTTATTATTTTAAATGAAACATTTTGGTCAAACTGACTAAATTCCTTAGAATTTATAATCTTGGCAAAAGATGATTCCCCCTTTTTTAATGTTTATCTTTGTTCCTATATAATAGTGTTTCTGGAAAAGAATGGATAGGGAACCCCTTTTTGACTGAAAATTCATAATGAAAAAGTTAATGAAGCAAAACCATGTAATGAGCATAAACACAACCGTGATTACAATGTAAGCATGTATTTGACAAGCTCACATATATGTAAATGATACCAACAGCCCTATCTATGTACAAATCTGTCCCATACATCCATAAGCAAAGGACATTGCACAACCCTAAATGTGTTTTTCAACTCTAGCTCACCAAGCACCAGACAAGCACATCCTCAGCCATGAGAAAGCCACGAGGCATCTTGTGCATTTTGAACAAAAGGCCGCATTCCATTCATGCACTGAAATTAAAGTTAAATGGAAACCGGAGTTCCTCCAGGCAAGAACCATAACTTCTAATTACCAAAGGTAAAAGATAAACTGAAAAAAGTATTCTTTCAGATACTGCTAAAATTATGATGTGTGTCTTAGAAATATTTATCTTTCCTTCCATAAGTGAACATTCTTCTGGTAACTTGGAGTTTTTCTTGGATTCTTGTTGCTGTTTCACAATGATCTAAGGCTTTATTTGTAGTCTTAGTGGTGCTTATATAATTACATAAATCTAAAAAAAATAGAATGTCTGATTATTCTAAATTCCAATTCAAATGAGTCAAATGAAAAGGGGACTATACCTCAGTGTTTCAGCTACGCTTCAGAGGGTCTTATATCCATGCGCTCAGCAGGACACAGAATGAATGATGTTGTCACAGGAGATCATCAGGAGTTCTTTGAGATCCCAAATATAACTAAATGTCTAATGCGGATTCACAAAAAGCCACAAAAGGCAGCAATGTCCAAGTCTCTCCTAGTCCTGAAAAAAAACTTAGACCTGGGTCAAGTGAGAAACGAGTCTATCTCCGATAAGAATTTGTCTTTGAGAAAGCACTCAAGAAAGCCAAGTCTAATTAACTGTACAGAAGTACAGTATTAAAGTTGAATCCATGGCTATTCTTGTGCAGCTGAGGATAGAACCAGCTGAACACTGCCACAGATGCCTTATTTCTGTGTTGCACCACCATATATACCTCTGGGGTTTCCTAGAGCTACTGCCCCTCCACAAAGCCCAGTGATTAAAGCTGATTCTTCCTGTAAGTGTCAAACGGATTGCACAGGTCCAAGGTGGCTGTACAATGCACATGGGGTCTATCACATGCTTGTCAAACCACCAGGCACTGTGCGAGTGAGGTATATATCCATACTGTGCGTCCACTCACAGTACAACTGTTTTGACCTCTGCACACAATCCAGGTCCAAAACTGTCAGTTTGCATCTCAGTTCGCTTGTCAGTTCAGGGCAGAAGCAAAACTACATCTGACTTTTCATCAAGAACAGGAAGGCTAAGAATCCCAGAAAAATATAGAAAGTAATCAAAATTTGCCCAGGCAAGATTGCCAGACAGGAAAAAAGAGGTCACATGCTGGGATACAGAAAGCAAACATCAAACCAGGAGACATGCTAGGAATGGCAGTTTTTGCTGTATCATTCTCAGCTGTCAGTGCACGCTACTGCTGTTGGAAAGTATGTAAACATAAATTTCAAAAGTCCTTCTGCTTAAGCATGTCTTCACAGTGGCTATTTGTCATGAATAAGTGTTTTAAGGTCACTTAAGGAATCATGATTACGAATCATGTAATCAAAAGTCTGCATTATATATTAACAACTAGTGCAGGATCAAACTCGATTCAGATTAATTGCATAATTTTCCATGATTACAGTCATCTTTTTCTGTGTTCAGGTCAGAAAAGTCTTATTAAAGGCATACTACTATAATTTCTCATTTAGGATTAAAGGAAACCTTAGGAAGAACAGGAAAAAACATGCTGAAAAATTCTCTCAGTAGTTGTTCATAATGAAAACCAAGCACTTAGAAGATATGTGACAAAAAATACAAATCATATTAAAAATGTATGTTTTTTAAAAGGAAACATAATTTTCAATATTTTTGAGAAGTGTAATGTGGTAGCAATGGAGTAAGCTGGACTTTGTAGGCAGAGTTCTTTGCAGAGCACAGCAGATCTGACTCAATGTTTTCAGATTACAAACCGAGTAAGAATAGCTCACATGTTTTGCACATGCTCTCTGCTGTGCCTTGCAAGAAACTCTTCTAGGTGAGAAGTCCCTGGGCTTTTGGCTGGTTGCCAGTCCCAGGATGTTCACTTTCTCTTTCAGTGTAGGCTAGAGGCAAAAATGGGAAAACAAAAAATGTAGGAAAACATTCAAGACAGCTCTTGGTACTGGGTCCTGCTTATTCGTGTATTAGTGTGTTTGGACTGCTAAAAAAAGAAACCATGGCAGAAAGTCAAAGCAGATCAGAAATCACTGCCTTTCCATACTGTTATGTGCACTATATTCTGCCATGAGGAGTTTGGCTGCCATGCCCTTCTCCTTTGTAGAAAACATTCTCCATCTAGTAAGAATTTGCTGAATGTTGAATGCCTCCCTAATTCTGAATATCCGGGCCAGGCAATGTGCACCTGCAGATCCCAACGCAGCTGGAGCAACATTCCAGCAGGCTCATGCAATGACTCATCAGCTCTGATCCTGTTCATCCCCCAATTAATGAAAACAATAACACCTTCAAAGTCCAGTTTTAGGCCTTTCAACCAGAACCACTTGGCCATTGCTAAAAAAATTAATTACTTCCTCTGATATACACAGATTCAGGACGTTTTTTACAGAGAACACTTTAAAAGTATATTAATCTTCATTTTAAAGTTGATTTTCATGTCAATACCTTAGCTTAGTCTATTACATTAAGGACTTGCTTTTCAGGAAAAAGTACAGTGTTACCTACTTGGTGCAGACTCTTTTATTTCATCTTTTATTCATTAATTTATGAAATTATCCAAACACAAGGTAGAAGAAAATCTATACATATATATATGGAAAATAAAAACCAAGAATTAAGTAATCATCATCAGTCTGGGATTTCACTCTGCACCTTCCTCAAATTAAACTATCAACAAATGTGGGACACTACATCTTTTCTTATGAATATCTAAGATCCAGATATTACTGATGTTTATCTGACACCTGTGGAGGAGTTTCCTTCTCATTTGCACTATGCTTAATGAAAGCGGAATTAGCCCCTTAGAAGATCATAATTTTGTCAGAAGTTGGCCTGTTGCCATACCCCTTTTTTCCTTAACAGGAACAAATAGGAGCTCTGAGTAGAGGCCTCAAGCACCAGATTTTTAATTTGAGGGATGATGAAGTGGTAAATCATCTCAGCCTTTCCTTTCTGTCAATTAAGCAATAAAAAATGCTGCATTATTTGATTATGCCATTTTCTTTATGAGACCTGTGTTATGGAAATGAAATACTAATCACATTTGGTTGCTAAGAAAAAACATAAATTAGTGAAAGACAGTTACCATTGGAGTCTTGTCCCAGAAAGTCACATGAAATTCTCTTTTCACTCTTTGAAACGTGGAAAAATAAACACAGTGAAAACTTAGGGCACAGGTGAACTGTGAGGAAGAACAAACAGACCTGATAAAAGTTACACAATTATGTGTAACTGCAGAGAGAGTTAAGAGAAAACATATCTCTGCTGTAGGCCACAGATTTAATGTGGCCCCTGCCTTCCCTTCAATGTGTCCACAGCAGAGCCCCAGTGGTGGCCAATGGGTCTGTGAGTTGCCACCAAACCCACACCCCACCTCTGCAGCACATCCCTCACTTTGCTCATGGCAGATCCTTACTACGTGGTCAGAAGGACATCAGCACCTGAGGGAGAGTCCTGTCCTGCTCAAAACACCCCAGGGCTGGACACCTTCAGTGCCAGGAGCCCTTGAGCTACAATCAGGCAATGCCCTATTCCTCCCTACTCAGCACGCCCCAGTCTACCCCTAATTACAGGCACCAGCTGCAGAGGGAGAGAAAGGCTGATTACTAGAGGGCCATTACAGCTGAAAGGTTAAGAAGTGCCATATGGATGCTGTGGAAAGGGCTTGGATGTGAGAGGCAAACGAGGGCGAGGTGTTTTGAACACAGACAGGGGTGACTCTCACTGTCAAACCAGCTGTTGTAGAACTAGCCTGAGGCCTGTCTGAGCTGGTCGATCCGGAGGCACTTCTGATGCCCTGGGTGAGGGCAGCCCAGCCACTTCCCAGCTGTGTGCTGGGAGGTAAACTCGGACATGTGCTGTCTCCTCCCTGCCTTGGTTTTCTGCAGGAAGCAACATGGAAACCGAGTAGAGAGGTGCCAGGTGCTCAGGGCAAGATCCTGACAGTGCTGTGAGGAGACCAGGATCCTCACTGGGTGCCAAAGAAAGCATCTACCCTCAGCCTAGACACAGCCTAGATGTGGCAGAAGCATTCACCAGGGATATCTGTGTTCCACAGGGAATGGGAAAGATCCTTGAAAAACAATGGGGCGAGGTTTATTTGTAGCAGCTATTAGTCCAGGGTGACCTAATGGTGCTGCAATTTCACGTACTCACATTCCTTGATTCAAACCTACCATGAGCTAATCGATGATCCATTTGTCTCCCCATTGGATAGCAAATAATAGGGGTTTAGATGCCAAATAGGAATGCGGCACAACAGGGGAAGTTTAAAGCTCCTATTTATTTGGGACTTCCCCATATTGAGATCAGCAGTGATAGGAGGGCCAACTGAGCAGGAAGGATATTACAAGCTATTGCCTGCTCTTTGCAATCAATTCCTTTCAAATCCACGCAGGATGTAGCCTTGTCATCCTGTTTGAAAACATTCTTCACATGTTGGAGTTTTCAATGCTAAGGGGAAAGGTGGCCTAAGGGTTTCTTATGGCCACAGGGATCAAGAGACATATATTTGTGAGGATGAGCGTCACAGAATAACTCTTTATATCATCCTGCTGGCTCGCTGCACCTGTGCAAGCATTGTGTTTTTTAGGAAGTGTTTCAGTTTACAATATCCTGTACTGCTCTGCTGAAGCCACAGCTATTTACAGCACATGGAAATACTACAACATGAGAAGTGCTGGAATGTAGAAGTTCAGTGTTTCTTGATCCTTCTCTAGTGTCGACTGTCGTGTCCACACCCACATATACATATTTTTTAGCTGTAAGGTGATTAAGTTTGGATGAGTATTTATCTCTCTGGGCAATAATTTCCTTTCAGGTAATTCCTGTTGAGCAGAGTAAAACTTTTATACCTGGCAAGAAAAGGAATCCCCCCCAAAAGAAAGGCATGCATAATAATGTCATTGGCACTGTATTTTAGGAAGTCAATTTGATGCCCAGCAGGACTTTCTGTTTAGGGTATGTTTTGCCAAATCTCAGCAGTAAAGTACTTGCAAATTCCATGGGAACTAGTACTGTACTACAAAGCCCACCTGTTTGCATGCTGCATCATTTTAGTAGCTTGCTTTTAATGACATTTTCCTTTCTACATTTTTTATTTCCATTTCACTTTGAAGAGACTGCATATTTCAAAATTAATTTCCCTAAGTGTTAATATTGTCGATTTGTTACTATTGTGGAGTTTTATTTACTCTAAATGAAGTCAACAAACTTTCCTTTGAACTCAAGTGGGCTGCAAGATTACCTCCCCCTGGCAAAATCCCTGGGACTGTTCCACAGCAGGGCATGCTGGGCATCGTGATTGGCTTTAGAAACTAAAACTTTAATTTTGAAGTTTGGATTTTAAATATGCAACCATTTTTCAGGTGGCTTTAAATAAGACCCCTTATTTCTTGTAGGTCCCTGTGTCTGGAGGGATGGGCTCTATGAGGCCTGTGAGCACCACCAAATACTCTAGAAGCCTTTTGGGGGGATAGACCTATATTCTGAAAGGCTGCACTTCACAAAAATGAGTCTTTGACAGAAATATGTTAGAGGATTTGTCAGCATTTCTTATGTTTCAGAGCTCAGAAGTGCAGTTCCATGCAGAGAGGGTGTTATTAACCATCATGCAATTTCTGCAGAATGTCATGAATCACAGATCGCGGGACATCCTCTTGAAAGGCTCTATAAATTCTGACTAATTTTTAAAACAAACATGACACAATAGTAAGCAAGGCCAAACAAAGGTAAATATGAAAACACTGAGATGCAGAAATAAGATCCCTTCTTCTGTCTCCTCACAGCTGATAGTTTTCTCCCTTCTCCAAAGCACTGGAAATGCTAAGAGCTCTGGCATCCCTTCAGGAAGGGTTGCCTCTGCGTCTCCATGTGCACATCATACCAAATCAGAGCCTGAGTAAATCTTTGTTCAGGACTTCAGGAATTGGTTGGCTGTGAGTATACGCTGAGTAAGATGACTTCCTTTCTTGATGGAATTCACTAGGGAATTTATTGAAATCTGCTCTGGCATTTTTCTTCAATGATGCATTTTTAAGCAGTTTTTTTTTCATAGTTGGACACATCATGAGAGAGTCATCACATGACATTTTTCCATGGTGCCAAGGTTGGGTTTTTTTTTTTCCAAAAGCTGCGCCTCTACTGCACAAAATATACAACTGAGATTTGCATGTCAGTTAGCAGTCCAGTCAAAAATGGAATAGACTGAGCAGAAAAGCCATCTCTTCAAGGATAGAAATACAAGAGAACCACACATGACTTGAAATACAAAGCTGAGCACTAATACCTTATCTTCAAGCTGACATGGCTCAAACATTAAACTGAAGATTGATGAATCTACCTGAAGTATTTTTAAGGAACTCAAAGCTAATGGGGAAAAAAGACACTCCCACTTCTTAAAAATCAGATTAAAATGGAGGAAAACTAGATACTGAAACAATTTCATTTTTTTTTCCAATTTATAGCCTTGAACAGACACACAGAAGTCAAATATAAAGATTCATCCAACAGATTTTATAAGAATTCAGACAGGCTGAATAAACAAATGGTTAGAAATCTGTGTTATTTTCTGTTGTCTGTGCAGTGCTAGCTCCAATCTGGAAAGGTTCATTAGATTCCATATCGATTGCACTTACAGGAAGGCTTGTCACAAACTTGTGCACTTTGTTTTAATTCCGTCATCAGATGATACCAACTCAAATGTATAACCTGGTTTCAGTGAACACATACGTCTGTGTAGCATTCTGAGAATTTAGACCAAATAGAAGGAGCTGTTCTTAAAGATTTCAGAGCACTGGCTGCTGCAAGTAATGAAAATCTTGTAACAAAAACACTCCGTGTGTTTCTAGCAAACTGGCAGATGTTACTGGCTCTATTTGTTCCACTCCAGCAGTTTTGACAGACATAACTGTAAGTATAATACACCTATAGTAAACACCATTAAAAAAAATTAATAATAATCAGCATTTAACATACCAGATCCCAAATAAAAACTTCTAAGCATTGTGGTTACTTCAGAAAAACAAATTATGTCATTCAGCAGAAAGGCTGTTGATTGAGGTTTGGTACACATCTTTCTTCACTAAAATATGTATTTCTGTCATACCAGTTTTCTTAAGAGGTTACTCAGAACCAATAATTTAGCTAAAACAGAAGAGGACACAATGTTCACTAAGTGGCAAAATTCCACCGAAGCATAAGCACCTGATTCTGGACTAAGCTACTGCAGGCAAAATTCCGACTGAATTAAATGTTTTCTTATTACACTAGCAATGCACCATTTGCATGTAGTTAATGGGAAGTTTGTAGTCTGTTTACACATTTAAAAAAATTAGTCCATTTTCTCCTCAAATGATCTTCCAGGTTGACAACATATTTATATACATGTGGGATGGGAAGGGAAGGGAGTGAAGGAGTAAGTGATGGTAATATTCTTCAGATGAAAGTATTTTTGTCTGGAGAGAAAAAAATCTCCATTATTTTTCACAAGCAAATGAATTTTTTCAGCACTCATTTTATTACCCTGTGCAATTTGATCAGTGTTTTAATCACATATGGTATGTTGTTTGTTTAGCCAGACGTCAGGTCACCTAATTATATAACAGAAGCACTGGTAAAAACATTACCATAATTGATGTGAAGATTATGAAAATTAAAACATATATAACAGTTATATTTGTTATTAGGTTGCCAGACATTTTTCTGAAAATGCACTAGGTATCTTATGAAATGGAGCTATGTTTTTTTTTTAAAAAAAATCAGATTTTATCATGCTAACCATTTTTAAGCTTTCCCTGTATTTTCCTTCCACTAATACTGTTCAGTCTAAAATAAAGCACTACATTTTTACTCTGTGTCAGAAAAAGTTGTGCCCTAGATCAGCTATTTCTATCTTTCTCAAATTGCAGACTCCTAAAAACTTCCCTGTGCAGATCCATATCTACTGACAATAGCCATTCTTTTCATACTTACCTTTCTTAAGACACTCAGAATTGGGCAGCAGGGGCCCACGGGCAACAAGTTCAAACCCAGTGCTTCAAAAATAAGGTAGCAACTCACTTCTCTTAACCACTCTGGGGACATTGGGAAACGGAAAAAAAGTCAGATCTTTAGAGTCTTGGGGGTTTTGGTTGTTTTGGGTTTGGTTTGTGACTTGTGCAAGTTATGAACTAGAGAGTATTTGTGGGACTGTGGAATAGGTAATTTCATTTTGTATTTTAAATGCAGATTTTGATAGCTAATCCCATTTGTGAGAAGAAATAAGTGTTTATAGGGTCTATGGAAGAGGCAGACTTGCTTCCAATCTACAAAGCAGAGGACAGGATGTTACCACCTATGGTAACATCAGGAGATGTAGAATGCACTCTGTAGTAAATACATAGTAAAGGCACATGTCTATGAAGTGCATTTCTTTAAGTGATGCCTGCATGTAACTTCACACGAGCATCATGCCATTGATATTAATAGTTATTCTTAAGTAAAATCAGCTGAGAATCAATCTCATAGTACTTAATGTGCAAAGGCCAACATAAACAAGAAGATGAATCATTTCTTTGTTTCTGGTGGGAACAGGATCTCAAAAATATATTCATGGCAAAGAAAATGGTAATTGTTGATTTTAAGCACATGAACAGCAGAGCTCTGCTCAAGTGTGTCTTCTTTAGTGCTGTATTCAGTTATGGGACAGAACATGATGTCTCAGGTTAAATTTACTGGTTTTAACTGCATGCTCAATTACACCATTCTGTGGTGTGCTGTGGGAAAACTGGTCTGTCCTTTGTGAGTACCTGCATAGATGAGACTCTGTCCCATAAACACAGTAAACTACTTTCAGCTTGGCATGCTGAAGTTTTCTCTCTGCAACCTCTGTTCCAATCAGTGGTGAGGCATGGATCCAGCTTGGAGCAATGATCTGTTCCAGCTGTTGGCATTAATGCAACTTTCGTTTTGGAACCAGGAGGTAAATGCAAGACATGAGACATGTTTGAAGGCATTTTGTCAGTGACTTGTTGTTAGCCAGCAGCACGTCTGGCTAACAACGTGCAGATACAGTGGCAGCTGATACAGATTTCGGTAGGTGTGAAATCCCATGATGCTGATCAGTGATGTTGTGGTAAGGCTGCAAGCATAAAGAAACAAAACAACCCTGTCCTAACACCAGAAGAGGTGTCAGAAGAGCCAGATCTGCAAGAAGAGGGAGGTCTCCTGAAGCTGTTGAAAGAGCTTGCCCCTTTACTGATCCAGTGAAGATTAAACTCCCTGCCTCCCTCTGCAACCTCTTCCTTCCAGCAGTAAAAGCCGGAATAGAGCTCTAGTTCTAATCTGCATGAAAACGAAGAGTGTGACCAAATTTGGTTTGTCCTGTTGGATTCGTGAAGTGTTTACAAAAGAGTTTAGTGGAAGTGAAACTTTGGGAGCAATTGTTTAGCTCAGGAGGAAGGGTATGAGGACTATGGGATGTGCACGTGGTATCTGGATTTGGGACTGAAATCTACGCTGTTACCTTTGCTTTATCCTCTGTGAACTCTCATTTTCAGTAAGTGAAGGTCATGTAAAATGACTCTTTCCCGGCCCACATCCACACCCAGCCGACTTCAGCATTTCCTAATTAGGTTATATTCAATCTTTTTAATGTGCTTGTAATAGATGTGGTACTGTAGCGTAATCTCAACTGATATTATTCACTTCCCAGGAATGTACAGCTGAAGCTGCTCTGCAGGCTCTGAGTGAAAACAATGGGTGTGCAGCTGACAAATAGAAGTAGCTATTTTACATGCCCTGGTCTATTTGGATGCCATTGTTTAAGCGATGTCTGCTGAACAGGTATTCACATTACAAAAACAAGCACCATTGCAATTTTCTGATGTGGCAGCTATTTTTGAAACTCATTAAAGCTTGCCTAGTGCTTTTCCCATGCAATGAAAAACTGGAATTGCCTGTTGTAATATTGGCTGGCAGATATGAGTGGTTTCAGCTCACATTTTATAATGAAGAAATGAGCTCATACTATATAATTGTGGGCTATCCCCAAGAATATTTTTATTCAGCGTTATTGTCAGACTAAATTAAAACCGCCAAAGAGCACGATTTCTCAAGATGCCAGGTGCTCTCAACTCCCACAGTTAGTAGAAGGGAAGAGTACTCAGCAGTTTCAGAATTAGTCCCTAAATACTGATAGTGATGGACAGATTTTCATATGAAGCAAGTCAACATTTTGCAGAGCTCTCATTGTTCTTTCACTCTTTTTTCTTCATATTTCTTGCTAAAAGTATTCTAATTGTTCTATGTCATATCCATTTGTTACGTTTATGTGAGCTACTGCCATATCTTTTCAGATGACATTTGGCTTACTTTTCCCCTTCTGAGCTTAAAACAGCCATTAACGTCCTCTATTGAAAATTAATTAGTGTTGTATTTAAAGCTGCTGGTGTTCATAGACAGTGGCATTCGTCTGGCACTAGATACTTGTTTGCATGCCTTCCTGCCATTTCCACAGCAGAATTTTTGTCATCTCCCTGAGGTGCTCTACAAGGAAAAGCGCTCTGAGCTTAGAGGACCAAGAGAAAACAGATGAAAACAGAAAGGAAAAGCCCTTTGGGCCAATAGGTGAAGTACCACCTCCTTTCACCAGCTGAATCACCACTTCATCTCATGCACTCCTCCAGGCATTACTGGGCAGTCTGGAAAGACTGACGAGAGGATGAAGATTGGTACCTGCACTAACCTGTGCTTCCACTTGGCATTCACAAAGCAATAAGAAAAGGCAGACTAGGAAAACCAAATCTTGTGCAGTGTTTGAATATAAAAAAAAGTTGCAAGTCAAACATCCATCACTAATATGTAAAAGGTCATGCAAAAGCCTTGCTCAAACTGGCGGTCAATTAGTCCTTCTTTCCTCCCCTGGGTCCAGAGTGTTATCACCATGGAGGATAATGAGTTAAAGCCAAGTAAGGTCTTCTGGAGCTCAGAGGTCATGGCACAGAGTCAAAAGAAAAAAAAAAGGGTTCCAAATATTATAAGTCTTTCAACACTGTTTTCTAGGTATTCTGTTAAATATCCTGCTGGGAGACTTCTTTTCGTCAACCCTAACCACATTTCTTTGGACTCTCTTCTCCAAGTGATTTCAAATATATAAAGAATTTAGATGAAAAACAGATCTGTATTCTTTCATTGTTTAAATAATGGTAGTAAATGCTCACTTCTCAGAAGAGTGATAGTGATTTTATTTATAGAAATTCCCAAAGTGACAGTTACAGAAATAATCTGTGGCAAACAAGTTGCAGAAGATTTTTTTTCCCTTCACTCAGATCACATTCTTGCTTTCCAATGCTGTATAATAATGCCCATGAAAAAAAGCTTTATTATGTAGCCCTGGTCATTGTTTTCACTTGGTAAGAGCAAATAGTGAGGAAAAACTATAAAGCTGGGGAAAATAACAGCCTCCAAATAGGACTGTTATAGAGAAAATGGTCTTATTGTTCTCTGGGGTCATTGAGAAAAGAAATTAGACTAATTTACAGCCAAGACAGATATAAGTTGTGTATCTGTTGGGAAAATAGGAAAAAATAGAGATAGTGGGAAAGTGGGACTATGAAACTACCTCAGGCGCTTGTGGATTTTCCATCAGTGAATGATTCTAGGAACATAGAATAAATGAAGTTGTGTAAGAATAGCCTGGGTATGTGCTTGACCCATTTGCCCACAGTGCCACAGGGATCTGGAGGGACTGTGAAAGGTGGCTGAGGAGACAGGTTTGTATGCACTATGTAGCAGCCTGTTTTAGGGAATTCTAAAGGGGCTGCATCTCCTCTGGAAAAGAGCATGGCAATAAGTGCTTGATCCTCCCTCAGGGCACAATGTGCAGTAGATGACCCCAAAGTCCCTTCATTTCTGACCCTACACTTCTACAGTAATCTATAGTACAGTCACTCTATAAAGTAACGTAGCAGAAATGTAGTATGCTTGGATATGTGTGCAATGGTAATCCACAGGAATTATTTTAAAAGAACCAAATATTTAGACCATTCCTAGATAGTATTCTTAACCATTATTTAGCAAAAGTATTTCAGAAAGCAATCTTCAAGAACACTGGAAAATGGACAGTTTTTGAAAAAGATTTAATCACATTTTCTTTTTTTATGGTGGTAGTATGAAGAGTGTTTACATTAAATAATTTAACTTCTTAGTTTCCAGAGCTAATGTTAATCACGTGTACTTAAGGATCATGAAACCTTTGTCAAAGTACAGCTTTTAAACAGACAATTTCAAGGCATAAAAGATTGCCTAACAAACCTCACTAAATTCATGGTTTAATTCTAGCTGAAGGAAGAGCAAAAGCACCACACACTTGAGTTGGGCATATATAAATAAACCAAATATTATGACACATACAAGTTGTCCTGACTCAGCAAAGCACTTAAACAGATACTTACATTTTCTAGATATCACAGGGACATAAGTATTCAAGTATTTAAGTATGCACGCCATTTAGGAATCTTGAGACCATGCTTTAAACTCCAGTTTTAATTCCTAATGAGAGAAGTTTGAAATGACAAGGAGAGAGGGCATAAATCTGTGGTCAAAAGAGACTGAATAGCAGAGGATCCCATCACTCCTTATTGGTGATCAATTCAAAACCTGCATGTTATTAATAATGCTGATACTTTAGCTGCTAAGAAATTGAAGAAATTCAGGACTGAAGTTCTCCTAGGAACATTGGTTCTGCCTCTGGCCCTTACGAGTCTGTCCTCCAGGGTTTCTCAAAACATGATTAGCTAGGGAAGGGATTGCCTTTTTTTTTCTGCAGAGAAACTGAAACTTTGCTCTAAACCATTACTGCCTCAAAACACAAATTGTATTGATGTGTACAGATAACACTTTTCTATTAATATGTCATTTGCTCCTATAAAGGAGAACAAACCACTATCATTACAGCCTATGATGCTCCATGTGGACCCAGTGCAGGGAAAAGAACATGCTCCTTGTCCTGGGGGCTGCAGCCTGCCTTTGATAACCTTGAGATGACTAACATGGGACTGGAAAAGGTAAGAGCAATTATACGAGACCAGCAAAAATGGGACAGCCATGGGACAAATCAGCTTTTAGGGCCATAGTAAAGCAGTTCATCTCCTCACCACAGTGAAAACAAGCATGAATCTCAGATGGGATAAAGACAAGGGAGGACTGGAGAGGAAAAGCTAGAACAGGTGCCACGGATCAGAGACACAGGAGGTCACGACCTGAAAGGGCACAAGAGAGAAACTTGAGTAAAACCAACCGTGGCACAGTACAGTGGCACACAGAGGTTTGAAACACAGCTCTGAAGAGAAGAACCAAGGAAAGTATTCAGAAGAGGCAGGGTTGTGTGACATGAGTGGACAAGCTTTTGAATGTGCCGCTGTCAAATGTTGCCAGCTTGTTATTACAGCAAATGAATCCATGTGTCTGTATCTTTTGTCCTCAGAAATGGTTGTGTGGATTTTCTTTAGCTTCAGCACATGGTGCCACACACATGCATGCCACACACATGTCCTTTCTGAACTAAAAGGAAGTACAAACAATGCCATCAACAGTAACTCTTTCAAAAAGTTGTAAACCACTTAAATTAGGTTCCTAGATGAGAAAGTAGTCTCAAGAGTAGAGCTGGTAGACTGGAGTATACTCATGCATGATAAATAATTCAATAATGGCAAAGTTGTAAATGTATCCAAAGAAGCCAGGAATTATTACAGAATTCTTTTTTCTTTTGCTTACACAAACTTTATAATAGCTGTTTTCTCTGACTGTCCTTTTGCATAAACTGGGAGCAGCCTCTGGGCTGCTCTCAAATTTACTTTGGCTTCTGAAATAGCAATTAAGAATTACTGGAACTGTGCAGTCTCTGGCCATGCCTTCAGTACTGTTGGAGGCCAAGGCACAAAGCCATCCCAATTCCTCAGGCAGCAGTGGGGCTGCTGCCTCCAACCACCTGCTCGGTCACTGCCTCCTCTGAGCTGGGGGGCCACACACCGGGCACCAGGAGGAACTGTTATCACGTTTTGTAAATTAAATGGCTAAAAAGATTTTCATAGAATTGGAAATAGCTCAGCAATGAGAAATTGCACGTGAAAGGACAGTTTTTTCTGTGTAAGTTTTATTTCACACAGCAGGACTGGGATACAAACTGCTATGTATGGCACGATGCTTCCTGCCCAGAGACATCATTCTGTATGCATAAGGGCACAGTGGTCTGTGGGCATGCTGAATATTACAGTCTCAACACCTTGAAACGATCATGTTCTCTGAATTTGGGCACTGTATTTACAAAAAAAAAAGAAAGTACAATTGCCCTGTGGTAAGGTGCTTTAGTGTTAAAGTGTTCCAATGCAAAGGGAGCAAAGGGGAAAATTCTCTCACCCAGATGTGGGTAGGTAAACATAATTTAAACTAAGTATACATTTATATACAATGCATCCACTGTTTACACTGATTTTAAAATGCCTTATGTAATGAAAATTATGCAAATATTTATAAAAATACCTTAGCCTGGGCAAGGTATATACCACACTTAATATTTCAATAAGGGCACATGCAGTGCTTGTATGGCAGTGCCAAAAGCAACATTTTGAAAAATGACCCTTCGGTAAAACTGTCAGGCGCAGAGTGTTGAGTCCAGGTACCTGCCAACAGAAACCTTTGGGACGATGTCACTGCGAGAAGTGAAACAATAGCAGGGTCTCTGTCTGGGTTAAGCAGGGAACTTGCGGAAAAAAAAAAAAATTAACATCAGCGCAGTATTTATGGCCTTCCTAGTCGGTAATCCGCTGGACTGCCAACAGCTATTTTGAGCCCTTTCCCGTTCTGGGCAAGGCAGTTTCACTTGCATAAAACAGATGGGCAGGTGCCCTTAAATCAGTCATCCGATGCTGGATGCTCCGCGCAGCGCCCCCGCCCCGCCGCGGCCGCGGGGGAGACGCCCCTGCGCCCGCCGGCTCTGGCAGTGCCTGCCTTGCCTCCCTGCTTCCCTCCCTGCCTGCCTGCCCTGCGATCCGCACACGGCGGGGCCCGGGCGCTGCCCCACAGCGCGCAGGTAAGGGCGAGAGGCGGGGATGGGGCAGCGCAGGGAGCCGCGCCGCTGGCGGAGCGCGGCGGGGCTGGGGGTGGGAAATCACCGCCTTTTCAGCGCACCTTAAACCCCGCCGTGCTCGGGGGAAGGGGGCTGCCCACCCCAGGGCTCCAGCCGGCGGGCAGGGCAGGCCTCGGGGCGCTCCCCGCAACCAGCTCAAGGAATTGAAAAAAAAAAAGCAGAAGAAAAGGGGTGGGTGCGCACAACGCCTTTCTTGTTGCTGTGGTCGATCCTGGCCTCCCTGCCCGCCTCCCAGGCGGCGCTCCGCGGTGCCAGGATTTCCCTGCAGCCCGCCCCGGCCGCCGGCAGCGCCGCCGGCAGCGCCGCCTCCCCGCACACGGACACGGCCCCGCACACGGACACGGCCCCGCACACGGACGCGGGCACGGGCACGGCCCCGCACACGGCCCCGGCCCCGCACAGGGACCCGCACACGGCCCCGCACAGGGACACGGCCAGGGACACGGCCCCGCAGTGAGAGGCGCTCGCAGGTGCCTTGTCCGGCCGGTGTGGCGGAGCGGCGGCCCCGCTGCCCTCCCGGCCCCGCACGGAGGCAGCTCGGGGGCAGCGGCAGCAGCAGCGGCGGCGGCGGGGGGAGAGCAGCCGGCAGCGCCGTGAGTTGGGGGACGGGGCGCGGAGCGGGGGCACCGCCCGGCCGGGATGCTCCTCCTGCCCACCCGGGGCGCTGGGAGCGAGCGGGGGCATCGCGGGGCGGTCGGGAGGGGATCCGTGAATGATCGTGTTCGCCTGCTCGGGGTGTTCGTGCCCCAGCTATCGCGAAGGCTCTCTCAGGGTGTATCGCTGAAATTCGCCCCTACAGCCGGTTTAAATTTCCTTCCCGGTGTATTTTGGCGAACCTGATTTTATGTCCTTGCCTTGGAGGCAGAAGGCATACCTAGCCTACAACCCCGCAATCAGGCTGTGCTTTTTTTTTTTTGTGCGGGATGACCCCTTTTCCCCCTCCCGCACCTTCTAAGAATAACCGTGCGCCTGAGTGCGCCGCCACTGCCTGCCCGGCTGGGGCTGGGGCTGGGGCTGGGGATGGACCGGGACAGGGACCGGGACCTGCACCTGGACCTGGACCTGGACCTGAACCGAGGGCAGGCACAGCTCTGGGAGCATGACAGTGGCCGGGAGTGATGCTGGCTATGGAGCAAAGGGTTCAGGTCGTGAGCTCGAAAAGAATTTATGTTGGGTTGCTGATGAAGAAATGAGGGCTGTAGATTAATAAGAAGGACTTGTTTGAATTCCAGTTGAAATTTGCAAGACACCAGAATAGAGGAAGCAATTAATTTAGGACTTGCGTCACTGTAGATTGTTGCTATGTTTTAAAAATAGGAAGAGGACTTATTATGAAATGTAACAAATATGATCCTGATCTCTTACTTTCCTTTGAAAAATAATTGGGGGAGGGAGGCAAGGAATGTTCCCGCGAATGAAATTACTCGCGCACAGACCATTATTTTCAGTTGCATATGGGGTGTAAGGGTGTAACACTGTTCAGCAAAATGTAGAGGGGAAAAAATCAGAAGGTTTAAGGTATGAAATTCTAAAGCTGAAAAATTCTTTAGATACATACTACGAGAAATCTTATAATCCACGTGCCGTGGCTCAGATGTTTAGAGGAATGACAGAGATACCAAAAAAGGCATCATGATACTCAGTGCAATTCTAGGAGCAGAATTTTCTCCTTCCCTACAGAAAAGGAAAGTGCATTTCTGGAAGCAAGAAGTGACAGATGTGGCATCTCAGCAGCTGGCTAAACATAAAAGCATGTATCAGCAGGTGATTACTGTTGCAAGGATTTATTTTTAAAGTGAAAGGCTTCAGCCTATTTTAGCGTTAGCATTAAGAGTCGCTTGAGCTCTGAGGCATGTTAAAAATAGTCTTTCAGCAGAAACGTTCAGCAAAGTAAGAGAAAACTCCTATGTTCAAGGCACTCCTTGCTTTGAACATTTGTTTTGTATTACAGCATACAGAGGAGAGGAACTGAGCAGGTTCTTCGCTGGTAGGGTAATACTGAAGGCAGTGATTTTTTCTGGCCTCAGCATAAGCCAGCAGTATCTGGGAAGGAAACAATGGGGCCTATCTTCTCCTTAGATTAAAGATAATCACGGTTACTGTTCTCTTGTGCATCCACAGAAGTAAAAATCAGGCTGCAGAAACTACCTCAGTGGCTCTGCCTCTCTGCTGTGATTGGTGTAGCCAGCCAGACTCACCAGGAGGTGGCCTGGGTGAATTTTAGAAAGGAAAGAGATTAATATCACCCTAAGAGGCAGCCCAGAGCCACTCTTTCCCTGAGGCAGCATGGCTCTGTACCATGCCTGTTTGACTGCTGTGGTTAAATGTCAATTGACTTCAAAGAGGCATCTAAAACTGTTCCAATCTACTTATATCAGCCTTACTGTAACCAACAAAGGCCACGGTTCATGGCGAAACATGTTTTGCTCGCAGCTTGTCATATTTGGGTATGCTGCTTTGGTTTATAGTCTTCTAAGCTAGATGGCTTCTTATAGATGAAGTTCTGGTCCTCTGCCGAAGTCTTGAAAAATAGTTCGGGCAGGAAGGGGAACTCACATTTAAAAACAAGTTTCCCTCTGCCATGCAGAGTTTGCCACCAAGTTCTCCTTCACTTCTTGTCAGTGAGCCTCTGTCCCAGGGACTCAATGATGCTCTCTGACTGGTTCATCCTCCTGTTCTCCACCCTAGTTCACAGAATTGCTGTGGATCAGGTCACCTGGTGCCTGTTTGGCCTTTGATACTGACGTAAAACATAAAAAACAGGCTCTCACCCATGCAGATGTAACTTTTTGGGAAAAAAGCAAAAGCATTACTTTTTTTCCCCTTTTATCTTGATCAAACCAGAGTAAATATATTTTCTCAAGATCTTAACCATCTCGTGAAGAACTGGTGGCCTCTTCTTCCCCCACTGGTCAAACTGAACCAGCTGGGTGGTCTGTACCTACTAGCCATGGTGTCCCCATGAGTACAGCACTTACAGAGATGGCAGTCAGCTGACGGTATATCCTGTGTTTGTTTGTTTGTGTGATGGCAAGATGAATTTCCCTAATAAACTCAAGCCTGAACTTAAATGAGGATGTGGGAAGAATTGTGTTCAGACTGCTTTGAAATTATTTCCTCTCACTAAGAAGCAGACCAGTCGCTAGCCAGGTAGAGCAGCTAGCTGGTGCTGAGGGAGGAGTCTGGGTAGAGCAGTGAGAGTGGATTTGAAGCACCACCTACAGAGTACAGGCTTTTGTGTGAAGCAGCATGGCAGAATGAGTGCAAGCTCAGGTGAAGCTCGTGATGAAGAGACATACCTTTAGTGCTGTGTTAAAATAAGAAAGACTTCTGGATGACATTTATGCCGATAAGCATTGCTTGCAATATTTTACAATGTTCTGTATTTACCTTCATAATGTTATTAAGCAAAGACACTGATCCAGCATGGTGACTGCTGGGAAGGTGAGTCTAAACAGGAGCAGCTGGACCTGGCTGACAAGAATAGCTTCCTCATAGTTCAAGGGTTAAATCAAGACCCAGACTTCAAAAAACACACTGCCAAGATATAATGAGATGATTACAAATGGACGGAATTGGCAAGGGTGATGAGATGTGTTTATACCTTTACTTAAGTTTCGTTGACATTTAGGGAATAAATAGTCAAGTATAGGAAAAAAAAGTTTGTCTTATAGTTCTGCCATTAGTTAAGGCCACAAGAGCACAGTTAGTTAGTAATCTTTTTAAGCAACTGTGAGATTTTTCTTTTGAGAGGCTAGCAAACTGCTGAATATGTTTTACTCCTTTTTGTGTTGTGTTTTTGTTTTTTAAAGAAAGGAGATAAGCCATTTGCAGGCCATTTACGGGCTAAGCCTACAGTCAAGCAGCAGTTTTTAGTAACTGAAGATCTGAAATGTGAAAGTGTGTTTTGAATACCCAAACTAAATTTTATCTTCATGATCTTTGTAGCTTTTTATGTAAGACCATTTTACTGAAATGTATATTTAGCACAAGTAATTTGAATTACTGTTATACTTACCTTTGAAATCAGCAAGTTGCGCAATACTCTTAAGAGTTGATGTGTAGTATCTCATGAATGCCAGGGAGCCACATTAAGGGTTTCAACCCCCACTGTGTGTGGTACGACAACCTACAACTTAACTATGTAAATGTTGCCTTCATGGTGTTTACTTACACTACATAATAGAAGAAAGCTCATCCAGTCTGATACACGGCTTTGATTTCTATCATAAAGGTCAACGGGGAACAAGTTAGATAAGAAATCAAATGGACTGATACTGTGAGTTTTTGTGCTGGGGCTCATTGTGAATGAGCGAAGTGAACTTTCTGTGGTTACATGTAAACAGCAGCTGACCTTGTGTAGAGATACAAGAGCTGATGACGAGCTGAAACTAGGTATGACTTGCTTAGTCAAGTCTGCAAGCTTGTTTAGATGCATTTAGATGGCAATTAATTTTTTTTAAGTCATCTGTAGAGAACTGTCTAAAAATAGATACTACTTCATGTCTTTGCCTGGAATATTTAAAATATAGGTCTTGGTGTATTTTTTTTCCCCTGTCCCTTTGAAATACCAGATGTTTCAAGTCCCTTTCTCACTGTTTTGATGTAGGAATTTTATGTGTATCTGAAGATTTGTGTTGTGCCTTAAACAAAGGAAACAGGTGTTGAGTCTTCATTCCAAATGTGGGGGTTTTTCCTATTAGAATATTACACACTACTGTAAAAATAGTAAGTAAAAGCAAACTGTTAGTCTGAAATTTTTTTCTTTTCCCCCAGTTAACTTTTTAAAAACCCTGTACAGTATAACATGGAAGTCAAACAAACCCCAAACCCTAAAGCCTGTTATTCTGAAAAAAAAGCAAGTATTGATAGGTTGGAAAGCACCTGCAGAAAATGATGATACATATATAAGTGCATTTCGGTCATGTTACTTCTCATAGCCCTCTTGCCTTAAACAGTATATGAGATGAATGAGGTGAGAAGTAGCAAAAAGAGAGGATCTGTTTGAAATTCTGGGCTAAAGCTGAAGGTCTTGCTTTGTCATGGCCCTTTTGGGTGGTGCAGATGGTCAAGGAACCAAATAATGGTTGGACAAGTAATATAATGTTGGGATTTTCTTACTTTGCGTTCTGTGACTTTGTAACTTTAGTGCCCTGCATGTGATATTTGTAATTATGGGGTTCATAATTCCCAGTGATACTCTGCAAGGAAGATCAAAGCTGCTTTGCTGCCACCACAGTCAGCATCTATGAAGCATTTCTCCAAAGAGGTTGTGAAACCAGCTTTAGCCAACAGAACTCTCAGTCATGATCTTCACAAGGAGAAACCCTCATACCTATAAGGGTATGAATAATAGGTCTTTAGCAAAGGAGAGGCTGGTGGAACTTGTTGCTTTGATAAACACTTTCTCTGTTTCTCCTATTCTGGTAAAGCTCCTTATTGACTTACTAGAAGGGGCTTTCTCAAGCCATATGACTGGGTCTGTTCTTGTGTAGTAGACAGGGGGTTTTGCGTGGTTGTTTTTTCTAGTACTTAAGTGATGCACTGGTACCAAGTGATGTACAGGAATATAATGCTGGGGATTTTTGCCTCACATTTATGTTCTTGCTTGTTCGTTTATTTTTCCCCATATTTCATATATATGATCAAGAAGTGTATGACAGTAATGGATTCTTTTCATTCAAAAGGCTTTTAAATTTTACAAAAAAAAAAAAAAGTAGTAATTTAGAACCTTAAAAAAATGATACCAGAACAATTTTTAAAATATCTTTTATTCTAATACTTCTTAAGTCTAAACTTTTAAATTGATTCATCAAGGTATTGTGATACGAAACAAGTTCCATTCTTTATTCCTTCTTATGTGTAACTTCATGTCTACTTAAGTAAAGGCTAAATTGTATATGTTTAAATGTATCTTTTTCATGGAGGTCTATGTATCTTTTAGAAACCTAATTTTACTTTTTTGCCTTTAGCTTGACTTAAATTCTCTTTATTCATGAGATTAGGTAAATTAGATCTGAAACTCAGGCAAAGATTAATCCAAGATATGGTGGAGTTTAAGATGAATGTTTTGGTTTGCTTTTTCTCTCCCTTTTGCTGTGCTTGAGATGCACAGCATAAATATCCTGTCTTCAATGTGATAAACCACAATTAAGAAATAGCATCTTGGTCAGTCACTCTTGCCACTGCTTTTAATGATTAACTCTATTGGGGAATGGCCATCAATATTATTTTTTGGTCTTTCATTTTTGGATTATTTATTATTGTCTTTTGTGAACTAAAGTGTAGTTTCAGTTTGTTTAAAATTTATTTCCAGAGAATGGTTAGGTCAGTCTTCTCAATATTCAGGTTCCAAATGATAGCTTAATCAATTTGAATTTTATGAGTTCTCTGTCATTTGAAGCATTCATGTGACTCATTGGTTCTTTGAGAATACATGTTTTTGTAACCACAGAGAATAAAAACAAAAGCACTTCTGACACTAAAAGCTGCACGTGCCACAGTGAGAGTGAAAGAAAAAGAAGATGCAGGTTCTGCCTTTTGTAGTTTGATGTAAAGGTCAGCCATGCCATTTCTCCCCAGCTCTGTTGTCCTTGCAAAGGCACTTTCTCTTAGCTTTTCCATGATTTGTCTGTATTCATTTCGAGGACGGTGTGTGGCTGTGTAGTCTTTGGTGTTTCCCTTCTTTTGAGGATGTGTGGCTCCTACAAATAGTGTTAGGGGTTAGCCCAATTTAAGGCGTGAACTGTAGGAGAGCTACGAGGTAAGTGAAAGAGGGACAAGGGAAGAATAGTGCCATTGATTGTCCTGCATGTCAGATGTAGCTCACATGTTTCTGCTCCAGATACAAAAGATTACTGCTCTTCATCAAGTTTTAAACTGGTTCTTTGCTTGCTTGTGGCTCCGCTATTAGATGACCTTGGAATAATAACCATGGTTCATAAGATGGTAAGATGTAGTGCATCTGGGGATCTCTTCTGCATGGATGTTTAAAAAACAGATGGGAATACGGAAGTGAAGAACAGAGTAGCGTGTCCATGCATAGGTTGCATATACAGCATATGGAATGGTAGTTTACTTCAGTCAGAAGAGTTGGAGTGGAAAGGTGAAAACAGGAGAGAGGTGATGCTCACAACAGTTACAATTCTGTTGTAAAGCTAAGTATTCCTTGCCCCAAAAGATGCAGCAAATGAAGAACTGTCTTCTGTGAGATTTTGTAGTTGTCATTTTACATCTGCATAATTCTTAATATAAAAAATATGTGGCTTGTGATTAGGGCTTTGATGCTACAGAAATACAGATGTATAGTAATACATTGCTCAGTTTGATCATCTTGCCTAGAAGACAATTGTAGCATCTAGTCAGTTTGATGAAAACCTTAAATGAGAAGGTTGGATTGTTACTGTTATCATATCTGCTCTAACTTATTTCTTATTAATAATATGCAAAGTAATCAGTCGTACAGAGAAGTCATACAGCCTGAATAGAGAATCTGTTGTCAGGAACAAGATAGTGGACTGTGCAGACCAGTAATTTGTATGGCAAGCTGCTCTGTTCTGTATGTCTCTTCCCCACTTGCATGGTATGATTTTAGTGGGGAGGGAGGCTGTATTCTTGTGGTTTTGCCTATATGTACCTTCGGGTAGGATGAATACCCATCTCAGCCTCTAGTCTTTTAGATAAGATCCCCTGAGGTCAACTGTAAAGGCAACAAAGTAACCCATTTTATGGCAGTGGGCCGTACAGCTCTTAAAAATACATACTTCTGTTCCCAAAGAAGAAAAGTTACAATAGCAAGAATCCAAGGTTATCAATCCGTAGGAGTTCCTAAAGGAATTTGTGAGGACAAAAATAAAACCTACTTCTTCAAACAGACAATCAAGCAATTTATGCCATGGACCGTTTTCAGGTTTTGTCTGAGAATTGGTTTCACTTTTAGTTGGAGTAGTTAGTTTACCTCGAGACTGCAATCATGCCTCTACTTTGGCAGAGGAAAATGCATTGTAAATAAGATATTTTGTGATGTGTTATAACATTTGGATTACTGGAATATGCTTTGACAGTGGTATAGGAGGAAGAGACAAGAGTAGCATCTAATGAAGCAGCAACAGAGAAGTTGGAAGCTTTTTGACACTGCTTTTGGTATGAATAGTATATCCATTCAAGTGTAAATCTTTAAGTGTATTCAAGTAATCTCTGAAAATGCAAAGATATAATCTGCATAAAATTGAAGAATCTGCAAGGAAAGAAGCAGGTTTCAAGGCCCAAATGAATGATCTAAACATGAATATAACTCCTTTTGCTAAATTCCCACTAATTTTCGGGCATCAAGCCTGCATACCTGTCTTTGTTCCTTGTATCTACCCTTCCCTACTTCCACTCTCTTCCACCTCCTAGTTCCACATCTCTAGTTTTTATGCAGAGGTTCCTCTGAAATTGGGTAGATGGTTTGTTTCTGCCTGATGAGTTGTTTGTGGAAATAGATCAATGTAAGTTAGAGGGGTGGTGTCTTTAATAAATGGGGTTTTGGAAGATTCTAGGTGGCAGACACTAGAGCTACTGAATCTTGTAAAAAATTATACAGTTTAACACATAAAAGTTGCCTGTCTTGGTGATCCACAGTGACAGGAAAAGACACATCCTAGGTACAGATTTTAAGGTCAGGATTAGCTGTAGAAGTACAGAATTGCCAGAACTTGTTAGCAATGCCGTGGATGTTGATGGGTGGTGTATCCATAAGAGAAAAGGGCATTTTTGGTACAGCAGGAGAGTAGAAATACCTAATTTTGTTTTGTCTCATTAGAGAAACAGTTTAAAAACTTTGGTTAAAATTCTCCTACCTATTTCTAATCGTCCCAATAAACAAACACTACAGATTGCTGCAGAAGGCAGATAGAAAATGTTGGTTTGAGTGGCAACGTCTGATATTTATAAACAACTCTGAAAATGAGTTTTAAAATGAAAGCTTCCAAGACATCTGAAGAGTAGGTGGACATGTTAAAAAGGCATCATCTAAGAAGTTGTGTGCATTCTCTCTATAATAAATCAGTGTGGTATCTGCAGAAGTAGGAGCAGCTGTCTGTGTGTACATGTGTGTATGTTAACGATCCTTGATTGAAATGGTACCAGATGATTTTTCAGGTGTTCTGACTCTTGTGTTCTTTCAGTCCATCTGGTGAGGTAGCTGTAGTTGTTAGTTTTTGGGTAAATATACTGGAAGTACAAATGTGGTCCCAAAGCCAAGTTTTACAGTAGCAACAATACATGAGAGATGTGGCTTAAGAAGAAATTACAGTTATATTGTCAATTTCAAGAACTGTTTCAATTTCTCTTGACTAAAAGTGAATGAAGCCACATATAATTTTTTTCGTTGTGCTTTTCTTCAAAACTGAGTATCTGAAGTTGTGCATGGGCTCTGCTCAGTCATGGATCTGAGATACTCTTGTTAGAAAGCTGTACTTTCAAATGTTAAGTTTTTCTTGTTCATTTTGAATAGGCTAAGTTGCTGTGAACTGTGTGCCCTTCTGCTTGCATGTTAGAGGAGAAACAGCTTTTAAAGCTTCCAGATCTCAAACTGTTCATGGCAATTTGACAGGAAAGAATTTATTTGGTTCTCCATGTAGGGTTTGAAGTAGTGTCAAACACAGATATCTGCTTTCCCCCCCTCCCCCCCTTTCTTTCTGTTTTGTGCTGAAAGATGAGAACTTTCCAAACACAACATTTTGGATGAGAGCTGTATTTTATAACTTCCAGGAAATTTGCCCTTTCAACCTTCATAATCAACTTGATGGCCAAGGAAACACAGTCTGTGGATAGAAAGGCTCTAAAAATTTAGTATGGCTTTCTCTAGAAAAAAATGCTTTTCAAAATACCTAATTCTTAAGAGAAATACCATGAATTCAGGGGAAAATACTGTTCATATCTTGAGTGATAAAAGCCAGGACAGACTGGTGGGAACCTGTCTATGGCAAACTGTAGGCCTTTCCTGAATTGTTACACAATTCTGTGTCAGTATGACTCCTGGCTCTGCCAGAATTGTAGAATTGTTTGAATTAGACAATGGCCAATTCTTAGGGGGGAAAAAAAAAAAAAGGAGAAAAAAATAACTGAAATTCAAAGTAATAGAGAATCTACCATATGCCTGAGTAAATTGTTCTTGCTGGTACAAAAAAGATACATTTTCTTTCTTACTTCTTTGTCTAGCTTCAATCTGCCCAATTGAAGCCAGAAAGTTGGATTTGGTGACCTTAAAAGTCTTTCCAACCTTTATGATTCTGTGAAATGTGACAGTATCAGTCTTGCGGCTCTTCTGAAACCCCCTTTTGTTTAGTGGCATCCTCTTGGAATTGTGACTACAGGGACTGGACATGGTTATGGCCAAATACAGAATTACGGGACCTTTCCCTTGTCAGTGCCCTCTTATGCAGCAGGGAATTGCAGTACCCCCTTATGACTACAATACAGAGGATGAGGTTCAGCTGATTATCTCTTCTGACCTCTTATTACTGTTTCTGAGTACAGTCTTCCCTCCTGAAACTGTGGTTTCCGTGACCTAGTCTTACATTTTAATCTTGAATGCATGGCTTGGGCTACTGTTAAAACTCAGTGGCTTGCTGATTTTTAAAGAGCAGCTTGTTGTGGTTTACTCTGGCAGGTAGTTAAACACCACCACAGCTCCTTTGTCACTCCTGCCCCCACCCCGTGGGATTGGGAGAGAATTGGGGAAAAAAAAAAGTTTAGTAGGAGAGAAAAGGAAGGGAAAGTAGTAATAATAATACTGCAAGTGTAAAAGAATTAGAGTGTACAGAATGAGGGATGCACACTGCAGTTGCTTACCACATGGTGACCAATGCCCAGCCAGCTCCTGGCCCCTGGCCAGCTTTCCCCCTGGTTTATATACTCAGCATTACTCCATATGCTGAGGAATATCCCCTTGGGCAGTGGGGGTCAGCTGTCCTGGCCGTTTCCCCTTACGGCTTCTTGTGCCCACCAGCCTACTTGCTGGTGGGGTGGTGCCAGAAGTGAGTAAGTTCTTGCCTCAGTGTAAACACTGCTCAGCAACATCTGAAACATCAGTGTGTTATCAACATTATTGTCATCCTAAATCCAAAACACAGTACCTATACCATTTACCAGGAAGAAAATTAACTCTATCCAAGCTGAAACCAGGACACAACTAATCAAAGTCACTCAGTTCCTCTCATTTCCATTATCTTCCTATTGATTTTCCTCTCCTCCCCCTTGTCCTCAGTCTTCCAATGCAGGTCATCTTAGGGCAGTTTCTCCAACAGAAATGGATGAATTGAAGGCAAAGAGTTTAACAGCATCCACTGGCAATGCAGACTGCAAGTCTGGCTGAGCAGAAAGCTTATACAAGTCCTAATGCCTACAGAAAAAACAAAGCTACGACTTGCCTTTGTAACTTTAGTCTGACTTGGGAGTGACAGTACCTTTTAGAGCATTCAGTGGGAAGAAACTCCTATGAAATCAGGCATATTAAGCTGGTCTGTAAGAAGTCATAACTGGTCTACTCTGAGATCCCATGACAGGGAAAATAGAATTTTGTTTTATTTTTCAGTGGATGTACTGGGCAGAAAGAGGAGCTGTGTATATTACGAGTTGTACAGGCCTATCCTTCCATTGCAGATGTACCAGTTTGTATCTTGTCATCTATTTTGTA